>JXCR01087768.1:109369-166191 GCA_002079205.1 Phalaenopsis hybrid cultivar | reverse complement strand
GGGGGGGGGGGGGGGGTGTTCTAGACAGAAACAAAGAGAGCTGGGACTTAAAGAAGGAAGAGAAGAAGTGGAATTTGAGAGTCGTTCTGGATTCAAAATCCCAGTTATCACTCTCGTAGCTGACAACCACTATCGACTAACGCTCGTTGACTCTCTTCAACCACTGTCAATTGCAATTTAGTAATGCACCCTAAATATCAGTGTAACGATGCACCCCGGATACTGTGTAATTTGATATACCTTGAATAAGATGCAACGATGCACCCTGAATACGATATAAAGGCACACTCTGAATACAATGAAGCTACATACCTCCAATACATAATGATAAATAATGTTGTACCAAAGATCTGAAAATAATTCCACGCATCAACTGGTTACAACCGTAATGTTTAGAATACGACAACTTTCTCTGGACTCTTAAATTTCTCTTGTTATGTTATACATCAATAGGGGATGTCTTTGATGTAATCGTCTATTGATGTAGCATCAACTACAACCTTAATGACCAACTTATGTTACTACAACTCCTCACTACACCCTATGTAACCAACCATGACCTATGTGACTCATTAATATACAATTTCTAACTACGTCCCCTATGACTAACTAATGCTGCTATAGTCGCTCACTATAGTCTACATAACCAACCGCTATAAATACAGCCTCCAAACTATAAATTTTGGGGTCAATTGACACCATTATAACTCCTTATTACGACCTATGTGATGAACAACTGACTATGTGGCTCATTGCTACTGCAATTTCTAACTAAGGCCTTTGTGATCAATTGACGCTATTGTAGCTCCCTACTACTGTCTATGTGACAAACTATGACCTATGTGACAAATTGGTACATCAGCTTCTAACTATGATCTCTGTGGCCAACTAATGTTATTGTAGCTCTTCACTACGACCTATGTGCTACCATAGCTTCCACCTATGACCTCTGCGACCAACAGAAGCTACTACAAGTCCACTATGGTCTTTGGTCTACGTGGCTCACAACTATTGCAGCCTCCCACTACGACCTTTGTGGCCAATTAATGCTTTTGAAGCTATCAACTATATCTTATGTGATCAACTACTGCTACGACTTTTAACTACGACCTATAGAACAAGCTAATGTTATTACGTTATTGCAACAATTGTCTACAATATTTATGACAGACTATTGTCTTCATAACAATCAACTAGGATTTTTGCGGCTCACTATCACTATTATCTCCAAGAACTACAACCCGATTGCGACTATAATCGTTGAATTATTGTTGCACGTCATCTTTTTGATTTTATCTTCCCTAATTCAAGAGAAGAGTGAGTCTATGTACTTTCAATCACATAGTGGATTATTTTGACTGGGTCATATCCCGTGATTTTTTCCCTTGTAGGGTTTTCCACAAAAATTTGTGGCCCTCCCAACTACTTTTNACTTTCCTAAGAATTCCGTATCTTGGTTATCATGTTATCTCTAACACATCTTGTGTATTTTTCAGTTTTATTTTGAAATTATTAGTACTTGTTCTTGTTTATATGTATGTATGCATGTATATAAGCAAAACATTATAACTAGAAAATGACACAAGTGCGTATATGTATATATATATGTATATTTGGAAGGGATTTCATCAAGATGCGTTGTATACAAAATAAGCCCAAGAGCTTTTTTTGTTCTAGCTGTTTCTTTTTATTGCTTTGTGTTGATACTATATGAGTACCAATATGGAGTAGTGCAAAGGAAAATATTAATCTATCGCAGATGATTTTTTTGGCACTCTCTTATAATCTATCTTGGAATGTTTCCTTAATTCTTCTGATTGAATTGGGACTTATTGGGCCGTGCTTGTTGTTTTTATGGGAATTTAGAAAGATTCATTTTTTAAATAATGCCACCTTACCTATGAATGAAAGGTGTATTTCACTTTTTAAAAATTAAAATACTGGTATATTTGATGTAATATGAATAATTTTATTGGCATAAATATTAGAAGTAAAATCTAGTAGTTAGATATGTAAATACATAGGAACTGGNTATGAATGAAAGGTGTATTTCACTTTTTAAAAATTAAAATACTGGTATATTTGATGTAATATGAATAATTTTGGTGGCATAAATATAAGAAGTAAAATCTAGTAGTTAGATATGTAAATACATAGGAACTGAGTGGTATTTATGTAAATGCCCCTTAAAAATAATCTTGTAACCTTGTCTTCTAACTATTTAAAATGTTCTTGACTTTAAGAAAATAAATGGAGAGAATTAATTTTTTATTTAATTGGGTTATTTGTATTAAATTTATATAAGTTTTGAAGAACATATAGTAGGAACTGCACAAATTTTTGGGGCTAAAATTTATGTACAAAATTTAATTACAATAAAATAGTCCATGGATTGATAAGGTGGCAAAAATGATCACATGAGTCAACATTCTTTCAAATCTTGAGGAGATAATTTGATGGAAGGAGAGAGAAAACTGCATCATTTATCAAATATGTTCTGCAAATCTTAGATAGCCGCTGTNGATTGATAAGGTGGCAAAAATGATCACATGAGTCAACATTCTTTCAAATCTTGAGGAGATAATTTGATGGAAAGGAGAGAGAAAACTGCATCATTTATCAAATATGTTCTGCAAATCTTAGATAGCCGCTGCTGATTTTATTTCCATACATTGATAAATGTTTTTAACCTCAATATAGCATCTGTAGGCTACATANTGATAGTGGAAGTGATCTAACTTGCCTCTTAAGTGATCGACGGTCAAATCTAATCATTTAATTGTATCTCTTTAACTTGATAGCAAGCTTTCTTCAATTTAATATTAAAAGCATGTAGAAAAATTATAATAAAAACTTCAACAAAGTAAACAATATGTCAGGATGCCTTCAAATTCAACCATCTGCCAATATCCATTACACCTCCCCCTCTAACTATCAATATGCAAAAATTTGCCAAATATAGCACCCAGAGAATATACAGTGGAAAGGTTGCAATTAAGTAAATGCAATCAAAGAATGCAAAACAAATCACAGTGACTGGAGATTCCTCAAAAAAGTCAAAATGGACAACCATTTTAGCATATGTCGCGGAAAACAAGTTTGGTATAGTATGTTTCTAAAAATGGTCTCATAATCATGTGATAAGGGTCCATGGATTGTGGCCTACTCCACCTCATAATCAGCTTGACAATTGAACCAAACCAGAAGGATAGTGGTTTAAATAACATTTTTTTTAATATATACAAGTTGAAAAGTGCTCAAATCTTTAAAAGATTATATTTTCAAGCAATATTCCGACCAAAATCTCAAGGGACAATAAATGGCAATGCAACTTGAATACAAATATAGGTAAATGCATTGATAGTCTTGGTTTCACTTAATTTTTTCTTATTTTCCCCATTTTCTTGGCATATAAATATACTTCAATATTTTGGTGGATACATGGTGTATAAAGGCAATGGTTTATATTTGATTTAAAATTCTTAAGTTTTAACATACACGAATATATTTATCGTTAAGTGCAGGTGGTTTATGCCTATCAATTTAGTCCTGAATTCTCTAGTAGGTTCTGCGCTTGGATGGATCCTTATCCAAATTACAAAAGCTCCTAAGCGATTGAGAGCTGTCATTTTGGCATCTTGCTCGGCTGGTAAATATAGCATAAAGTAATAATAAGTGTAAACATCATACTGCTATGGTTGTTGAACAGTAACTGTATTTTTCTAATTATAAGTTAGTTTTGCATCTCATTAACATTTACTCTTCTAGAGCAACTTAATCAGTAAACGACCAACTAAAAGCTGGAAATGCCATGCAGTACGATTATACTCTAGTATATGACAGCATTCGTTAGTAATCTTACATGTGGCCTTCAAGAACTTGCTAGCGCCATTTATATCAAGAATGGACGTTCTCATGATTGTTTTTTTCAAATAAAACAAAAGGAAAGGAAAAAAATGAAAAGGATAACTAGCTAAACATGCTCTACTTCCAATCAGAGCTCAGCTGTCAAATATATCCTTTTAATTTAGCGACCCATAAAAACGAGAGAATATTACATAGTTTTTACCATAAAAACAAAGAAACATTGTGCTTTAAATAGATTTTAGATGGACTGTATGCACAAATTACAAAATTGAAATAATGCCTAAATTCATGTAAATCTAAATCGCCTTTCATATAATGCCTCCTTATGACAACTCACATTTTCTTTCTTGCCTGGGGCATCATATCCCTTTCTAGTTGTAAAATTCACATAAATGTTACTCGTTTCCTATAAATAATTTGCACTATTTCTTGGATATCAATTTTAGAATTTCAAGTTAACAAAATCTTCATATTAGGAAATGTTGGAAATTTATTTCTTGTCTTAGTCCCAACAATGTGCAAGGAGAAGTCAAGCCCCCTGCATAATCCAGGTGTTTGTGAAACATATGCAATGGCATATGCTTCTCTTTCTATGGCGGTATGATAATTTAAATTATGAAGCATTAACATATGCATTAATTCATAATTTCATCTGATTTATTTATATAAATTATGCAGATTGGCACAGTGTTGCAATGGTCGTATGTCTATAATATTGTAAGAACATCATCAAGCTATAAAGAAGACAAAGAAAATAATTATATTATAGATGTGAACCATCCCGATAGTAGTGGAAGGCTTTCCATGAAAATTTATAAGAGCGATGTTGCATCTACAGATGAGGGAATGGTACTTTGTTGCTCATCAATTGAAGATACACCAGTACTTAAAGGGTATGATTCATCTATGAATAAGACGAAGGTAGAGTTCTACTTCTTTTAACTGTAGTTTAATATTTTAGTTATCTGTTTTATCAATAGCCAGAAGAAAAAAACACAAAAAAATATGCTTTTGATTGGTTTAGTTTAATTTGATATTACTCAGTTTGGCTTGGTTTAATTTTGTTCAACTTACTGTGTTATAGTACTCTTTTTTTTCATAACGGTCTATAATTGAAGGAAAATATGCATAAAACTAACTTTGTATTTGAAATGAGAACAATCATTTTTTTGCCTTTCATCAAAAATATTTTATTTGGATTCAGTTCTTGGTCACTATTTATTTACTGATTATCCATTGCACTGTTATTTTTTGATACCTAGAAAAAATCATCCTAAAACTAAAGAAATTTGTTGCCTACATAAGTTTAGTCAACAGCATTATTTAGTTTGAACTTCCAGATTAAAATTCTGTGGATAAAAAAATTAGTTTTTTTCTTATAGACCATAGCAAGAAGATTGAAGTAATTCTTAAAGCAATTGATATTATATACTCAACATAAATTTCCTCTGAAAGTAAAATAAACAAACTTCTATCACACTTGAAACTCGTGAACAAAAAGAGTAAAGATCAGTGAATTACAAATTCCATCCACTTTGAATATATTGTTATTCTGATGCTATAGCACTACCACACTTCAATTTTGTGCCCACAGATGCACCCCTTTTTTGTGTCTCTGATTTTTTTTAAATAATCAATAAATGAAAAGTGTCAAAATAGTCCCCTGACTATTTACATGGTGTCATTTTAGTATTATAGTCTATAAAAGTGTCAAATTAGGCCCCATATTTTTTTTTTTAATATGGGTTAAAATAGTCACAAGGCAGATTTATTTTAGCCCACTAAATTAACCCTTCTATAAAGTCTGGGATTGAAATGGCCTCTTCAAAGAATCAATGGACCATTTTAACACTTTTCTCGCCAATAAATTATTAAAAAAAATTCTGTATTCAAGGACAAAGGTGGTCCGGTTTTTTCTAGCAAATTCTGGTACCTAAGAGATTACAATTTGGAACAACATACGTTATGTGGTTATAGATATTTTAGCGTGTAAGAAACAGCACAAGACATACGATCGAGACTTGGGTTGAAGGAATGTACTATCAATTTCTACATGACATAAGACTTACTAGAAACTTCTTGGTAAGAGTAGTCATTCACCAATAATTACAACAAAATGCAACATATTGACTAAGAACGTATCATTCTGAAAATACATAATATAGATGCAACCCAAATTTATCTAAAATGAGCATAATTTGAAAAATGCATCATGTAGCATTTGCTTGCATTAACACAGATATTGGTTTTGCATTGAATGTAATTGCAAATATTTTGCCACCTAACATTGTAATTGAGAAACATAGTAGACAATTTCAATATTTAGTTGTGATAACATTAAGTTCCTAAGTTAGTGACTCTCTTTTCTTTTCAAAAAAAGTAGGCACTGTTGTTTTATCTTCAGCAATAATGCAACTTGATCAATGCATGTTTAATATGTTGTTAAACCTTTAAAGGTGTATAACTATTAAATTTCTAAAAATCATATCGTGCTTCCAGTCAGGATAAGACTAATGATGATAATGATCAATACATTTACCTGGTATTAGTGATGATGTATGCACGCATGCCTGAAAATTTTCAATGTGGGTGAATTTGCTTTTTCATGTAGAAGTTTTTATGAGATTGAACAAAAAATAACAAATTTTCTATGTTCTTTTTAGATTGTTGTATCAAGTAAGGTAAACGGCATGCTACAAAAAATTTCACGAGCCATTGACACAAAGAAGTTGTTCGCTCCTTCAACTATCGGTGTGGTATGCTGCTTACTTCATCCATGTTTATCTTCTTTGTTATAGAAAGTAATAAATCTATATTCTTAATCTCGAGAACATTAAATCACATCCGTATATAAAAAAATGATCATAAAAAGTACTTGAAATTAATAGAAGTTTTTAAGATAAATATGGGATATGCTTTATTTCAATTAAAAGAAATGATCATAATGAGACACACCTAGTTGATTAGACGAATTGAACATGGATAAGCCCCACCTCTATTAACTTGGGTCGATTCAAAGCAAAAATTATGTCAAAGTATGCTTAATTCTAAAGTCTTTTGATGGATGCCGTCCTAATTCAAATTGAACTCGAACCAACTCCTATGATACTAAGCCGGCCAATCAAACAAAAAGCTCATTTGTCTTAAGACTCATTTCTTTCAACTAAGAAACAGTCCGTTAATCCAAAATTTATGGGAGATAAAAGACCATAATTTATATAACAACGAGAGGATTCAAAGGAAAATTTTCATACAATATAAAGCTTTCATGAAATTCATAGGCAAGAGAGTCAAGGCCCATCCTTGGACCCACCATAGTGTTTGGTATACAAGGAAGAATGTCACTCATCTCATAATGAACTGAGGTCACCAAGCTTGACATGATCTTGAAGTCAAATAAATCTAAATTTATTTTTTTCATCACCCATTCTGATTATATAATATCCCACTCAAGTACGCCTTCAAATATACACGAATCTACCACATGAATCAACCAGTAAAGAGTTTGCTCGGCATGAATTCATTGTCATCNATCTAAATTTATTTTTTTCATCACCCATTCTGATTATATAATATCCCACTCAAGTACGCCTTCAAATATACATGAATCTACCACATGAATCAACCAATAAAGAGTTTGCTCGGCATGAATTCATTGTCATTCTCATAAATTTAACTCTCGGATCAACCTAATTTGTTATCAAACCCACTCCTTCAAATAACCTAATGTAAACTATAATGGCTTAAGAATAGATTATCCATGTAACAATGCATTCAATAAAACACAATGAATGCCATAAATCAAATTCAATTATCAAATTAACGCCTCAAAATCAATTGAGTTGGAAAAAATAGGAGTAATTCACGCCAAACCTGATCCACAAGATCGGTTGCTGCAAGACATTACGTAAGTTTGGATCGTCGGCGTCCCACCGCGGCTCCCTCCGATATTAGCGATGCAAGAATGTGAAGAAAACTCTGAGAAAAATGGAGAAGGGAGATGAGTACACACACACACATACATTGAGATTGAGTGAGTGAGAGAGGNAGATCGGTTGCTGCAAGACATTACGTAAGTTTGGATCGTCGGCGTCCCGCCGCCGCTCCCTCCGATATTAGCGATGCAAGAATGAGAAGAAAACTCTGGGAAAAATGGAGAAGGGAGATGAGCACACACACACACATACATTGAGTGAGTGAGAGAGAGAACAGTAATTGCTCGGTGGAGACCGCAAAGCAACCCTTAACCGCGGTCCCCAACCACTGAAACAGTGAACGAGAAAACAAAGTATGCCGAGTAAAACTGTCGATTTTAGTATTATTTTGAGGTTATTTTGGGGTTTTTGAATTCGAGCTCGTATATTCGATTTCAATAACTTCAAAATAATTGATAAATAATCTCGAAATAATTTTTGTCTCTATTGTTTCACATCAATAACCTTGAAATAACAACTCGGATGTTATTTTGAGGTTATTTCTAAGCTATTTCAAGACTATTGAAGTGAAATATATATGTTCCTCTTCAATAACCCAAAAATAACCCAGAAATAATCACCAAAATAACATTTGCGGTGTTATTTCGAAATTATTGAAGTAGAATCACGGAGGTTATTTCGGGATTATTTCACGGTTATTGTGAAATCTACAGTTCCACTTTAATATTTTTTTAGGTGGGCTAATATAACACATATGACAGTATATTACTGGGAGTTTGCACATTGAGCTACGTCCGGAGTTCGGATATAAATTTTTTTTCCAGAGTTAGGGCTCTTAACTATCCAATTTCGAGGTGGCTCTAAATTGGCTTGAATGGATTTTGTGCGGCTTGAAATAAGCTCGTAGCTCTTTTTATTTTATTTTGAGTTGATTGTGCTCAAAATTGAATCAAGTTATATCCAGCTCAAAAATCAAACGAGCTAAGCTCAAATTGAGTTATTTGAATTTTTTTCAGCTTTGAATCAGCTCGATTTGGCTCAAAATTGAAACTAACTTGCTCAAATTGAGGTATTTGGATCAGTCTCAGCTCAAAATATGCTCGCAAGTCGCAATTAGCTCGTGATTCATTATGTTCAATTTTACTTTGCATTATATAAATATATATACTTTTATAAATAAAAAAGATCACGAGACAATCTCGAGTCATTTCGAGCTAAACTTTGAATTGATTTTCGAGCGATAAACAATCTTCGAGCTAAATTCACAACTCTACCTGAATTACGACAGCGACACTAGTCACTACATAGAAAAAACAACAAGTTCAAACATTGACACTAATGGCAAAGATGGATATTAAGCAATGATGGCTAATAAGTGTCGGCACACAGTGTATGGTTGGCACCATCCCTTTTGACAATGATAAGTGTAGGTNATCATATTAGGATTGTTAAGTAGCTCGTGTTTGATGTGTTCGTTAAATAAACAAGCCGAACACAAACAAATTATTTAAGCTCGATTTATAAACGAGTCAAACACGAACAAACTTTTGTTCGATAGTGTTTGGCTCGTGCTCGAAATAATTAAATAATACATAAATAATATACAAATGTAAAATTAATTATTTTATTTTTATAAATATAAAAAGATAATTTAGATGTAGATATGTAAATACATAAAAATTGGGTGGTATATATGTAAATGCTCCTCTTTTTTAAAAAAATTGATCTTAGATATGTAAACAAATAAGAATTGGGTGGTGTGTATGTAAATGCCTCTCAAATTAGAAAAAAAAAAACCTAAAGATGTTAGATATGTAAATATATAAGAATTTGGTGGTATGCATGTAAATGTCGCTCAGATTTTTCCAATAATCCCCCTGACGGTCCACCTACAGTATTCATGAGTGATGACAACTATTACATATTTAAATATAAAAAAAAATTGTGGTATGTATGTTAATGACCCTAGCCCGATCCAATTCTTTTCTATTAAGTTAGTCCCACATCAAAACTTCAAGAGAAATGAGATTACCAATCCATTATAAATGTAATAAACGAAGTTGAGAAAATTAGAATTTTCAACTTTACGACCATTATGTGGAAGAGTGATTATTAAATTTTTATTTCCTTTAAAATATTATAAAATAAAAAAATTAATATTTTAAATTTAATTTGAGCTTAAGTTCGAACCGAACACGAGCTTAATTCGAATAAATGAGTTTGAATTGAGTCAAACACGAACAGGCTATTAGCGAGTCATTTCGAACACAAGTTGAACCCAACAACAACAACAACAAAACTTTTATCCCACTAAGTGGGGTCTGCTACATGAATCCTTTTTCTCCATTGTGTCTTATTTAGTGTCATATTTTCATTTAATTCTAATATATTAAGATCATTTTTTATATAATGTGTCCAAGTCATCCTAGGTCTACCTCTACCTTTATTAACAAAAGTCGAATCTAAAATACCTACTCTTCTAATAGGATCATCAGATGGTCGACGTTTAATGTGACCAAACCATCTAAGACGACTCTCTCTAATTTTGTCCGTCATTGGAGCTACACCAACACTATCACGAATATATTCATTTTGCATTTTGTCTCCAAGTGTAAAGCCACTAATCCACCTAATCATTCTCATCTCGACAACACTTGGTTTTTTGTTTCACTTTTAAAGGTCAACATTCAGCGCCATAGAGCATTGCACTTCTCACCACCATCTTATAAAATTTTCCTTTCAGTCTAAGCGGTACTTTTCTATCACACAATAGACAAGAAGCATTCCTCCACTTCAACCAACCAACTTGAATTCTACTAATAACATCCCCATCAATATCACCATCACTTTGAACAATAGACCAAACACAAGCTGAACCCGAACAAAAATAAAAATTAAACAAGCTGAACTCGAACAAGCCTCTAACCTGCTCAAGTTTCGCTCGTTTACACCCCTAATGTACATCTATCATGTATACTAAATACATTGTTTAACAATATGATTTTCATGACTTCATGTCCAAAATAACTGCTCAATGGTACCCAAAAAAAGGTAAAATTGATGATATAAAATTTCTTTAAAAATTCCTAATATAAATTTAATATTCATCAGACGTAGATGTAACATTTGGAATTTTAGCCTTAAAAGGAGATAAACAATTGCCATCCAACAAATGAGAAAATAATTTGCATGGATAGAGAGAAATCACCTATTGCTGACTTTGTGTCGCTAACGAATTTAGGGTGCCTAATCAAGTTACTGAATAGGTTTTGTTTAACAAATTGAGCCGCACGAGCACCGCCATGACCTGCATGTAAACATGAAAGATGTTGATAGTTAGGTGCTGGAAGTTATAATAGCAGTCATTGGAAAAAAAAGTGTAAAAACATCATAACTATAAGACAATCAAGAGTGAAAACTNGGGGGGGTGCTAGGTCTGCCCGCCATGCCAACGAAGACGTGTATGATTGATGTCATGAAACATAACGACGAGGATGTTTTCCTCCACCATGTAAAAAAAACTTGTACGGATCTTCAAGTTGTATGAGTACTTAAAGTTTCACACAAACATATATTCACATACTTCCTTGCCTCCTTAAATACAGATTGTATATGTACTTAACTTTCATGCAGGCACAAACAAAGGCTTTGAGTTGCAATATTTTTGTGTTAGTGTGGCAAGAATATGATGTGACACAAAACTTATAATTTTTATTTATTTTTTATTATTATTTTTTTTTTCTCATTTCTTGTTGGGTAAAGAGAAAGCGGGGTGGTGCCGGTCAGGCGGCGATGATGACTTGGATCGCCGGTGGTGGTTACGGGCGGAAGGCTGCCGGTGACGAGTGTAAAGCTTTTGTAAGAGGATATTATCTACACATGCGGCACATCGGAGGTCGCTTTCTTTTTGGGCGGCTGGTTTACTTGTAATAGAGAGTAAAGAGCAATTGAAATTGGCTTATGTAAGCTTAAAGTTGATCCTCTTCTAGCGGGGGTTGTGGATCTATTTGTAATAAACAGTGAGGATCAATTGAGTTGAGTCTTTTTTACTTATATTTGATGACCCATCTTCCAAAAGATATTAAAAATATTCTTCATTTGATTGTTCTCTACTTACTGGGGAGTGAATGTCATGACCCAGCCCAGAACTTGGAATTAATCAAGACTGGTACAGACAGTCAAACAGTGCGAATTAAATTTTCTATGTTAACTCATATTGTAATAGATGAAAGAACCCCTAATAAATAAATTAAGATGATATAATTTATATTACCTAATTACTAATTGTTTACGTCTTTTATAAATATTTTCATCTAATAATTTAATTAAACCTGAAAAGAAATTTTAAACAACTGTGTGTTAAAGAGAAGGTGAATTATTATACTTATAAACTACAACAATACAAGTATAAAAAAAAAATAAAAAAATAAAAAAAAATGCATAACAGTTAAACTTTTTTATAAATTAATATAAATATTAAACATGCTATTTAAAGGGTCTATATCAACATAATTTCAATATCGTTATATATTTGTACAACCGTCGCAGAAGAATTGTCTAAAAGTAATGTCAATTAAGACACATCAAAGTCAATATCATTTTCTGTTTACATGCATGTGTAAATTAATATTCCCCATTATTACCATTAAGGTGTAACTTCATCATTATCAGTCATGCACATACAAACAATCTATGCATCGTAAATAATGACTCTACCACCATGAATTATCAAAATTAGATTTCAAATTCTCCTAAATTTAATTATGAAATTATTTTCTTTTAAATTTTACATCAAAATTTTTAGTGTATGTTCATGTGAATTTTTAGATGACAAAGTCATAAATAAAACTTACTATATAAAATGAATATTTTATTTAAGGATTCAATGTAAAAATTACTATATTTACAAGCCAATTTTTTTATATAATATCATTTAAACTTACATACATTATATTTCAATTTTATCATTATAACGCAATACTCGAATTAAAATATCAAAGCGGTCACCCGACTATTTATTTTTATTTATATGAGACTATTTTAATCTTAAAATTTATAAAAACAACAAATTAGTCTCCGGACTGTTTCAAATAGAGTCAAAATAGCACTTTTTTTTAAAAGTCTAGGATTATTTCAGCCCATATTCGCATTCATGAAGTTTAAAACTAAAATGACTCGATAAATAATCGAGAATTATTTTGAAACTTTTCTTCATAGACAAATGAAACAATTAAAATTGTAGATTTAACCTGAAGATAGTTAATCACTCGAAAATCGATTAAAAATTTAGCTTAGAACGAGATTGAATCGAAATAAATGAGCCGAGTTATTAACTAAAACTTTGGATTAAATTTTTTTCAAGCCAATTTTGAGCCATATATGGGTAGCCTCAAACTGGCTCGAGATCTGCTCAAAATATTTTTTTTTTATTTATAAAAATTATATATATATATATTAATATAATGATAAATAAAATTGAATATAATAATCCTCGAGCTGATTTTGAGCAGGAACGAATAGAAATAACTCAATTTGAGCATGCTAGTTTAAATTTAAACCCGGATCGAGCCGATTTCGAGTTGAAACAGATTTAAATAACTCAATTTGATTTCGAGCCAAGTTAACTCAAAATTGAATATAGCAAATCACGAGTTGATTTCGAGCCGCATTGAATCCATTCAAGCCGATGTATCCCAACTCCCCTGAAAATCAAAATGTTCCTTAAATTCCTTAAATATAACTATATATTACATGCAAGCACATCATGAAAGGCATCTATTTACATAAAAAAAGGGCTGAAATTTCTCTTTTATTTTTGAAGTAAGCAGCATAGGGCAATGCACGGGCACCCGTTCGTGAATCGCTGCAAAACTAGAGGATTTAAATTTTAATTACTATTATTATCTATTAGATCATTTTCTTTGCATTTCTCGTCAATTCTTTAAAAAAAATATTACAGCAAGAGTCCTGATATAAAATTATATTAAGTCACAAATCAAATTGTGTCATATCACACGGCGTACATATTAAATAAAAATAAAATTATGTACTTTAATATATGGTCTGACTCCTCAAGATATATAGCGAAGTTTATTGGCCCCTAATGTAATATTTTTTTCTCATCCTTAAGTTTAGGGTCCGTTTGTGGCAGCTTGTACGTTTCAAGATAAGCTACTTAGGGGTTGACCCGCGATCTGCGTTTAGTGTAAGAACTCAAACGCAGTTTCGGATAAGCTGATGAAACGCGCGAACCAAACAATGCGACGGTGTTTTCAAAACGCCACCAGCACTTATAAGCTGCCCAAACAGACCCTAACCCAAGCGCATCTCATTCTTTTTCCCCAAGCCACTCTTAAATTTTCAAAACTTCCTTTTTTTTTTATTTTTCCCTGTGAACTTTCTATTAAAAATTAGATTTTTTTTTCAGTATTTTCAACAAAAACGGGTGAAAAAAAACAATTATTTTTACGCTAATCTCTCGNTATATATATATATATATATATATATATATATATATATATATATATATATATATATATATATATATAAAGCATCTGGCAAAATAATTAACTTAAATAGTGCAAAATTGTTAAATTATCCAAACTATTAAGGAAAATATAAAATTTGAAGGCAAGAAATTTCCCACTCCACTTCTAGATGTATGTTATCATATAATTGTTTTAAATTGTATGATAATATAACATCCTCCATTTGCTTATTTCCTCTTAAAATGTGTTCTAATTGCACTTTTTTTTTTGTTTTTAGATTGTTGGTTTTATAATTGGAGCAACTCCTCAACTTAAAAAAGCAATGATCGGTGAAAATGCTCCTCTTCGCATGGCTCGTGATTCCTTCACATTACTGGGGTACATTGATTCTCATTTTCCTACATATAAATATAGATGTATTTACATTTATACGCCCCATTATCCATGCATGAAAATGTACATTTCACCTTTCAATATAAATGTTAGAATAATACTATTTTTGAAGTGCCACTCAGCGTTTGTGCAGTATAAACGTGCAAAGAGTAAAATGTACGTGTTTGATATGCAAATACATGGGAATTAGGCGGTAGGCATGTAAATGCCCCTATATGTATTGAAGCTTCCATGTTTTAAACACATCATCATCATCATATTCAACATATTCTATTCACTTTAGCATGAAAATGTTAGCATATATATGTCCTAAACCATATTACTTAAATTTGATTACATGAAAAATTTTAAAAAATCTCATTTTTATTACATATTTTATAATTTGAAATTATGTTTTTGTATATTTATAGATTGAAATACTCCAAAAAATGACCTAAACAAGTCTAGAAGATCAATTTGAACATGAAAAACATAATGACATGTTCAATGTATCATTACATGGCTATATACTTCTCCATTCAAATATGCCAAGAGAAAAACCTTCAATGCTTTGTAATTTTGTTTTTGCAATATGTTATCACTTTTAGTTTCATGTAAAAGCTTCAATTACATAATCACTTCAAAATATTTGCACAAGNATATACTTCTCCATTCAAATATGCCAAGAGAAAAACCTTCAATGCTTTGTAATTTTGTTTTTGCAATATGTTGTCACTTTTACTTTCATGTAAAAGCTTCAATTACATAATCACTTCAAAATATTTGCACAAATGTTTCACAAAATGAATTTCAATCTATTCTTGCAGCAATGGCACCATCCCAAGTCTCATACTTATAACAGGAGGAAATCTCATCAAAGGTGACATTTTTTTTCCATTCCTTTAGTTATATTTACATATCCAACCCCCTTTTTAATGTTGTTTCTATAGCAACATGAGCTTTCCATATTTTTTTTCTCTTTTTATGTGGCCTCCTAGGCTTCTTTTGTAATTATCATTTTAATTAGTGATAATAATAACATTGTAAGAAATTAGGTTTCAATGGCCCGGGGATCAAAAGCTCCATCATCGTCGGCATCATCGTCGTTCGATTCATTGCTTTGCCGATCATCGGGACGACTTTCATTCAGTTTGCAGTTCATTTTGGTTTGGTTCATTCCGACCCATTGTATCACCTGGTTCTATATCTTCAGAATGCTGTTCCACCTGCAATGAATATTGGTAATTATGTAATAATTAACTATAAATATATAATTACAAGAAATTTTGAAATAAATTATGAGTTCATGTTTTGAAATTAATGTTTTTGCAGCTTCTATGGTACAAATGTTTGATGCTGGTGAAGGAGAACTGTCTGTAATTTTTCTTTGGTCATATATTGCAGCTTCTGTAGGACTTACGCTTTGGTCCATGTTGTTCTTATGGCTTGTTTCATAAATACTTAATTGTTTTGTGTAATTAAGAGATTTGCATTTATAGATTATACTGAGTGTTTTTGAACATGAATGTTGTTCTTATGGCTATTACAAATTTTTATTTTTTTGAAAAAGTCATACCGTTGCCAATAAGCTCCCACCGCACTTAGATAGGTGTGGTGTGAAAACGCTGTCTTCTGCATTTTGAAAACGTTGTTTTCTGCATTTTGAAAACGCATAAGCTGTCAAAATTCAGTTTACCCAAACATGCTAGGTGAGTTTTCAAAACTCCACCGCAGCAAATAAGCTGCCCCAAACAGGTCATATATTTAGCTTTTTAAATGTTTCTTAAGTTCTATGTAATTAGTCTTTGCATTTTTCCACTTAAGTCCTTGATAATATACAATTTATTTTGAAAGCAAGAGTGTGAAGGCTGGCTTTCGTTGTCTGAATAGGATTAGGTATTTACACCACAAAATTATTATGTTNATGCTGTTCTTATGGCTATTACAAATTTTTATTTTTTTGAAAAAGTCATACCGTTGCCAATAAGCTCCCACCACGCCTAGACCTAGATAGGTGCGGTGTGAAAACACTGTCTTCTGCATTTTGAAAATGCATAAGCTGTCAAAACGCAGTTTAGCCAAACATGCTAGGTGAGTTTTCAAAACTCCACCGCACCAAATAAGCTGCCCCAAACGGGTCATATATTTAGCTTTTTAAATGTTTCTTAAGTTCTATGTAATTAGTCTTTGCATTTTTCCACTTGAGTCCTTGATAATATACAATTTATTTTGAAAGCAAGAGTGTGAAGACTAGCTTTCGTTGTCTGAATAGGATTAGGAGCATTTACCTAATTCTTATGTATTTACATGTCTACTGCTTAAACATCTTACATTTACACCACAAAATTATCACTGTATTAGCTTTTAAAAAAGAACTTTAAAATTTTTCTCTTTTTTAGGTGATAATTTTTGCCTTTTTTTCTTTTAAAGTACTATTTAAAATGTAGAAGTTATTATTTCATTATTTTTTTAAAACAAATCAATCAGATTGAGATTTTTTCGTCAACACGATCATTATTGGGGATTTGGACGATATAACTTTACTATTTCACATCGTGTATCAACTTTGCTCGTTCGCTGGCAGAGAATTTGATCTGCTTAAAAGTAGATTCAATCTTGTCAACTTCAGTTCTTAAAAGTTATATTTGAAAAAAATAGATTCTTTTTATGAATTCAAAATTATTTGCATGTCACTGAAGATAAAGTAAGCTTGATTTTGAGCTTACTTTCCGCTCGTGTAAGAATTTCAAAGATTAGTAGATTGGTCGAAGTGCATACGAACAATTCTAATTTTGAGCCTTAAATTCTACAGTATCACTGTGTATCTCTTTTGTAAGTGGCATCTAAGGGGTGCTAGGTCTGCCCGCCATGCCAACAAAGACGTGTATGGTCGATGTCACGAAACATAACGACGAGTATATTTTCATCCCCCATGCCAAAAAAAAACTTGTACGGATCTTCAAGTTGTATGAATACTTAAAGTTTCACACAAACATGTATTCACATATTTCCTAGCCTCCTTAAATACAGATTGTATATGTACTTGACTTTCATGCAGGCACACACGAAGGATTTGATTTGCAATATTTTTGTGTTAGTGTGGCAAGGATATGATGTGGCACAAAACTTATAATTTTTTTTTTCTCATTTATTGTTGGGTAAGGTGGTGCCGGTCAGGCGGCGATGATGGTTTGGGTTGCCGGTGGTGGTTACGGTCGGAAGGCTGCTGATGACGAGTGTAAAGCTTTTGTAAGAGGATATTATCTACACATGCGGCACATCGGAGGTCGTTTTTTTCTTTTGGGCGGCTGGTTTACTTATAATAGAGAGTAAAGAGCAATTGAAATTGGCTTATGTAAGCTTAAATTTGATCCTCTTCTAGCAGGGGTTGTGGATCTATTTGTGATAAACAGTGAGGATCAATTGAGTTGAGTCTCTTTTACTTATATTTGATGACCCATCTTCTATAAAAATATTAAAAATATTCTTCATTTGATTGCTCTCGACTTATTGGGGAGTGAATGTTATGACCCGGCCTAGAACTTGGAATTAATCAAGGCTGGTACAGACAGTCAAACGGTGTGAATTAAATTTTCTATGTTAACCCATATTGAAACAGATGAAAGAACCCCTAATAATTAAATTAAGACGATATAACGTATATTACCTCATTACTGAATATTTGCGTCATTTATAAATATTTTCTCGTATATCGCTCATCTTCTAATAATTTAATTAAACCTGAAAAGAAATTTTAAACAGCTGTGTTAAAGAGAAAGTGAATTCTTATAATTATAAACTACAACAATACAAGTAAAAAAACAAAAAAAAAACAATATGCATAACATTTAAACTTCTTTATAAATTAATATAAACATTAAACATGCTATTTAAAGAGTCTATGTCAACATAATTTCAATATCATTTTATATTTGTACAACCGTTGCAGAAGAATTATCTAAAAGTTATGTCAATTAAGACACATCAATGTCAATATCATTTTCCGTTTAAAAAAATATTAAAAATATTATGTTATCATATATTAAGAGGTTACACGTAAATTACAATGAGGTTACAGGGAGGTTACAGGGGCTTATACCGTGGATGTAACCCCCTGTACCCTCGGTATACCCCAATATCGCACGCAGCGCTGCGTATGTCTATCGCACACAAATTTTTTTCCCGTTTGGGGCAGCTTGTGTGTTTCAAGATAAGCTACTTATCCTGAAACGCAGCCCCGACCGGCCCACGGTCAGCATTTAGTGTAAAAACTCAATTACAATTTCGGATAAACTGATGAAACGCGTAAACCAAACAGTACGACGACGTTTTCAAAATATCACCCGCACTTATAAGCTGTCCAAACAGACCCTAACTCAAGCGCATCTGATTCTTTTTCCCCAAATCACTCTTAAATTTTCAAAACTTCCTTTTTTTTAATTTTTCTCTGTAAACTTTCTATTAAAACTTAGATTTTTTTCAGTATTTTCAACAAAAAGGGTGAAAAAAAACAGTTATTTTTACACTAATCTCTCGGAATTTCTCCGCCGGCGTAATCGCGCCCGTCGGAATTCCCCAAAAAAAACCAGTTTTTTTTTTTTATATATATATTTTTAAATTTGCAGATCCCGCTTCTTCCTATTTCTAGGGTTCAGCGCTCTTTTTTATCCACTTAAGAACCCTATTTCCCTCCTCTGTGAGCGGGAACAGTTGATGGCTTCCGCTTTCCCCGGTGCTGAAATTTTCGAATTTAGCTAATTTCAATCTTCCCCGACTTGAGCGATCACTACAGTCTTCCTCTTTCTGCATTCATGGAGATAAGGTCGGAGCCCTCCTCCAATGTTGGGGCACCGAAATCCCCACCTTCTTCCCCATTTCCCTCTGCACAGAACGCTTCCATGGAGATCAGCGATTCGCAGGCTTCTCATGGCTTCACCATCATTGCAGAGGATAGTGGGATAAAGCGCAAAAGAGGGCGGCCGAGAAGGTATACTCCGGATGATGAAACGTNTTTCTGCATTCATGGAGATAAGATCGGAGCCCTCCTCCAATGTGGGGGCACCGAAATCCCCACCTTCTTCCCCATTGCCCTCTGCACAGAACGATTCCACGGAGCTCAGCAATTCGCAGGCTTCTCATGGCTTCACCGTCATTGCAGAGGATAGTGGGGTAAAGCGCAAAAGAGGGCGGCCGAGAAGGTATACTCCGGATGATGAAACGTCATTGCAGGGCGCTGGTTCTTCTTCTGGATTCACTGGTTTACCTTCTGCAGATCGGTTGGAGACGAAGAAAAAGAGGAGGAATAAGAATGTGCGTTGGGGGAAGAAGATTCAGATGAAAGCTTTGGGTATTGTTCTTCATTCTTTTACGGTCTGAATGTGAAAATTGTTTTTTGTTTTTTTGTAATTTCTGTGATTTTGTGTTTGAATTTGCTCTTATTTTTTTTTCTATCACATCTGAAAAAAAAAAAATCTATCTATTGCTCCCAACATTATGTTCCTGTCACTCTCTCATTGGAGCGAATATTAAAGATCACTTAATACCACCCCAATACCACCAATCAATACCTAGTTCTTTCGCATGTAATATTTTTACCCCTCGTAGGTGGTGTTTGGATGCAACCTGACATTACGTTAAATAGGATTTATCAAATCCTATGCAACTAATATAGAACTTGCGAGGGACCAAGAAGTAAACCCTTATATCTGTCCCGCAATCATATTTAGTAAATTTTGATTTACTTTGTAAAAAACATGAAACACGAGAAATTTTGATTTAACGGAACGGTGAATTTAATTTTCATTTTTTTAGTGTTTGTCTAGATTTGCTTAAATTTCACGCCTGAATTCTATTAAAACTATGCTACCAAACACCCTAAAGTTTATTTTTTTATTGTAGCTTGTAAGAGAAATAGGAGGTTTGTGAGTTCATTTATGAGATCATGATGAGTTAGAACTGTCTAGGTTAATAACATATAGGAAATGCATTATTGTACACATTGCTCTGTATTATTGAATGATTTTTATTATATAGTTTGGAGTAAAAAAAATGGATTATTTAAGATAAGTTTAAAAATATAAATATTAAATTTGTATTTTGGTAAAATAGTTTATTGATACATTAAGATGACATCTTTTGAAACCTCTGTATTTTGCAAGAATAACCCTCTAAATTTTGAAATATGTTTTACTTTTTATGTTCTTATCAATAATCATCTGTATTTGTAAATTGCCATTTGCATTTATTCTTTTAAATCTATTTTTTATTAATTTATAAATGCATTAATACCTACAGGATTATCTGGGATTGGATTTACTCCACATGTTATTACAGTCAAAACTGGAGAGGTATGTTATTTTTGTTTAATTTTTATGCTAGCAGTCATTTTTGCATTATTTGTGTAATTATGAAATTATAAGTATAAAATTAGAAAGAAATTGTAATTTCTATATTTGAAAAAACTAAGCTTATTAAGTGCCACTATTACTTTTCTAGTAAGTTGTAAATTTCATTTTTGTTGGACATTTACATACATACCTACCACACAACTTTTATATATTTATATATCTGACAGCTAAACTTTGATATTTACATGCATATCACTCAAACATTTAACATCACATACTAATTTTTTAAAAGTGAAATAAATGTCAAGCTTTAGGTGTAGATATGTAAATAGATAAGAATTGTATGGTATGTATGTGAATCATGGGGGGCATAATTCTTTCATGACTCCCTCCTCCTTTGTTCCTTCTCATAGAGCTATATTGTTAGATGTGAAGTTATTGTTACTTTTTCTATAAACTCTATAGGATGTGTCGACGAAGATCATGTCATTCTCTAATCAGGGATCTCGTGCGGTATGTGTTCTCTCCGCAAATGGTATCATATCCAGCGTCGCGCTCCACCAAGCTGCAACTTCTGGCGGAACAGTTGCATATGAGGTTTTTCTACCTTACAACTAAATTTTTATGTAGGAAGAGTTACATAAATACCACGCAATTCCTATCATAAGTATTTACATATCTAACACTTAAAATTTTGATTTTTACATACGACTGTGTTTCCGTTCATTTTTCTCTTTTTTATTTTAAAAGGAGTCGTCAACTTATCGATCATCGTATACTTCCCTTATTCGAATAAATTTTCCTCCCAAATCAAATCAGTGATTCGAAGAGGAGAGGAACCGAATAAGAAGTGACATACGACAAAGAGACAAACAAGAGAAAAAGTGAAACATGGAGAATCTATATGCGATAAATCTCGCAATGATATGTCAAGAATGTTCGCCCAAACAAGATCGGGCAGAGGCACCTTAAACCAATGTCCGTGAAAGAAATATCTACGTAGACTACCCATAACCAGAGAGTCATGTGTATGTACCTGTTATGGGGTTAAGAGCACTCACAGAGAAATGTGTTCCTACTGATTAATTACATCTTGGGGGATACCTAAGAATACTCTCAATAAAAAAAGTTTCGCTTCATATTATCGTAAACCTAGGGTATATGTAATCAATGGAATGTTATTCCGTGTGGGAACAATGTTAATGCTTCAAAGTTAACGTTAAGCCATCCGACAGAGAAACAGTCTCTCACATCCCGAATGGGTAGCAACTCATCGGCACACGGGACCCATGAAATAACCTAAATCATCTTGACGGGGTATCCCAACACGTCAAAGCACGTCCGGGTGATAAGGGCAGAGGACGAATCGTCGTATTCAAAATGAGCGGCAGCTCATCGACATCAGGTCGTCAAAATGATATCAACAAAGTCAAAGGAGTGATAAGGCTCAAAGAGGCTCAACAAAAGGAAGGTGGAGTCATCCTAGAAGGTAAAGGTAACCGGGTCGGGGTACCACGAACCCGTCATACACAACTACTGGGAGCCTAAGTCTACCTGGTCATGAAGGTAGTCGATCAACACGTCTTTGCCCATGTCAGCAATCCGTGAATTTCGTCGTCTACTAGAACCTCGATAGCCCTAAGGTCAAAGGAAGAAAATTCTATCCTATGACTAAAAGTTGGAGCTCCAAGATGTAGGACTTATACCTACCAAAGTGGCAATGATGCCTCAGGAAAGAAAGATAAGTGGAGGTTCAACTAAAAAACTGGAAACGCTCCAAACAAAAGGACTTACACCCCGTCTGCGTCGGTGAGTCTTCTAACATCCTAGGTGCACTAGATAACCACTTATAAAAATGTATGTTGGGTCAGTCAGGTTGGAGAAGCACGGAGACTCCTCCTCGGGACATGCAAATATGATGCAGTTATCTAGAGCGGTCCTAAGGTATTGTGAAGACCCTATTAACATATGCAGGAAAGTAAAAGTTGCAATTTTTAAATCCTGAGTATTTTAATCCTAAATTTTAATTTTCTTAAATATTTTATTGATGATTTTTGTAGAAAATTAGGAATTTAACTCCTAAAGAGCCTATGTTGTATCGTGAAATCTCAGATAAACTACAAAAAGAAACAAAAAAATACATGCATGTGCAGATATGCAACATGATGCAAAGATAAAATAAGTCAAATCAAAATAATAAACAGACATGTGTCGCTGGGTCGGCAACATATCTCAGAAAAGAAAAATGCGGTATAACTCCGCATATACATGTTTGATCCTAATTATATACATCAATATAAAATGCAGAATTAAGATACGGGGCATGAGCACCTGCTTCTGATCCCCTCCACGTGATTCCCACGCCTAACGCATCGGAACTCGTGCCCGTATCTTATTTATGCTACAGGACTTTCCTATACTCTAAAAAGTAAATAGGAAAAAAGAAAAGACTTAATCTTGCATGAAAACAAGTGTCAACGGGAAAGCTCACATTCTCGCGCTTAACAGATCGGAACATATGCCCGTATCTTATTTCTGCTACAGGACTCTCCTATACTATAAAAAGTATATAGGAAAAAGAAAAGACTCAATATTGCATGAAAACAAGTGTCAGCGGGAAAACTCACATGCAAATAACATATAATGAGTCATGCCTTAAAAATGGGGAGTTAAATAACACCTGCAAATAAAATGGTCAGAAATCATCACATGCTCCCCCAATAGCAATATCTGTGTGTGTGCATATAAATATGCATGACTCCCTACAAAAGAACGCTCTAACACACTACAACACATATGCAGCATACAATCACACTACAAACATAATGTAAAAGAAAAATACCTGACTAGGGCAAACAATCCAACAAAGAACAATAGTCAGGCATAAAAAAGACTGCCTAGCACCCTAAATCTTAGTCTAGCACACAATCTAACGAAAAGTGTGTCAACCTAGTATCTAAGTGCGGGGTAAGTTTGAGTATAATATGACTTTGATGGGGTCGTCATACTGACCCCATCCTAAAGATCTGAAGGATCTAAAGGGTGTCACAAAGAGCGGTGACACGTGTTAGATCTATTAAATCTTTAGCACAGTCATACTCGTGTCAATCCTGACTACTTAATTTACATTACTCACCGGGATCAACTCAGCAAGCAATGCTCGTTAAGGCATCGCGACCAACACGGGATCACTCTCCTAACGAGCCTAGCTCACTATCCATACAAATATGTAAATGCAAATGCAAGCAAATCAAAATATATAAGTAGTAATAAAGAGTATGTCATGAAGGCGATGACTTGTAGGAATGGGCATGTCGTAGCGGCAGAGCCTCGAAAAGAGGGTATGCCGATAAGGCAGTGACCCGAAGGTGGGCATGTTGTAGCGGCAGGTGCCCGAAAAGAGGGTATGCCAATAAAACAGTACCCTGAAGGTGGGCATGTCGTGGTGGCAGAGACCCGAAAAGAGGGTATGCCAATAAGGTAGTGACCCAAAGATGGGCATGCCGTGACGACAACGACAAAAAAATAGGGTATGCCGGTAAGACAGTGACCCAAAGATGGGCATGTCGTGACGGTAGTGGTCCGAAAAGAGTGTATGTCGGTAAGACAGTGACCCGAAGGAATGCAACTCAAGTATATAATATCAATTATGCAAACAAACTTATACATGCACATACACAACATGCAAAGGAGCAAGTGGTAGGTCGATCGGGATACATCATCCGGTCAAACCAAAGTGTTGTGCCAACCGGGTCGGGGTAGTCAGCTGAAACACAAGTGATGTGATCGGTTTGGGATAACCGAACAAGGCACAAGTGGTGCCAATCGGTCCGGGACGACCGATCGAGGCACAAGTGGTGTCGATGCAGGTGCAAGTGCAAGTGCAACGTGTAAATGCAAGTGCGATATATGACATACAATATGTGACATGCAAGACATGCACATACAAACAATGAGGTCCAAACGATCACATATGATAGCGAGTCACGCTCGTACTAACGACCTCGCCCGGGAAACCTACGGCTGATGCGCTTGGATTTGTGACATCACCGCCTCCACCTTTGGCGTGGCAATGTGGAGGGTTTCCCCCTCTGATTTCTCGTAGGGGAAACTCTCCACCTATTCGTAGGGCGACTAGCTACAAATCATTTTCCGCTCTACGAACACCTACGATTTTATAAGACAGATTAGCTACAAAGCTTTTCCCGTCCTCTAAGATCGAACTTGACTAATCCATCTAATAAATATTAGGAGCACCAAAACCGTGGGAAAATTGAGATTCCGGCCCGGCGGGATAAAAAATTAAGACTCACGATAAATTGGAGACACTCAGCTCTACGGAAGGTGTTTGGTCACGCTCAGGAAGTCCTAATCTAACAGTTATCTCTAAGAAAACCAACGATCCATCACGCAGGTGCGTCGTCGCATCGACCCACGCCGACGCACGCACCGCGTGTGGGCGATCGAACTCACATGCCTAAACACCACTAAACCTAGGGTCGACTAGTAGTTTAGGAGATCTCACCACCGTGACGGTTGCAGACACATTCTCTTAATGTGGAAGGAGAGCCCACGCATCGAGCCACCGATGCCTAGTTCGTGCTCCAGTGTACCTCGTAGAACGTGCATAGGACAACAAAAGGTAATGAGGGCAAGAGGTCCACTTTCTGGTGAATCTTGCAACAAAACATAGGGAAAACATATACCTTCGTTTGAAATCATATGAAAGTGCATAGGGCACATATACATTCGTAGGAGGAGTCGCGTGACAACCGTGAAAATGGGAACCCACGAGGATGTCAGTGAGAAGGAGCGCCTGCGGAGGCCTTCCCCTCGAGGCGAAAGACCCTCACACTTCCTCAAACAACAACTTCGTTCGCTGCCCGGCGACATTGAAGTTCTCCGGCAAAGTATCCGATCGCCGGGAGAGTAGGACGACGAGGTGGAGGACTTAGCTCGCCGGCGGTGCGCACCGGGAGCGAAGGAAGCGCGGAGGAGAGCCCGAAATATGACGTTCTCCTCGCTGATTTTCTCCGGCGTAAATGCAATGCCGGCGAGTGACATGGACGGCGATGAGGAAGAGATCCGGTGGAAGAGAAAGAAGAAAATAGAGGAGGGGAAGAAAATCCCTCTTCACTACTTTCACTCCAAGAAGCACCTCCAAGGCTTCCTACAAAGTTTCCAAAGGCTTCCTCAGCCTCTCTCGAGCCCTCGCTGGAGAAGAAGAAGAAGGAGAAGAGGGAGAAGTGTTCGGCCAAAGTGGGAGAGAGACTCCAGTGAGCTCTCTCCTTCGCGGGTAGGAGGCTCGGATGGGAGGAGAGTCGGCGGTGNTTTCTGCATTCATGGAGATAAGATCGGAGCCCTCCTCCAATGTGGGGGCACCGAAATCCCCACCTTCTTCCCTATTGCCCTCTGCACAGAACGCTTCCACGGAGTTCAGCGATTCGCAGGCTTCTCATGGCTTCACCGTCATTGCAGAGGATAGTGGGGTTAAGCGCAAAAGAGGGCGGCCGAGAAGGTATACTCCGGATGATGAAACGCCATTGCAGGGCGCTGGTTCTTCTTCTGGATTCACTGGTTTACCTTCTGCAGATCGGTTGGAGACGAAGAAGAAGAAGAAGAAGAATAAGAATGTGGCTTGGGGGAAGAAGATTCAGATGAAAGCTTTGGGTATTCTTCTTCATTCTTTTGCAGTCTGAATGTGAATATTGTTTTTTGTTTGTTTGTAATTTCTATGATTTTGTGTTTGAATTTGCTCTTGTTTTTCTTCTATCACATCTGAAAGAAAAATCTATCTATTGCTCCCAACATTATGTTCATGTCACTCTCTCATTGTAGCGAATATTAAAGATCAGTTAATACCACCCTNTTGTTTGTTTGTAATTTCTATGATTTTGTGTTTGAATTTGCTCTTGTTTTTCTTCTATCACATCTGAAAGAACAAAAATCTATCTATTGCTCCCAACATTATGTTCCTGTCACTCTCTCATTAGAGCGAATATTAAAGATCAGTTAATACCACCCCAATACCACCAATCAGTACCTAATTTTTCCGCATGTAATATTTTTACCCCTCATAAGTGGTGTTTGGCTGCAACCTGACTTTACGTTAAATAGGATTTATCAAATCCTATGCAACTAATATAGAACTTACGAGGGACCACGAAGTAAACCCGTATATCTATCCCCCAATCATATTTAGTAAATTTGGATTTACTTTGTAAAAAACACGAAACACGAGAAATTTTGATTTAACGGAGCGGTGAATTTAATTTTCATTTTTTTATTGTTTGTTTAGATTTACTTTAATTTCATGCCTGAATTCTATTAAAACTATGCTACCAAACACCCTGATGCGTATTTCTCTTTTAAGTTTATTTTGTTATTGTAGCTTGTAAGAGAAATAGGAGGTTTGTGAGTTCATTTATAAAATGCATTATTGTACACATTGCTTTGTATTATTGGATGATTTTTATTATATAGTTTGGAGTAAAAATTATGGATTATTTAAGATAAGTTTAAAAATATAAATATTAAATTTGTATTTTGGTAAAATATTTTATTGATACATTAAGATGACATCTTTTGAAACCTCTGTATTTTGCAAGAATAACCCTCTAGATTTTGAAATATGTTTTACTTTCCATATTCTTATCAATAATCATCTGTATTTGTAAATTTTTATTTGCATGTATTCTTTTAAATCTATTTTTTTTATTAATTTATAAACGCATTACTACTTACAGGATTATCTGGGATTGGATTTACTCCACATGTCATTATAGTCAAAACTGGAGAGGTATGTTATTCCATAATTATTTGANATATAAATATTAAATTTGTATTTTGGTAAAATAGTTTATTGATACATTAAGATGACATCTTTTGAAACCTCTATATTTTGCAAGAATAACCCTCTAGATTTTGAAATATGTTTTACTTTCTATATTCTTATCAATAATCATCTATATTTGTAAATTTTCATTTGTATGTATTCTTTTAAATCTATTTCTTATTAATTTATAAACACATTACTACTTACAGGATTATCTGGGATTGGATTTACTCCACATGTTATTATAGTCAAAACTGGAGAGGTATGTTATTCCATAATTATTTGTGTAATTATGGAATTATAAGTATAAAATTAGAAAGAAATTGTAATTTCTATATTTGAAAAAACTAAACTTATTTAAGTGTCACTATTACTTTTCTAGTAAGTTGTAAATTTCATTTTTGTTGGGCATTTACATACATACCTACCACACAACTTTTATATATTTATATATTTGACAACTAAACTTTGATATTTACATGCATATCACTCAAACCTTTAACNTAAGTTGTAAATTTCATTTTTGTTGGGCATTTACATACATACCTACCACACAACTTTTATATATTTATATATCTGACAACTAAACTTTGATGTTTACATGCATATCACTCAAACCTTTAATNTATAGGATTCTTTTTTTTATATTATTAATAATATTTTATTTTTTTTTGCATTTTTGCCCGGACACGTCTTTGCAGTGAAATGAGAGTTCCCTCTAAGCAAAATCGGGGTTCCGGATCTACCACGCAGTCTGTTTAATCTTTCGGGCTCATCCAGACAACTTCGCTAACGATCGGGGCAATTCGAGCAAATTTCATGCGTGATGCAACAAATAATATTTTTTGACCCGATCAGAGTCGTCCGACGTGTCAAATGCCGACCGACCATCACATAAGCGATAGTCAAAGCCTAGCGAAGTGACTATGGTTACGTGCCCCTCAACACGCACCGAAATGTTAAAAGTGAATGTCTCGCGCTACAGGACTCAACACGTGGATTGAGCAACGTTTCCTTAGCGCTGGAGCGGACATCCTACACATGCGACATAAAAAATTGATGCCAACAGACCGTACCACCTTACCAATGCATGAAAGGAGTATTTCACTTTTTAAAATTTAAGGATCATAGAAATGTAAAAAAAAAAAAAATTGGGTAGTATATATGTAAATACATAAGAATTGCGTAGTTTGTAATAATGGTTCTAAAAAATTGTAAAACCATATTTTTTATTGCTATCTAGTTAATTTTGACATGTAAATTTCAGGGGCAATTCGAAATATTGTCTCTTTCGGGCTCGTTTTCGCCGTCTGAAAGTTCGGGTCAGCCGAACCGAACCGGAGGGCTTAGCGTGTCGCTCGCTGGTCCTGATGGCCATGTAATAGGAGGTGGAGTTGCAGGAGTTTTGGTTGCTGCAACTCCTGTACAGGTTTGCTTCTTACCTTACCACTTGCCACCTTCATAGTGTTTTTCCTACTAATATTTTATGAGAAGAACCTATAATGTGGTAGATTGATTGGAAATGAGAAAATTAGATAGATGGATTACTATAATTATTCTAATTGTCTGGGTAGTTTCAGTCTACATTTACATTTTGATCAACTAAGATTTGGTTTTTGTCGGTTTGGGATGGTTGTAGCTTTTTGTAAATACTGTTTTTAAGGGGGGGAAAAAAAAGCTTTTTGACTGTTGTTGTAAATATATTAATGACAATAAGGTTTGTGGAGTTCTTTTGAAAACAAAACCTGTGAGAAAATTGCCCCTAACAACAAACTTAAAGACTTTCAAGGAAGATTTACATGCATATCACTTAATTCTTATGTATTTACGTATCTTATACCTATACTTCAATTTTTACACGTCACCTTACCTATGGATGACAAGTTGTATTTCATTTTCTAAAAGTTAACATAGTGAAAGATTTGGATAGTAAAAATGTATGAAGTTGACATTTTAGACATGTAATTACATAGGAACTCGATGGGAGCNTCTTATGTATTTACATATCTAACACTTAAAATTTTGGTTTTTACATACGATTGTGTTTCCGTTCATTTTTCTCTTTTTTATTTTAAAGGGAGTCGTTAGCTTGTCGATCATCATATACTTTCCTTATTCGAATAAATCTTCCTCCCGAATAAAATCAGTGATTCGAAGAGGAGAGGAACCAAATAAGAAGTGACATACGACAAAGAGACAAACAAGAGAAAAAGTGAAACGTTGAAAGTCTACATGTGATAAACCTCGCAAGGACATGTCAAGAATGTTCGCCCAAACAAGATCGGGCAGAGGAACTTTAAATCAATATCCGTGAAAGAAGTACGTAGAGTACCCATAACCAGAGAGTCAAGTGTATGTACCTGTTCTGGGGTTAAGAGCACTCTCAGAGGAACATGTTCTTACTGGTTAATTACATCTTTGGGGATACCTAAGAATATTCTCGATAAAAAAAGTTTCGCTTCATATTATCGTAAACCCGGGATATATGTAATTAAAAGAAGGTTATTTCGTGTGGGAACAATACAAATGCTTCAAAACTAACGCTAAGTCATCGGACAGAGAAATAGTCTCTCACATCCCGAATGGGTAGCGACTCATCGGCACACGGGGCCCACGGAATAACCTAAATCATCTTGACGTGATATCCCAACACGTCAAAGCACGTTCGGGTCATAAGGGCAGATGACGAATTATCGTATCACAAATGGGCGGCAGCTCATCGGCATCGGACCGTCAAAATGATATCAACAAAGTCAAAGGAGCGATAAGGCTCAAAGAGGCTCAACAAAAGGAAGGTAGAGTCATCCTAGAAGGTAGAGGTAAATGGGTCGGGGTATCACGGATCCGTCATACACAGTACTAGGACCCTAAGTCTATCTGGTCGTGAAGGTAGTCGACCAACACGTCTTGAGATCCCCTATTAGCAATCCGTGAATTTTGTCATCTACGATAACCTCAGTAGCCCTAAGGTCAAATGAAGAAAACTTTATCCTATGACTAAAAGTTAGAGCTCCAAGATGTGGGACTTATACCTGTCGAAGTGGCAAGGATGCCTCAGGAAAGAAAAAGAAGTGGAGGTTCAACTACAAAGCTGGAAACACTCCAAACAAAAGGACTTATACCCCGTCTGGGTTGGGGAGTCTTCTAACATCCTAGGCGCACTAGACAACCACCCATAAAAATGTATGCTGGGTCAGTCAGGTTGGAGAAGCACGGAGACTCATTCTCGTGACATACAAATATGATGTAGTTATCTAGAACGGTCCTAAGATATTATGGAGACCCTGTTAATATATGCAGGAAAGTAAAAGTTATAATTTTTAAATCATGAATATTTTAATCCTAAATTTTAATTATCTTGAATATTTTATTTATGATTTTTGTAGAAAATTAGGAATTTAAGTCCTAAAGAACTTATGTTGTATAGTGAAATTCCAAATAAACTACATAAAAAAATAAATAAAATACATACAAGTGCAGATATGCGACATGATGCAAAAGACAAAATAGGACAAATCAAAATAATAAACTGACCGGTGTCGATGGGTCGACAACAGATCCCAGAAAAAAAAAAGACGGTCGGACTCCGCATATACATGCCCGATCATAATTCTATACATCAATATAAAATGCAGAATTAAGATACGGAGCACGAGCATCTGCTTCTGGTCCCCTCCACATGGTTCCCGCACCTAATGCACCGGAACTCGTACTCGTATCTTATTTCTGCTACATGACTCTTTTATATTCTAAAAAGTACATAGGAAAAAGAAAAGACTTAATCTTGCATGAAAACAAGTGTCAACAGGAAAGCTCACATTCCCGCGTCTAATGCATTGGAACTTGTGCACGTATCTTATTTCTGCTACAAGACTCTCCTATACTCTAAAAAGTATATAGGAAAAAGAAAAAAACTCAATCTTGCATGAAAACAAGTGTCAGTGAGAAAGCTCACATGCAAATAACATATAATGAGTCATGCCTTAAAAGTGAGGGAGCTAAATAACACTTGCAAATAAAATGGTCAAAAATCATCACATGCTCCCCCAATAACAGTATCTGTGTGTTTGCATATAAATATACATAACTCGCTACAAAAAAACGTTCTAACACACTACCACACATATGCAACATGCAGTCACACCACAAACATAATGCAAAAGAAAAATATCTGGCTAAGACAAACTATCCAACAAAGAACAAAAGCCAGACATCAAAAAGACTAAATAACACCCTAAATCCTAGTCTAGCACACAATCTAACGAAAAGTTCGTCAACCTAGTATCTAAGTGCGGGGTAAGTCTGGGTATAATATGACTTTGACGAGGACCTCATAACGGCCACATCCTAAAGATCTGAATGATCTAAAGGGTCTCACGAAGAGTGGTGACACATGTTAGATCTATTAGATATTTAGCACAGTCATACGTGTCAATCCCGATGACTTAACTCACATTGCTCATCGGAATCAACCCAACAAATAATGCTCGTTAAGGCATCGCGACCAACACGGGATCACTCTCCTAACGAGCCTAACTCACTATCCATGCAAACATGCAAATGCAAATGCAAGTAAATCAAAATATAAAAGTAGTAATAAAAAGTATGTCATGAAGGCGGACTCGTAGGAATGTGCATGTCGTAGCGGTAGGGTCCCAAAAAGAGGGTATGCTGATAAGGCAGATGGGCATGTCGTAACGGCAGGTGCCCGAAAGAGAGTATGCCAATAAAGCAGTGATCCGAAGGTGGGCATGTCGTGGCGGTAGGGGTCCGAAAAAAGGGTAAGCCAATAAGGCAGTGACCCAAAGATGGGCATGATGTGACGACAACGCCCAAAAAAGATAGTATGCCGATAAGACAGTGACCCAAATATGGGCATGTCGTGACGGTAGCGGTCCGAAAAGAGTATGTCGGTAAGGTAGTGACCCGAAGGAATACAACTCAAGTAAATAATATTAATCATGCAAACAAACGTGTATATGCACATACACAACATGCAAAAGAACAAGTGGTAGGTCGATCGAGATGGAGCATCCGGTCAAACCAAAGTGTTGTGTCAACCGGGTCGGGGTAGTCGGTTGAAACACAAGTGATGTGACAGGTTCGGGATAACCGATCGAGGCAAAAGTGGTGCCAACCGATCCAGGACGACCGATCGAGGCACAAGTGATGTCGGTGCAGGTGCAAGTGTAAGTGCAAGTGCAACGTGTAAATACAAGTGCGATATATGACATACAATACGTAACATGTAAGACATACACATATAAACAATGAGGTCCAAACAACCACATATGATAGTGATTCACGCTCGTATTAACGACCTCGCCTGGGAAACCTAGGGCCGATGCACTTCAATTTGCGGCATTGCCGTCTCCAGCTTTGGCGTGGCAATGTAGAGGGTTTCCCCCTTCGATTTCTCGTAGAGGAAACTCTCCACTTGTTCGTAGGGCAAACTAGCTACAAAGTATTCTCCGCTCTACGAACACCCACAATTTTATAAGACAGATTAGCTATAAAATTTTTCCCGTCCTCTAAGATCGAACTCAACTAATCCATCCAAGAGAGATTATGAGCGTCAAAACAGTAGGAAATTGAGATTCCAGCCCAACGGGATAAAGAATTAAGGCTCACGACAAATAGAGACACTTGGCTCTACGAAAGGTGTTTGGTCACGCACAGGAAGTCCTAACCTAAATGTTATATCTAGGAAAACCAACGATCCATAGTGCAGGTGCGTCGTCGCATCGACCCACGCCGACGCATGCACACCGTGTGGGCGATCGAACCCACACGCCTAGACACCACTAAACCTAGGGTCCGCTAGTAATTTAGGGGATCTCACGGATTTCTCTTAATGTTAAAGGAGAGCCCACGCATCGAGCCACTGATGTCTAGTCCATGCTCCAGTGTACCTCGTAGAACGTGCACAGGACAACAGAAGGTAATGAGGGCAAGAGGTCCACTTTCCAGTGAATCTCGCAACAAAACATAGGGAAAACAGGAAATACGACACATATACCTTCGTATGAAATCATATGAAAGTGCATATGACACATACATTCGTAGGAGGGGCGCTCGACAACAGTAAAAATGGGAACCCACGAGGATGTCGGCGAGAAGGAGCGCCTGCGGAGGCCTTCCCCTCGAGGCGGAAGACCCTCACACTTCCTCAAGCAGCAATTTCGCTCGCTGCCCGGTGACATTGAAGTTCTCCGGCAAAGTATCCGGTTACCGGGAGGGTAGGACGACGAGGTGGAGGACTTAGCTCGCTGGCGGTGCGCACTGGGAGCAAGGAAGCGCGAAGGAGAGCCCGAAATATGACGTTCTCCTCGCTGATTTTCTTCCGCGTAAATGTAATGTCGGCGAGTGACAAGGACGACAAGGAGGAAGAGATCTGGCGGAAGAGAAAGAAGAAAATAGAGGAAGGGAAGAAAATCCCTCTTCACAGCTTTCACTCCAAGAAGAACCTCCAAGGCTTCCTACAAAGTTTCCAAAGGCTTCCTCGTGAGCCTCTCTCGAGCCCTCGCCGGAGAAGAAGGAGAAGAGGGAGAAATGGTCGGCCAAAGTGGGAGCGAGACTCCACGTGAGCTCTCTACTTCGTGGGTAGGAGGCTCGGATGGGAGGAGAGTCGGCGGTGGGGAGTTTTTTGGTAAGACAGAGGGTGCCTACGGCGGGAAGCTAGGCACGGGATGCCTTTTGGCGAAAAAACGGAGAGGAGGCGAAAGGATCCGTATGAGAGAGAAGCCATTTCCAAAAAAAAGTAAAATAAAATAAAAAAATATTTTATTAATCCCTGGAACGACGTGAACAGTTAAGATATAGGATTTTTTTAATATAACAATAATAATTTTTTTTTTTACATTTTTTCCCGAACACATCTTTTCAGTGAAATGAGGGTCTTCCTAGGCAAAATCGGCGTTTCAGACGCGACTGTGCAGTCCGTTTAATCGTTCGGGCTCATCCGGACAACTTCGCTGACGATCGGGGCATTTCGAGTAAATTTTACCCGTGATGCGACCAATAATATTTTTCGACCTGATCAGAGTCTTCCGACGTGTCAAATGCCGACTGACCATTGCATAAGTGATAGTCAAACCTAGCGAAGTGACCCTGGTTATGTGCCCCTTAACACGCACTGAAGGGTTAAAAGTGGATGTCTCGCGTTACAGGAGTCAACACGTGGATTGAGCAATGTTTCCTTAGCACTCAAGCAGACATCCTACACATGCGACATCAAAAATTGATGTCAACAGAGCGTACCACCTTACCAATGCATTAAAGGAATATTTAACTTTTTAAAATTTAAGGATCATAGAAATGTAAAAAAAAGAACAAAATTTAGGTGGTAGATATAGAAATACTTAAGAATTGGGTAGTATATATGTAAATACATAAGACATGGGTAGTTTGTAATAATAGTTCTAAAAAATGGTAAAACAATGTTTTTTTATTGCTATTTAGTTAATTTTGACATGTAAATTTCAGGGGCAATTCGAAATATTGTCTCTTTCGGGCTCGTTTTCGCCGTCTGAGAGTTCAGGTCAGCCGAACCGAACCGGAGGGCTTAGCGTGTCGCTCGCAGATCCTGATGGCCATGTAATAGGAGGTGGAGTTGCAGGAGTTTTGGTTGCTGCAACTCCTGTACAGGTTTGCTTCTTACCTTACCACTTGCCACCTTCATAGTGTTTTTCCTACTAATATTTTATGAGAACCTATAATGCGGTAGATTGATTGGAAATGAGAAAATTAGATAGATGGAATACTATAACTATTCTAATTGTCTGGGTAGTTTCAGTCTACATTTACATTTTGATCAACTAAGATTTGGTTTTTGTCGGTTTGGGATGGTTGTAGCTTTTTGTAAATACTGTTTTTAAGGGAAAAAAAAACATTTTTGATTGTTGTTGTAAATATATTAATGACAATAAGGTTTGTGGAGTTCTTTTGAAAACAAAACCTGTGAGAAAATTGCCCCTAACAACAAACTTAAAGACTTTCAAGGAAGATTTACATGCATATCACTTAATTCTTATGTATTTACGTATCTTATACCTATACTTCAATTTTTACACATCACCTTACCTATGGATGACGAGTTGTATTTCAGTTTCTAAAAGTTAACATAGTGAAAGATTTGGATAGTATAAATGTATGAAGTTGACATGCTAGATAACTCCATGGGATGTATGCAAATGCCCAGCTTTAACATAGTCATTATGTGTTATTCAAACCAAACCATGATTTTGTTGTTTAGGTAGTTGTCGGAAGCTTCATCCCCAAAGGCGGCGGCGGCAGACGTAAAGAGCCACTGCAACCGTTAATCCACCCTGCAGGTGAGTCTGAGCCCGAGAAGCCTAAAGGCGGGTTCCCGGGACCGTCGAGCCCAATCAGCTTCATCCCCAAAGGCGGCGGCGGCGAACGNTGCTATTCATCTTAAGGGGAGGAAGTGAGGGTTTCTATTCGGCTTGAGATGTCCACCAGCTTTTAATCTCCATTCTCCTCTTCTGCTTCCTTAAGAAAGAAAAAGTTCTACTAAAATATCATGATGGCCACTATCTTGTGTCAGCTTCCAATCAAATTTGTTGAAGGATTTTAGAGGTGTAGTTTGATCATTCTACATATTTTCTTTTTCCTAATTTTAGCCTATGGTTTTCTCCTTACATGATCAAATTCTAATAAGGTAGTTCGTAAATAAAAGCACTAAAAAATATAGGGGAATTTACATACCTACCACATGACACTTGGTATTTACATATCTAACACCTCAAGGGGGTGTTTGGCTACACCCAAATTTAACTTAAATACGATTTAGTACCTTCTGTGATTCCTGTAAATCCAAATTTATCAAATCTAAAGGAGTTAAATACACTTAAATCCCTTTGAAGTGTTTGGCGGAGGAGAGGAGACAACAAGCAGACGTTTTCTTCCTCACTTAAATCCGTTAAATTCATCTAATAATCGAATTTAATAAATTCAAGATTTACATCGAACTGAGAAAATCTTGGATTTAATAAAATGGTGGGATTTAACAACTTTTTTTTTCGCGTTTGACAGATTTACTAAAAAATTTTACGTAAATCCCCTTTAAAATTGCGTACCAAACATCACCTAACTTTCATATGTCTATACATAACACTCAGATTCATAACATCACAAAAAAAATACCACGACTACTAACTTCTTAAAAGTGAAGAACACCTTTTCATGCATAGGTTTATGGCACCAAAACGTTATAAATGTAAATATCAAAGTTCGTAAGGTTAAATATGTAAATATAAGGGGAATTGCCACACAAAAAAGAAAATCGCACTTAGACTGCGACTAAGAAAACCTATTTCTTTGGAGTTATGAATTGAGCAGTAAAGCATTTCCCTTGGCTGTTTTTAGTCAACCAGACATTCTATTTAAATCAATGACCAGGTCAAAACATTTTGCTTGTTTATCAAATTACTGCAGCAAGCCACATAATACAAAACAAGAATGGGTGTCAACTAAACTCATAAAAAAATGAAAAATTTACATACAAAACACACAATTCTTATGAATTTACGTATCTCGCACCTAAATTTTCATATTTACACGCATAGAACTTTACATATGTATCAAAAAGTAAAAAAAGCGTAATTACTGCTATTTTGCAGGTGATACAAAAAAATTGGGTACCATGCACGTAAAAATGAAGGTTTTGGTGTGAGACATGTAAATACTTAAAAATTCAGTGCTATGTATATAGATGCCCTCAAAAAAATTTATTGAATGTTCTGGGTAAACTTGATATCAAATTTATGCTTCAAGCCTTAACTTTCTCAAAATAATAATAAAGCCTCTAATATGGCAGCATTTCCCACCTTCCTATATTGCAAAACATGTATTTCACTAGCTCTGCATTTTCAGAAGATATTATAATTACAGGTCAATCTCAATACTACAACCACATAGGTCATTCAGATCTATGAACAGTAGTAAACGTTAAGCTAAAACAATGCATTCAGACTTCTGCATGCCTAATTCTAACAGAAAGAAAGTAGCCTGTTTAAGAAATTTTCAGCATTTGCAGAATAGTTCTAACTCCATTGGAAACGATGTTTATGAGATCAGAAATATAGACCAGAAAAGAGAAATTACCATCGAAAAGGTTGAAATTATGCCTGGCTGGCTCGTCTCAGGAATAGTTTTGTAGACGAGAAGCCGAGAATAAATGTCTGCCAGAACCAATNGGCGGACGTAAAGAGCCACTGCAACCGTTAATCCACCCTGTAGGTGAGTCCGAGCCCGAGAAGCCTACTCAAGGTGGGTTCCCGGGACCGTCGAGCCCAACCAGCTTCATCCCCAAAGGCAGCGGCAGCGGACGTAAAGAGCCACTGCAACCGTTAATCCACCCTGTAGGTGAGTCCGAGCCCGAGAAGCCTACTCAAAGCGGGTTCCCGGGACCGTCGAGCCCAATCAGTTTCATCCCCAAAGGCAGCGGCGGCGGACTTAAAGAGTCACTGCAACCGTTAATCCACCCTGCAGGTGAGTCTGAGCCCGAGAAGCCTACTCAAGGCGGGTTCCCGGGACCGTCGAGCCCAATCTCTCGAGGTGCATCGAATCCTTCCAGTCCTCACNACTTAAAGAGCCACTGCAACCGTTAATCCACCCTGCAGGTGAGTCTGAGCCCGAGAAGCCTACTCAAGGCGGTTTCCCGGGACCGTCGAGCCCAATCTCTCGAGGTGCATCGAATCCTTCCAGTCCTCATAACCAGAGCACTAATGGCGACAACCATAATGGAAATAACAATCAAGGCATTCGATTTATTCAATGGAAGTGAGAGAGTCTAATAAAAAGGCATGCAAATCTTGCAACCAGAAACCATTTTGTTTTCTTTCATCAGTGACTGCAGGTGTTAGTGAAACCTGTTTTTTGCAAATATTTTGTTTTTAGTTATTTTTGCTGTAGATTGTGAAATGATATTCTTATTATTCTTGTAGGGAAGTTATAATAATTATGCAAGGAAGTCTTTGATTGGCAATGGTACTTTGTTTCATTTTCTTTTTGGGGTATTTGCATATATACCATGCAACTCTTGTATATTTATATATCTAACATCTAAATATGGATATTTATACGTATATCACTCAACATCACGTCGAAAATATCATCACTGGCACTGTTTTTAAAAGTGAAATACACATTTTCATGCATAATTTTATCCTGGCAAAGTGTTATGAAAGTAAACATCAAACTTTGGGTGTTGGGTATGTAAATAAGATAAAAAATGTGTGGTATGTATGTAATTTAGCCTTTGTTCATTATGGTTATTGAAATAGTCTATCTAGTTAGTCAAATTGGGCATGATTGATGACTTGGTAATTAAGTGATTAAAATTGTAGAAATTTGATGAATTATTATAGTTTTAGAACAATGACATTTGTTTCATGAATTAAAATAATTTGAGAATTTTGTATGAATTATTTGAATCTAATTTGATTATTTTAAATGTGATTATTGAGATAATGGATATAGTTATTAAAAGTTTAAAAGTGGAGGCTTAAGGTAGTGAGGGTAGAATCATGAATAAAACATTTTGATATAAATGTATATATATATATATATATGCTACATTATTGTTAGATATGTTAATACATAGAAAGTGTGTTGTATGTATGCAAATCTTCCTTGATAAAATTTCTGTTGATTACTTGGTTCGATAATCAATATACTTATAGCATTAAAAAAATGAATTAAATTAAGTTCCTAATTAAATCATTTAATTGATGACCAACACTGTAGTTCATGAGGATTAAAAATTAATTTTAAAATAAGGCTCTTATGTGAATAATTAAATTAAAAAAACATTTGGTCGCCAAGTATAGAAAGTCTAAGTTAGTTTTAAAACAAAAATTAACTATTATTAATAGCAAAATAAAAGTTATGAAATTATATTTTATTTCTTGATATACATTATTTTTTTTATTATTTCTCCTCTAATAACGCATGCTTTTATGTCATTTTATTATAACAACTAAAAAGAGTTAGGTTATGAGCCAAACTAGAGCTTAAGCTCAACAAAGATTAAATTAATCCAGCTCAAATTCAAGTCGATGATGACTCCAACTCGGCCCAATTGATACACAAATCTAGATAGAAGCCAAAAGAAAGCTTGTATCATTTGGCAATATAGAGAATAAACTAAGTAGTATTTGTTATAATATGAGACATAAAATTCATATTGCTATTCATCTTAAGGGGAGGAAGTGAGGGTTTCTATTCGGCTTGAGATGTCCACCAGCTTTTAATCTCCACTCCTCTTCTGCTTCCTTTTATAAGAAAGAAAAAGTTCTACTAAAATATCATGATGGCCACTATCTTGTGTCAGCTTCCAATCAAATTTGTTGAAGGATTTTAGAGGTGTAGTTTGACTATTCTACATATTTTCTTTTTCCTACTTTTAGCCTATGGTTTTCTCCTTACATGATCAAATTCTAATAAGGTAGTTCGTAAATAAAAGCACTGAAAAATATAGGGGAATTTACATACCTACCACCTGACACTTGGTATTTACATATCTAACACCTCAAGGGGGTGTTTGGCTACACCCAAATTCAACTTAAATACGATTTAGTACCTTCTGTAATTCCTGTAAATCCAAATTTATCAAATCTAAAAGAGTTAAACACAGTTAAATCCCTTTGAAGTGTTTGGCGGAGGAGAGAAGAGACAACAAACTCGCATTTAAATCCGTTAAATTCATCTAATAATCGAATTTAATAAATTCAAGATTTACATCAAACTGAGAAAATCTTGGATTTAATAAAATGGCGGGATTCAACAACTTTTTTTTTGGCGTTTGGCAGATTTACTAAAAAATTTTACATAAATCCCCTTTAAAATTGCGTACCAAAAACCACCTAACTTTCATATGTATATACATAACACTCAGATTCATAACATCACAAAAAAATACCACGACTACTAACTTCTTAAAAGTGAAGAACACCTTTTCATGCACAGGTTTATGGCACCAAAATGAAATAAATGTAAATATCAAAGTTCGTAAGGTTAAATATGTAAATATAAGGGGAATTGCCACACAAAAAAGAAAATCGCACTTAGACTGCGACTAAGGAAAACCTATTTCTTTGGAGTTATGAATTGAGCAGTAAAGCACTTCCCTTGGCTGTTTTTAGTCAACCAGACATTCTATTTAAATCAATGACCAGGTCAAAACACTTGCTTGTTTATCAAATTACTGCAGCAAGCCACATAATACAAAACAAGAATGGGTGTCAACTAAACTCATAAAAAAATGAAAAATTTACATACAAAACACACAATTCTTATGAATTTACGTATCTCGCACCTAAATTTTCATATTTACACGCATAGCACTTTACATATGTATCAAAAAGTAAAAAAAGCGTAATTACTGCTATTTTGCAGGTGACACAAAAAAATTGGGTACCATGCACGTAAAAATGAAGGTTTTGGTGTGAGATATGTAAATACTTAAAAATTCAGTGCTATGTATATAAATGCCCTCAAAAAAATTTATTGAATGTTCTGGCTAAACTAGATATCAAATTTATGCTTCAAGCCTTAACTTTCTCAAAATAATAATAAAGCCTCTAATATGGCAGCATTTCCCACCTTCCTATGTTGCAAAACATGTATTTCACTAGCTCTGCAGTTTCAGAAAATATTATAATTACAGGTCAATCTCAATACTACAACCACATAGGTCATTCAGATCTATGAACAGTAGTAAACGTTAAGCTAAAACAATGCATTCAGACTTCTGCATGCCTAATTCTAACAGAAAGAAAGTAGCCTGTTTAAGAAATTTTCAGCATTTGCAGAATAGTTCTAACTCCATTGGAAACGATGTTTATGAGATCAGAAATACAGACCAGAAAAGAGAAATTACCATCGAAAAGGTTAAAATTATGCCTGGCTGGCTCGTCTCAGGAATAGTTTTGTAGACGCGAAGCCGAGAATAAATGTCTGCCAGAACCAACCTGTAGCATTTGCAGAATCCACTCTCCTAGCTCGGAACCAAACATAAATGGCTTCACCCACATGAAGTAATACTGCAATATAGAAAACTAATCGGAGGTTTGATACCGATCTGAAAATGAACAGAGCGAGAGAATTCAACCACTTTAGCGGCCAGAAAGTTGGTAGGAAGGCTGTGTAGAATAAAGAAGACATCCCGACAATAACAGAGATCCATATAAAAATGTTAGGGCGAGGTACGTCTCTTTGCTTCCTATCCTTCCAGTATGAGATTGTTTTAGCTAAGCCTTCACAAGGGCTTGTCATAGGAGTATAACCGAGTTCTTCCTTTGCCTTCATATAGGAGAAGTAATGTGTCACCCCAATCTGTATTGAGGTTAGAGTAGGATTAACAAATGATAAAATGTGAGAGATGCATAATTTATCAAATATGCTTTGTGATATTATGCTTCAGAAGTAAGAAAATCTACATCATATTCATGGAAATATCATGGTTTTCAAAATCTGACCACAAACTAAGTAAAACTTCACTTCACCTCCATGGTGGATTTTTTGGCATAAGACCAAATTGATTGTTCATTCCACCTACCTTCTGGACAATAACCTCTCTCATTTAGACTCTGGTCTCTGACCTACTGTATTTGCAAGAGTTACAAATATATTCAACGACACAACAATACCTTGAAAGAAAAATGGGATAAAGCCTTGACATATTGCTACCATAACATTGATCCAGCTACATGGCAAAAATATAATGATGAATTCGTCATTGACAACTTCTTTCAGGCGCTTCAACCAGCCTACAATTAGTTCAAATTTAAAATGGTGGACTTTGCTGTCCCCAATTGTTGAGAGTTATGTGTAAAAAACATTGTTTGTGGGTTTATTTGTAAAAATTTTAAACCTATTTTAGTCCATGCTATGAATGAAATAATCAAATTTTTTGTACAACTCTTTTCTATTTGCTATCAGAGTAGCTGCTCCCCTCTGTAGCGTTGTTCGTATCTGCCACTCGGATTTTGGACGGGGTCGCTTCGAGAGCTACACAAAGAGACCATGACGAGAATCGGAAAGGCAACAATGGGTGTGAGGCAAGGAGAGGATGGGATCATGGATTCAAGCATCGCGATTGGAGCTAACTGGGAAGGCGAACGACGAGATTGCGGCAAAACACAATCACGATTAGAACCAACTGGGAAGGCAATACTATCACGATTAAAACCAACTGGGAAGGCACTAATGGAATTGCGGCATTACTGGCAATCCAGTAGCGATTAAAGCTAGCAGGGAAGGCATTGAAGGGATTGCGGCATGGACTCTGTTGATACAGTCGTGATTAGGATTGGTAGTGAGGGAGCCGCAACGAGCAAGGAACGCAAAGCAGCCGCGACGAGTAAGGGTCGAGATCGAAGTCCTGGCAGAGCAACTGCAATTAGCAGAGTTGTCTTGGCAAGGCAATGGCAGTTAGAACTAAACAAGGTTCAACTTCAAACAAGGAGGTAGGAGAGCAGTCGTGTCATCACGGCATAGGGAGGTTGGCCTGGTTCTGTCTTACTTGGGGCTCAGAGTGAACTTGATCCTCGCGATTGAAAATGTCAGGAGATGGAGATAGTGTGGGAGGCAAGGGACTGAAACTTTTGGCGAAGATGGATCCAAAAGTTATAAAGGTCAAGTTCGGGATCAAGGAGCTAGTGTCTCGACGGGGGCCTCTACCTCAACATGTGTTCCGGCTTAACCGCATGAACTTTCAGAAATGCGATTAGCTTTGGCTGCCTCAAGCTTAGGTAGGACACGTGCTTAAGAGGAGACCCACAAGTGCTACAACTGCGGAGTAAGAGGCACACTTGAGCAAAACTTGTCCAAATCTACCAAAGGAGAAAGAGTTTGGTAGACGTGGACGGTTTAGAGGTTGTGGTTGTAATTGTGGGGCCAAAGGGATAAAAGATGAGGCTTTCGAGCAAGTCTTGATGATAGCAGAGAATGAGAGAGAGACACAGGTGGTCTTTACCGATGAGAATCATGAGCTATTAGAGATGTTGAAGAGGAAACGGAGAGAGGCATGTGATGTCACTAGGGATGCATCCACTTTATCGTCATCCAAGGGAAACACTACTAGTTATACTCACTCAGCCAAAGACGCTCGTGATACACATGCTCTTACCTCTATATCTATCACAGTTCAACAGAATGGATAGTAGATTCTAGTGCATTTCGACATATGACAGGTGACATTAGCGAGTTCTATTTCTATACTCACCTAGCAGTTTTAAAAAGCATTCAGACCGTTGATGGTACAACACAGTCTATAGTTGGTAAAGAGAAAATGAAGTATACCAATTCTATGACTTTGTCCAATGTTTTGTACGCCTCCTCCTTTCCGGTGAACATTTTATCCATTGGTGTCATTATATTTCAACTAAAATGCATTGTTTCATTTGATATTCCAAATATAATCTTTTAAGTGAAGAGGACTAGCGAAAACTTGGGGACTGACACATAGCATAGTGGACTTTGGTACTTGGATAGAGAGAGGATAGACTCAGCCTTGACATCTATAGTTGAGGTGTTGGAACCGGAGGATCTTAGAGAAGTGTGAAAGATGTATTGCTGCTACATCACAGACGCATGGGACACACTTCGCTCAGTCTATTGAGTTGTTTGTATCCATTCTTGCATGAAAAGACAAATAAGGAGAAACTGGTGTACGATGCTTTTGAGTTTGGCAAGCTTACTTGGAGCACTTATGTCAGTTCAGGGAATAGGAGATCTGGTGTGTTTGATTTGATACATTCTAATGTATACGGACCATGTTCTACTAGTTCTATGAATGATTATCATTATTTTGCTACATTCATTGTTTGCTTTTCTCTTGTTACCTATATATACTTGATGAAACAGAAGAGTGAGGTGATTGCTTGTTTTAAAGACTTCTATAAGGCAAACTAGACCCAATATGGGGCAGTTGTAAAGACACTGAAATCTGATAATAAGATAGAATATATCAACAAAGCATTTTGAGGGTTATATGTCAGCTCAATGAATATAACACCAAACCAAGTGCCCATACACATCAACACAGAATAGAGTGGCAGAGAAGAATAATCAACATTTTCTAGAGGTCGCATGGAACATGATGATTCAAAATCTTAAGAGTTTAACTTTCGTTGGTGTGACTGATTTGAAATTGCGTGTGACATTATTTTAATCTTTTCTACTTCATTTACAGCCAACTTGGTTGGCTAGTTATTTTGTTAAAATTTATTGCAAACTTTGAATTTCGGAAAAAAACAAAGTGGAACATCTAGATTAACACACATTAACTTAAAAGAATAGAAATATTTTTTCTAGGTTATGCGATCATGAAGGAAATATGAGATCCCGATAAAAATTGCATAGTTTAGCGAAATAAGCTTTGATTCGAATTTCCAAACCTTCTTTTGACCATTGAGAGAGGTTGAGGAGGAGATTTATTCTTAATCGTCAGCTATAAATTTTGTCACTTGGATAACTCTAGGTTTCTAGAATCCAAATTAGGAGAGAAACCTTCCCTTTAATCTCCTAAGATTTTGATATTGCAAAAATTAGCTTTAAAGACTTTCAAAAATTCATCAAAGCTCGAACATTTCAAGCTAGATTTACAACCGATAAATTAGAGCTTTTTACAATTTTGAAAGTTAACTTGATCTCGTGGGATTGATACATTGACTCAGATATGTATATTGTCTTATCAACACATATACTTATATAAATTGTCAATGCCTCATAGCATTTTGGTTGTATCCATAAACAATAATATAACTATGTGATCTTCAATCTTCAATATCCGATATTTAGGATCAGTAATTTCTGGTGTAGGATTTTCCACTGTGAGTTTATCATCTTTTCGATTATCACATATTTAAATTAACAAATATTGAGACAACGGGAGAAAATTATTGTCATGTAGGTTGTGAGTTGTGATGCACGAAGGGATTTTAATTGTTGTAAAACTAAACATCCTAGGTTCAGGTTCAGAAGTAACTTCTGAAGAGGAGGAAATAGTCGTGGCATGTTGACAGAGCAGNCGGCCCGCGGGCCGCGTTTCAGGATAAGCAGCTTATCCTGAAACGCACAAGCTGCCCCAAACGGACCCCTAGATATGTAAATAGATAAGAATTGTATGGTATGTATGTGAATCATGGGGGGCATAATTCTTTCATGACTCCCTCATCCTTTGTTCCTTCTCATAGAGATATATTGTTAGATTTGAAGTTATTGTTACATTTTCTATGAACTCTATAGGATGTGTCGACGGAGATCATGTCATTCTCTAATCAAGGATCTCGTGCGGTATGTANTGACTCCCTCATCCTTTGTTCCTTCTCATAGAGATATATTGTTAGATTTGAAGTTATTGTTACATTTTCTATAAACTCTATAGGATGTGTCGACGGAGATCATGTCATTCTCCAATCAGGGATCTCGTGCGGTATGTGTTCTCTCCGCAAATGGTACCATATCCAACGTTGCGCTCCATCAGGCTGCAAGTTCTGGCGGAACAGTTGCATATGAGGTTTTTCTACCTTACAACTAACTTTTTATGTAGGAAGAGTTACATAAATACCACGCAATCCTATTCTATGTATTTACATATCTAACACTTAAAATTTTGGTTTTTACATACGATTGTGTTTCCGTTCATTTTTCTTTTTTTTTATTTTAAAATGAGTCGTTAGCTTGTAGATCATCATATACTTTCCTTATTTGCATATGAGGTTTTTCTACCTTACAACTAACTTTTTATGTAGGAAGAGTTACATAAATACCACGCAATCCTATTCTATGTATTTACATATCTAACACTTAAAATTTTGGTTTTTACATACGATTGTGTTTCCGTTCATTTTTCTTTTTTTTATTTTAAAATGAGTCGTTAGCTTGTAGATCATCATATACTTTCCTTATTCGAATAAATCTCCCTCCCGAATCAAATCAGTGATTTGAAGAGGAGATGAACCGAATAAGAAATGACATACGACAAAGAGACAAACAAGAGAAAAAGTTAAATGTGGAGAGTCTACATGTGATAAACCTCGCAAGGATAGGTCAAGAATGTTCGCCCAAACAAGATCGGGCAGAGGAACCTTAAATCAATATCCGTGAAAGAAGTATCTACGTAGACTACCCATAACCAGAGAGTCAAGTGTATGTACCTGTTATGGGGTTAAGAGCACTCTCAGAGGAATGTGTTCCTACTGGTTAATTATATCTTTGGGGATATCTAAGAATACTCTCGATAAAAAGAGTTTCGCTTCATATTATCGTAAACCCGGGGTATATGTAATTAAATGAAGGTTATTCCGTGTGGGAACAATACAAATGCTTCAAAACTAACGTTAAGCCATCGGGCAGAGAAATAGTCTCTCACATCCCGAATGGGTAGCGACTCATCGGCACACGGGGCCCACAGAATAACCTAAATCATGTTGACGGGGTATCCCAACACGTCAAAGCACGTTCGGGTCATAAGGGCAGATGACGAATTATCGTATCACAAATGGGCGGCAGCTCATCGGCATCGGACCGTCAAAATGATATCAACAAAGTCAAAGGAGCGATAAGGCTCAAAGAGGCTCAACAAAAGGAAGGTAGAGTCATCCTAGAAGGTAGAGGTAAATGGGTCGGGGTACCACGGATCCGTCATACACAGTACTAGGACCCTAAGTCTATCTTGTCGTGAAGGTAGTCGACCAACATGTCTTGAGATCCTCTGTTAGCAATCCGTGAATTTTGTCGTCTACGAGAACCTCGGTAGCCCTAAGGTCAAAGGAAGAAAACTATATCATATGACTAAAAGCTGGAGCTCCAAGATGTGGGACTTATACCTGCCAAAGTGGCAAAGATGCCTCAGGAAAGAAAAAGAAGTGGATGTTCATCTATAAAGTTGGAAACGCTTCAAACAAAAAGACTTACACCTCGTCTGGGTCGGGGAGTCTTCTAACATCCTAGGCGCACTAGACAACCACCTAAAAAAATGTATGTTGGGTCAGTCAGGTTGGAGAAGAACGGAGACTCCTTCTCGGGACATGCAAATATGATGCAGTTATCTAGAACGGTACTAAGGTATTATGGAGACCCTATTAATATATGCAGGAAAGTAAAAGTTATAATTTTTAAATCATGAATATTTTAATCCTAAATTATAATTATCTTGAATATTTTATTTATGATTTTTGTAGAAAATTAGGAATTTAAGTCCTAAAGAGCTTATATTGTATCGTGAAATTCCAGATAAACTACAGAAATAAATAAATAAAATACATACAAGTGCAGATATGCGACATGATGCAAAAGACAAAATAAGTTAAATCAAAATAATAAATTGACTGGTGTCGCTGGGTCGACAACAGATCCTAGAAAAGAAAAAGGCGGTCGGACTCCGCATATACATGCCCGATCCTAATTATATACATCAATATAAAATGCAGAATTAAGATACAGGGCACGAGCATATGCTCCTGGTCCCCTCCACATGGTTCCCGCACCTAACGCACCGGAACTCGTGCTCGTATCTTATTTATGCTACAGGATTCTCCCATATTCTAAAAAGTACTTAGGGAAAAAAAGACTTAATCTTGCATGAAAATAAGTGTCAGCGGGAAAGCTCACATTCCGGCGCCTAACGTATTGAAACTCGTGCCCGTATCTTATTTCTGCTACAATTCTTCTATACTCTAAAAAGTATATAGGAAAAAGAAAAAAAACTTAATCTTGCATGAAAACAAGTGTCAGGGGAAAGTTCACATGCAAATAACATATAATGAGTCGTGCCTTAAAAGTGAGGGAGCTAAATAACACCTGCAAACAAAAGGGTCAAAAATCATCACATGCTCCCCCAATAGCAGTATCTGTGTGTGTGCATATAAATAGACATAACTCCCTGCAAAAAAACGCTCTAACACACTACCACACATATGCAACATGCAGTTACACCACAAACATAATGCAAAAGAAAAATATCTGGTTAAGACAAACTATCCAACAAAGAACAAAAACCAGACATCAAAAAGACTAAATAACAACCTAAATCCTAGTCTAGCACACAATCTAACGAAAATTTCGTCAACCTAGTATCTAAGTGCATTGTAAGCCTGGGTATAATATGACTTTGACGAGGACGTCATACCGGCCCCATCCTAAAGATCCGAATGATCTAAAGAGTGTCACGAAGATTGGTGACACGCGTTAGATCTATTAAATATTTAGCACAGTCATACTCGTGTCAATCCCGATGACTTAACCCGCATTGTTCACCGGAATCAACCCAACAAAATAATGCTCGTTAAGGCATCACGACCAACACGGGATCACTCTCCTAACGAGCCTAACTCACTATCCATGCAAACATGCAAATGCAAATGCAAGCAAATCAAAATATATAAGTAGTAATAAAAAGTATGTCATGAAGGCGATGACTCGTAGGAATGGGCATGCCATAGCGGTAGGGTTTTGAAAAGAGGGTATGTCGATAGGGCAGTGACCCGAAGATGGGCATGACATAGCGGCAAGTGCCTGAAAAGAGAGTATGCCAATAAAGCAGTGACCCGAAGGTGGGTATGTCGTGGCGGTAGGGGTTCGAAAAAGGGGTATGCCAGTAAGGCAGTAACCCAAAGATTGTCATGCCGTGACGACAACGCCCCAAAAAAATGGTATGTCGATCAGACAGTGACCCAAATATGGGCATGTCGTGACGGTAGCGGTCCGAAAAGAGTATACCGATAAGACAGTGACCCGAAGGAATGCAACTCAAGTAAATAATATCAATCATGCAAACAAACGTGTATATGCAAATACACAACATGCAAAGGAACAAGTGGTAGGTCGATCGAGATGGAGCATCTGGTCAAACCAAAGTGTTGTGCAAACCGGGTTGGGGTAGTCGGTTGAAACACAAGTGATGTGACAGGTTCAGGATAACCGATCGAGGCAAAAGTGGTACCAACCGGTCCGGGACGACCGATCGAGGCACAAGTGGTGTCGGTGCAGGTACAAGTGTAAGTGCAAATGCAACGTGTAAATACAAGTGCGATATATGACATACAATATGTAACATGTAAGACATACACATATAAACAATGAGGTCCAAACAACCACATATGATAGTGAGTCACGCTCGTACTAACGACCTCGCCTGGGAAACCTAGGGCTGATGCGCTTCGATTTGCAGCATCGCCGTCTCCAGCTTTGGCGTGGCAATGTGGAGGGTTTCCCCTTTCAATTTCTCGTAGAGGAAACTCTCCACTTGTTCGTAGGACGAACTAGCTACAAAGTATTTTCCGCTCTACGAACACCCACAATTTTATAAGACGAATTAGCTATAAAATTTTTCCCGTCCTCTAAGATCGAACTCAACTAATCCATCCAAAAGATATTAGGAGCGTCAAAACAGTGAGAAATTAAGATTCCAGCCCGGCGGGATAAAGAATTAAGGCTCACGACAAATTGAAGACACTCGACTCTACGGAAGGTGTTTGGCCACGCACAGGAAGTCCTAATCAAAAGGTTATCTCTAGGAAAACCAACGATCCATCATGCAGGTGTGTCGTCGCATCGACCCACGCCGACGCATGCACTCCGTGTGGGCGATCGAACCCACACGCCTAGACACCACTAAACCTAGGGTCCGTTAGTAATTTAGGGGATCTCACGCGTTCTCTTAATGTTAAAGGAGAGCCCACGCATCGAGCCACTGATGTCTAGTCCATGCTCCAGTGTACCTCGTAGAACGTGCACAGGACAACAGAAGGTAATGAGGGCAAGAGGTCCACTTTCCAGTGAATCTCGCAACAAAACATAGGGAAAACAGGAAATACGACACATATACCTTCGTATGAAATCATATGAAAGTGCATATGACACATACATTCGTAGGAGGGGTCGCTCGACAACAATAAAAATGGGAACCCATGAGGATGTCGGCGAGAAGGAGCGCCTGCAGAGGCCTTCCCCTCGAGGCGGAAGACCCTCACACTTCCTCAAGCAGCAATTTCGCTTGCTGCCCGATGACATTGAAGTTCTCTGGCAAAGTATCTGGTTGCCGGGAGGGTAGGACGACGAGGTGGAGGACTTAGCTCGTCGGCGGTGCGCACCGGGAGCGAAGGAAGCGCGGAGGAGAGCCCGAAATATGACGTTCTCCTCGCTGATTTTCTTCCGCGTAAATGCAATGCCGGCGAGTGACAAGAACGGCAAGGAGAAAGAGATCTGGCGGAAGAGAAAGAAGAAAATAGAGGAGGGGAAGAAAATCACTCTTCACTGCTTTCACTCCAAGAAGAACCTCCAAGCTTCCTACAAAGTTTCTAAAGGCTTCCTCGTGAGCCTCTCTCGAGCCCTCGCCGGAGAAGAAGAAGGAGAAGAGGGAGAAGTGGTCGGCCAAAGTGGGAGAGAGACTCCACGTGAGAACTCTCCTTTGCGGGTAGGAGGCTCGGATGGGAGGAGAGTCAGCGGTGGGGAGTTTTCTGGTAAGGCAGAGGGTGTCTGCGGCGTCCTTCGCCGATAAGGAGGAGTCGGCGGCGGGAAGCTAGGCACGGGATGCCTTTTGGCGAAAAAACAGGGAGGCGAAAGGATTCGTACGAGAGAGAAGCCATTTCCAAAAAAAGTAAAATAAAATAAAAAAATATTTTATTAATCCCTGGACCGGCGTGAACAGTTAAGATATAGGATTTTTTTAAATTATATTATTGTAATAATAATAAATTTTTTTTTTACATTTTTTCCCGAACACATCTTTTTAGTGAAATGAGGGTCTTCCTAGGAAAAATTGGCGTTTCGGACGCGACTGCGCAGTCAGTTTAATCGTTCGGGCTCATCCGGACAACTTCGCCGACGATCGGGGCAATTCGAGTAAATTTTGCCCGCGATGCGACAAATAATATTTTTCGACCCGATCAGAGTCTTCCGACGCGTCAAATGCCGACTGACCATTGCATAAGTGATAGTCAAAGCCTAGCAAAGTGACCCTGGTTATGTGCCCCTTAACACACATTGAAAGGTTAAAAGTAGATGTCTCGCGTTACAGGAGTCAACACGTGGATTGAGCAACGTTTCCTCAGCGCTCGAGCGGACATCCTACACATACGACATCAAAAATTGATGCTAACAGACCATACCACCTTACCAATGCATGAAAGGAGTATTTCACTTTTTAAAATTTAAAGATCATAGAAATGTAAAAAAAAAAAAAAAGAACAAAATTTAGGTGGTAGATATAGAAATACATAAGAATTGGGTAGTATATATGTAAATACATAAGACTTGGGTAGTTTGTAATAATAGTTCTAAAAAATGGTAAAACAATGTTTTTTATTGCTATTTAGTTAATTTTGACATGTAAATTTCAGGGGCAATTCGAAATATTGTCTCTTTCGGGCTCGTTTTCGCCGTCTGAAAGTTCGGGTCAGCCGAACCGAACCGGAGGGCTTAGTGTGTCGCTCGCAGATCCCGAGGGCCATGTAATAGGAGGTGGAGTTGCAGGAGTTTTGGTTGCTGCGACTCCTGTACAGGTTTGCTTCTTACCTTACCACTTGCCACCTTCATAGTGTTTTTCCTACTAATATTTTATGACAAGAACCTATAATGTGGTAGATTGATTGGAAATGAGAAGATTAGATAGATGGATTACTGTAATTATTCTAATTGTCTGGATAGTTTCAGTCTACATTTACATTTTGATCAACTAAGATTTGGTTTTTGTCGGTTTGGGATGGTTGTAGCTTTCTGTAAATACTGTTTTTAAGGGGAAAAAAAAAAGATTTTTGTTTGTTGTTGTAACNCCCGAGAAGCCTACGCAAGGCGGGTTCCCGGGACCGTCGAGCCCAGTCTCTCGAGGTGCATCGAATACTGCTAGTCCTCATAACCAGAGCACTAATGGCGACAACCATGATGGAAATAACAATAAAGGCGTTCGATTTATTCAATGGAAGTGAGGGAGTCTAATAAAAAGCATGCAAATCTTGCAACCAGAAACCATTTTGTTTTCTTTGATCAGTGAGTGCAGGTGTTGGTGAAACCTGTTTTTTGCAAATATTTTGTTTTTAGTTATTTTTTGCTGTAGATTGTGAAATGATATTCTTATTATTTTTGTAGGGAAGTTATAATAATTCTGTATGGAAGTCTTTGATTGGCTATGCTCCTTTGTTTCATTTTCTTTTTGGGGGTATTTGCATATATACCATGCAATTCTTGTATATTTATATATCTAACATCTAAATATGGATATTTATATGTATACCACTCAACATCACGTCGAAAATATCATCACCGGCACTTTTTTTAAAAGTGAAATACACATTTTCATGCATAATTTTATTAAGTCGAAGTGTTATGAAAGTAAATATCAAACTTTGGGTGTTGGATTCGTAAATAAGATAAAAAATGTGTGGTATGTATGTGATTTCCCCTTTGTTCATTATGGTTATTGAAATAGTCAATCTAGTTGGTCAGATTGGGCATGATTGATGACTTGGTAATTAAGTGATTAAAATTGTAGAAATTTGATTAATTATTATAGTTTTAGAACAATGCCATTTGTTTCATGAATTAAAATAATTTGGGAACTTTGTATGAATTATTTGAATCTAATTTGATTATTTTAAATGTGATTATTGAGATAATGGATATAGTTATTAAGAGTTTAGAAGTGGAGGCTTAAGGGAGTGAGGGTAGAATCATGAATAAAACGTTTTGAAGGGGAGTTGAGAGTTAATTTGGTGATGAAGATAGCTTGCAAGGATCTAGAAAGGTAAAGGTTTTGATCAAAGAACACGGTAGAGATCGACGACTATTAAGGAGGTAGAATCGAGAAGGTGTTAAACAATATATAAGATTTGAAAACTAGAGGTGGATCGACTTCACAATCAAATTAGGAGTGCGACTCATGCTAACTCCTGAGCTAAGTTCGATGAACTGATGAGTTAAGCTAGATTTAACCCGGGCTAGCAATGTTTTCAATGTTTCTTTAAATTTCTCGTGTTTTTATTATTCTATTATAATGATTTATTAAGTTCTTTTTAATAATTAATGGGTTTGCTTGAGGGTGAGCACACACATACAAAAATGATACATACTTCAAATTAATAGGGACATTCACAATTCTTATTTATTTTTGTATCTAACGCTTAAACTTAACATCTATATATTATATATATGCTATACTTAGAAAATAAAATAAAAGAAAATNTTTGTATGAATTATTTGAATCTAATTTGATTATTTTAAATGTGATTATTGAGATAATGGATATAGTTATTAAAAGTTTAAAAGTGGAGGCTTAAGGTAGTGAGGGTAGAATCATGAATAAAACATTTTGATATAAATGTATATATATATATATATATATGCTACATTATTGTTAGATATGTTAATACATAGAAAGTGTGTTGTATGTATGCAAATCTTCCTTGATAAAAATTCTGTTGATTACTTAGTTCGATAATCAATATACTTATAGCATTAAAAAAATGAATTAAATTAAGTTCCTATTTAAATCATTTAATTGATAACCAACACTATACNTCGATAATCAATATACTTATAGCATTAAAAAAATGAATTAAATTAAGTTCCTAATTAAATCATTTAATTGATAGCCAACACTATAGTTCATGAAGATTAAAAATTAATTTTAAAATAAGGCTCTTATGTGAATAATTAAATTAAAAAACATTTGGTCGCCAAGTATAGAAAGTCTAAGTTAGTTTTAAAACAAAAATTAACTATTATTAATAGCAAAATAAAAGTTATGAAATTATACTTTATTTCTTGATATACATTATTTTTTTTATTATTTCTCCTCTAATAACTCATGCTTTTATGCCATTTTATTATAACAACTAAAAAGAGTCAGCTTATGAGCCAAACTAGAGCTTAAGCTCAACCAAGATGAAATTAATCCAGCTCAAATTCAAGTCGACGATGACTCCAACTCGGCCCAATTGATACACAAATCTAGCTAGAAGCCAAAAGAAAGCTGGTATCATTTGGCNTTGGTCGCCAAGTATAGAAAGTCTAAGTTAGTTTTAAAACAAAAATTAACTATTATTAATAGCAAAATAAAATTAGATGTTCTTTTACTTCATTAATTTAATTGCTGTTTGAAGAAATAATGTGAGAGAGAGAGAGAGAGAGAGAGAGAGGAGAAGTCTGTTCTAAAATGAAGCTCTCAAAATTTTAAATTTTATCCTTTTAATGAAAAGAAATGTATTTGAGAAAGACTTGAAGAAGAGAGCTTCATCTACATGCATATTAGGCTTCAATCTTGGCTTGTGGTTGCAAGTGTGTTATTAATGTATGTCGACTTAAAGGCTGACTCAAGCTCGACTCCATATGTTTAACTTGATGAGTTAAACAGCCATGCTTAAGCCAACACCAACTCGACTTATTATCCTGTGAGCTGGCTCTTGAAATTTCAAATTTTAAGAGCTTCGAGTATAAAAAAGTTATGAAATTATATTTTATTTCTTGATACACATTATTTTTTTATTACTTCTCATCTAATAACTCATGTTTTTATGCCATTTTATTATAACAACTAAAAAGAGTCAGCTTATGAGCCAAACTAGAGCTTAAGCTCAACCAACATTAAATTAATCCAGCTCAAATTGAAGTCGATGATGACTCCAACTCTGCCCAATTGATACACAAATCTAGCTAGAAGCCAAAAGAAAGCTTGTATCATTTGGAAATATGGAGAATAAACTAAGTAGTATTTGATATAATATGAGACATAAAATTCATATTGCTATTCATCTTAAGGGTAGTAAGTGAGGGTTTCTATTGGGCTTGAGATGTCCACCAGCTTTTAATCTCCATTCTCCTCTTCTGCTTCCTTTTGTAAGAAAGAAAAAGTTCTACTAAAATATCAAGATGGCCACCATCTTGTGTCAGCTTCCAATAAAATTTGTTGAAGGATTTTAGAGGTGCAGTTTGATCATTCTACATATTTTCTTTTTCCTACTTTTAGCCTATGGTTTTCTCCTTACATGATCAAATTATAACAAGGTAGTTTGTAAATAAAAGCACTAAAAAATATAAGGGAATTTACATACCTACCACATGACACTTGGTATTTACATATCTAACACCTTAAGGGGGGGTGTTTGTCTATACCCAAATTTAACTTAAATACGACTTAGTACCTTCTGTAATACCTGTAAATCCAAATTTATCAAATCTAAAAGAGTTAAATACAGTTAAATCCCTTTGAAGTGTTTGGCGGAGGAGAGAAGAGACGACAAGGAGACGTTTTCTTCCTCACTTAAATCCGTTAAATTCATCTAATAATCGAATTTAATAAATTCAAGATTTACATCAAACTGAGAAATTCTTGGATTTAATCAAATGGCGGGATTTAACGACTTTATTTTTCACGTTTGGCAGATTTACTAAAAAATTTTACGTAAATCCCCTTTAAATTTGCGTACCAAACACCACCTAACTTTCATATGTATATACATAACACTCGGATTCATAACATCACAAAAAAATACCACGACTACTAACTTCTTAAAAGTGAAAAACACCTTTTCATGCACAGGTTTATGGCACCAAAATGTTATAAATGTAAAAAATCAAAGTTCGAAGGGTTAAATATGTAAATATAAGGGGAATTACCACACACAAAAAAATATCGCACTTACATTGCAACTAAGGAAGACCTATTTCTTTGGGGTTCTGAATTGTGCAGTAAAGCATTTCCCTTGGCTGTTTTGAGTCAACCAGACAACAACAACAACAACAACAGCAACAAAGCCTTAATCCCACTACGTGGGGTCGGCTACATGAATCATTTTTCTCCATTGCGTCCTATTTAGTGTCATATTTTCATTTAGTTCTAGTAAATTAAGATCATTTTTAATACAATAAGCCCAAGTCTTCCTAGGTCTACCTCTGCCTTTCTTAACACAAGTCGAATTTAAAACATCTACTCTCCTAATCGGATCATCTAATGGTC
>JXCR01087768.1:77523-94084 GCA_002079205.1 Phalaenopsis hybrid cultivar | reverse complement strand
AGGCACAAGCAAGGCCCACAGCCACAGCAACCCAAGGCACAAGCAAGGCCCACAGCCACAGCGACCCAAGGCACAAGCAAGGTCCACGGCCACAGCAACCCAAGGCACAAGCAAGGCCCACAACCACAACAACCCAAGGCACAAGCAAGGCCCACAGCCACAACAACCCAAGGCACAAGCAAGGCCCACAACCACAACAACCCAAGGCACAAGCAAGTGTNCTAATATGGCAGCATTTCCCACCTTCCTATATTGCAAAACATGTATTTCACTAGCTCTGCATTTTCAGAAGAGATTATAATTACAGGTATATCCCAATACTATAAATATGTAGGTCATTTAGATCTATGAGCAGTAGTAAACGTTAAGCTAAAACAATGCATTCAAACTTCGGCATGCCTAATTCTAACAAAAAAAAACTAGTCTGTTTATGAAATTTTAGGCATTTGCAGGATAGTTCTAACTCCATTGGAAACGATGTTTATGAGATCACGAATACAGACCAGAAAAGAGAAATTACCATCGAAAAAGGTCGAAGTTATGCCTGGCTGGCTCGTCTCAGGAATAGTTTTGTAGACGAGAAGCCGAGAATAAATGTCTGCCAGAACCAACCTGAAGCATTTGCAGAATCCACTCTCCTAGCTCGGAACCAAACATAAATGGCTTCACCCACATGAAGTAATACTGCAATATAGAAAAGTAATCGGAGGTTTGATACCGATCTGAAGATGAACAGAGCGAGAGAATTCAACCACTTTAGCGGCCAAAAAGTTGGTAGGAAGGCTGTGTAGAATAAAGAAGACATCCCGACAATAACAGAGATCCATATAAAAATGTTAGGGCGAGGTACGTCTCTTTGCTTTCTATCCTTCCAATATGAGATTGTTTTAGCTAAGCCTTCACAAGGGCTTGTCATGGGAGTATAACCGAGTTCTTCCTTTGCCTTCATATAGGAGAAGTAATGTGTCACCCCAATCTGTATTGAGGTTAGAGTAGGATTAACAAATGATAAAATGTGAGAGATGCATAATTTATCAAATATGCTTTGTGATATTATGCTTCAGAAGTAAGAAAATCTACATCATATTCATGGAAATATCATGGTTTTCAAAATCTGACCACAAACTAAGTAAAACTTCACTTCACCTCCATGGTGGATCTTTTGGCATAAGATCAAATTGATTGTTCATTCCACCTACCTTCTGGACAATAACCTCTCTCATTTATACTCTGGTTTCTGACCTATTGTATTTGCAAGAGTTACAAATATATTCAACGACACAACAAACCTTGAAAGAAAAATGGGATAAAGCCTTGACATATTGCTACCATAACATTGATCCAGCTACACGGCAAAAATATAATGATGAGTTTGTCATTGCCAACTTCTTTCAGGTGCTTCAACGAGCCTACAATTAGTTCGAATTTAATATGGTGGACTTTGCTGTCCCCAATTGTTGAGAGTTATGTGTAAAAAACATTGTTTGTGGGTTTATTTGTTAAAAAATTAAACCTATTTAAGTCCCCGCTATGAATGAAATAATCAAATTTTTTGTACAACTCTTTTCTATTTGCTATCAGAGTAGCTGCTCCCCTCTGTAGCGTTGTTCGAATCCGCCACTCGGATTTTGGAGGGGGTCGCTTAGAGAGCTACACAAAGAGACCATGACGAGAATCTGAAAGGCAACTATGGGTGTGCAGCAAGGCAAGGATGGCATCACGGATTCAAGCATCACGATTGGAGCTAACTGGGAAGGCACTGATGGAATTGCGGCATTACTGGCGATCCAGTAGCGATTAAAGCTAGCTGGGAAGGCACTGAAGGGATTGCGGCATGGACTCTGTCAATACAGTTGCGATTACGGCTGGATAGTGAGGGAGCCGCAACGAGCAGGGAACACAAAGCAGCCACGTCGAGTAAGGGTCGAGATCGACGTCCTGGCAAAGCAACTGCAATTAGCAGAGCCGTCTTGGCAAAGCAAAGGCAGTTAGAACTAAGCAGGGTTCAACTTCAAACAGGGAGGTAGGAGAGCAGTCGTGTCATCACGGCATAGGGAGGTTGGCCTGGTTCGGTCTTACTTGGGGCTCAGAGTGAACTTGATCCTCGCGATTGAAAATGTCAGGAGACGGAGATAGTGTGGGAGGTAAGGGACTGAAACTTTTGGGGAAGATGGATCCAAAAGTTCTAAAGGTCACGGTCGGGCTCAAGGAGCTAGTGTCTCGACGGGGACCTCTACCTCAACATGTGTTCCGGAACAACCGCGTGAACTTCCAGGAATGCGATTAGCTTTGGCTGCCTCAAACTCAGGTAGGACATGTGCTTAAGAGGAGAACCACAAGTGCTACAACTATGGAGAAGAGGCACACTTGAGTAAGACTTGTCCAAATCTACCCAAGGAGAGAGAGTTTGGTGGAAGTGAATAGTTTAGAGGTTGTGGTCGTAATTGTGGGGCCAAAGGGATAAAAGATGAGGCTTCCGAGCAAGTCTGATGGTAGCGGAGAATGAGAGAGAGACACGGGTGATCTTTACCGATGAGAATCATGAGTAATTAGATATGTTGAAAAGGAAACGGAGAGAGGCATGTGATGTCACTAGGGATGCATCCACTTTATCTTCATCCAAGGGAAACACTGCTAGTTATACTCGCTCAGCCAAAGACGCTCGTGATACACATACTCTTACCTCTATATCCATCATAGTTCAACAGAATGGATAGTAGATTCTAGCGCATTTCGACATATGACAGGTGACATTAGCGAGTTCTATTCCTATACTCACCTAGCAGTCTTAGAAAGCATTCTGACCGTTGATGGTACAACACAGCCTATAGTTGGTAAAGGCAAAATGAGGTATACCAATTGTATGACTTTGTCCAATGTTTTGTACGCCACTTCCTTTCCAATGAACATTTTATCCATTGGTGTTATTATACTTCAACTAAAATGTATTGTTTCATTTGATATTCCAAATATAATCTTTTAAGTGAAAAAGACTAGTGAAAACTTGGGGACTGACACATGGCATAGTGAACTTTGGTACTGGGATAGAGAGGGGATAGACTCAGCCTTGACATCTATAGTTGAGGTGCTGGAACCGGAGGATCTGAGAGGAGTGTGAAAGATATATTGCTGCTACATCACAGACGTATGAGACACACTTCGCTCATTCTATTGAGTTGTTTGTATCCATTCTTGCATGAAAAGACAAATAAGGAGAAATTGGTGTACGATACTTTTGAGTTTGGCAAGCTTACTTGGAGCACTTATGTCAGTTCAGGGAATAGGAGCTCTGGTGTGTTTGATTTGATACATTCTGATGTATACGGACCATATTCTACTAGTTCTATGAATGATTATCATTATTTTGCTACGTTCATTGTTTGTTTTTCTCGTGTTACCTATATATACTTGATGAAACAGAAGAGTGAGGTGATTGCTTGTTTTAAATATTTCTATAAGGCAAACTAGACCCAATATGGGGCAGTTGTAAAGACACTAAAATCTGATAATAAGACAATATATCAACAAAGCATTTTGGGGATTATATGTCAGCTCAATGAATACAACATCAAACCACGTGCTCATACACACCAACACAAGAATGGAGTAGCAGAGAGGAATAATCAACATTTTCTAGAGGTCGCACGGAACATGATGATTCGAAATCTTAGAGTTTAACTTTCGTTGGTGTGACTAATTTGAAATTGCGTGTGATGTTATTTTAATATTTTCTACTTCATTTACAACCAACTAGGTTGGCTGGTTATTTTGTTAAAATTTATTGCAAACTTTGAATTTCGGAAGAAAACAAAGTGGAACAGCTAGATTAACACACATTAACTTAAAAGAATAGAAATATTTTTCTAGGTTATGCGATCATGAAGGAAATATGAGATCCCGATAAAAATTGCATAGTTTAGTGAAATAAGCTTTGATTCGAATTTCCAAACCTTCTTTTGACCATTGAGGGAGGTTAAGGAGGAGATTTGTTCTTAATCGTCAGCTTTAACTTTTGTCACCTGGATAACTCTAGGTTTCTAGAATCCAAATTAGGAGAGAAACCTTCCCTTTAATCTCCTAAGATTTTGATATTGCAAAAATTAGCTTTAAAGACTTTCAAAAATTCATCAAAGCTCGAACATTTCAAGCTAGATTTACAACCGATAAATTAGAGCTTTTCACAATTCTAAAAGTTAACTTGATCTCGTGGGATTGATACATTCACTCAGATATGTATATTGTCTGATCAACTCATATACTTACATAAATTGTCAATGCCACATAGCATGTTGGCTGTATCCATGAACAATGATATAGCTATGTGATCTTCAATCTTCAATATCCGATATTTAGGATCAGTAATTTCTGGTATAAGATTTTCCACTGTGAGTTTATCATCTTTTCGATTATCACATATGTACATTAACAAATATTGAGACAACTAGAGAAAATTATTGTCATGTAGGTTGTGAGTGGTGATGCACGAAGAGATTTTAATTGTTGTAAAACCAAACATCCTAGGTTCAGGTTCAGAAATAACTTCTAAAGAGGAGGAAATAGTCGTGGCATGCTGACAGAGCAGCCTCTTTGAAGGTTTGAAGTCTTTTCAGATCACGAGTTTGAATCCCCCTCTGACCAGTTTGTCGACAGTGAGGGCGGTCCTCGAATAGTTAAACACATGATGGTGACTGGGGGCTCGTATAATAACCTCTGGTAATTCTTTATATATATATATATATATAAGTTTATCATGTAAACATTAAAAGTGCATTTAATTCAAGCACTAAAGAAAAGTTAGGTTGTTAGTTCTAAACATATTTTTGTATATATAATAATATTTAATATAAATTTCAGTTACAATAATTGAACTTAAAGTATAAAATATTGAAATGTTAATTAAATTAGTTTGGTACAACAGTAATTCATAATTAAATTAAAACACGATTAAGTAAAGCGAAAATTGTATATTTTATATTTATAGGTGATAATTGTAGAGATTTGATACAAGTTAAGAGTAAGCAAATCGTCTATCATCAAGGTAAATGCTCGTATTCTTTTGCTCTGATAATATTTTATTTATTCTCGACCAAATGCATTTACTGTTATTGTTATAAGACTACATACCAATGAATTTTGTTCATATTATAATAATGACATGTGTACTCAACTTTTTTTAATTTTTCATTGAATATAGCACAAGAATATTGACTGTTATGTAAATAAGAAAGAAATATTTATTATTAAAAAAATAATATTTTTATAGTATGTTTGTATGTACATATTTGACTATGATGGAGTCACCCTTTAATGATACTAATAGGGAAATACTACGGTACTTATGCATGTATATGAAAAAAGACATTGATATTGAAATACCGTAAGTGGTACAATTTTTAAACAATGATCTTGTGACGATCATACAGATATGAAATGATACTGGCATATTATTGATATGATAAGATTTATTGATAGTATATCAAATGTTAATATTGATTTATTAAGAGTTTAACTGACATTTATTTTGCTTTCTTTTTTCTTATATTGATGTAGGAATATGAGTATTCATTGGTTTGTTTAGTTCAGGGTTATTTTTAATCTAACTTTTCAGGCAAATTTAATTGATTAAAAGATGAACGATAGAAGAGAAAACATTTTTAAAGATGCGAACGACCAGTAGCGAGATAAACTTGAATACTGTTTTAATTTAATATGATTAGTGACTCTTTATTTGTTAAATTATAAAATAATATAGAAAATTTAATTCTCACTATCCGACCGTCTATTCTAGTATTGGTTAATTCTAAGCTTCGGGCCGAGTCGTAATAAAATTGGTATAAAAAAAAAGTTTATGATAAGCTAATTAAATCCAATTGAAAGAGCAAATATAATAATTATAGGAAAATTTTAATGATAATAAATATTAAAGTTAATTCAAATTAATAAATTATATACATTCAAGCATAAAGATATAATTCAAATCATACAAGAGAATCTAATAAAAAACGAAGAAGTACGACCTATTATAAATGTGAACGCAAATGTTCTGACCTAATTGATAGCGACAATGACTCAACTGATTTGGGAGTCCAAATCGCATCTTAACAAGTGTGATACAATCATTTTGGATAGGCATCTAAAGATATTTCAAAACCTATGTCCACCTTTATTCAAGGGAATTAAAAACCCGATTAAAACGGAGAACTGGCTATTGAGAATAGAGAAGATATTAACTAGCATGATGTGTCCAGATAAAAGAAGTGTGTCATTAACTACACTTGTATTGGATGGAAAATCCGAAAGGTAGTGGCATGGGCAGCGTCAGGACAAGCTAGAAGACATACCCAATATGATGGTCTGTCGAAAGAGTTCGTGGAGCTATTCAAAGAATAATTTGTGCAAATATCAGTTTGAAGACGGATGTAGGAGATATTCATCAAGTTGAGGCAAGAAGAGAAGACAATCATGCAGTACAAAGCAGAATTCACTACACTGTCGAGGTATGCGCCATAGTTGATCGCTACCGCACAATAAAAATGCTACATATTCCTTTTAGGATTAAAGAATTTGATTAGAAAGCCGTTAGTGCCTTTAGGGATTGATGAATACTCAGCATTAGTGGGACGAGCTAGAAGAGTGGAGATTAATTATCAGCTTACTTGAAAACATAAGGAAATGCACAAGAAGTGTGCTAAAGAAAAAGAACATGTGGATCAACCATAAAGATCTAATGGGAAAAAGTCTAAGAACAATTCGGGTGGAATTATGTACGACTCAGGATATTGTAATCACTTGTGCTAAATGCGGAAGACGGCATAAAAGAGAACACTTGGTGGGCTCTAACATTTGCATTTGATGTCATTAATATGGTCATCTAGCAAGATATTGTCCATCACTTGGCTAGAAGAGCACTAAAAATAAAAAATCAAGTGGAGCTCCTTCACAAAAGAAGCAGGTAAGCAGAAAAATATAGATTCTATAGCGTCAGCTCCGACCCGAGATCAACCTAGGCAACCTGTAAGACCCGGAGTATATTCCCTTACTCATAGTGGGTGAAGAACCTACTATTGCGAATGGTGATGAGGTCTGAAGTGTGTGGTGTTTTCTTTTATATATAAGGTATTTTTATAGCATACTTGCTTCAGTATTATTATATGAGTATAGTTGAGTCATTTTTTATTGAATTTTTACCTTTATAATGATATTTTTTCATCTTAATAAATGACTTCTAATTTCATGGATAACTAATGATATTTTGCTTAATAACAAATGACTATGTATGTTTATAAATTTCGATGATGAAATTTTTATAAGTGTAGAATATTGTACGTCATGTTTTATTACCTAGGACAGAAATCGAAAGTGTCGAATGGAGAAAAAGCGATGAGTCAGACAGTTGTAGAGGAGACAAACCAAATAGAGGGAGAGAAAATGAGGGGATAAGAAGCCAACAAACGAGTTCGCCCTATAAATTGATGCATGAGGCGGGAGCTCTCGTGCATGCAATCAGAGAGCAGAAAAAGGAAAAAGAAAAAGGTTGCATGTTTTCTTACTTGAAGCGGCGATATAGTGGCCTCGTGCACTGTGCTCGAGGGAAGAAGATCGCAACATTGATGCGTCGAGCCCCGAACGTCAACTGGGAGGGAGCCAAAGCTAGAGTTCCTATGTCGTGCAAAGACAAAAAGGACGGCGAGCGACTCGTGCGAAGGAAGAAGACTGAGCTGACATGAAAGAAGAGGGGAGGAGTTCGATGCTTTGTGAAAGAAGACGCACTGAGGAGCTTGCATGCGGGAACAGAGGATAAAAAAAAGTTTATTAATAAGGAAAATAANAGAAGACGCACCGAGGAGCTTGCATGCGGGAACAAAGGATAAAAATAAGTTTATTAATAAGGAAAATAAGTATATGTATTATATATATATATATAATATTATATATAAGTTTATTATTTAAACATTAAACTTACGTGCATTTGATTCAAGTATTAAAGAAATGTTAGGACCTTAATTATAATTGTATTTCTGTATAATTAATAATATTTAATATAGATTTCGATTACAATAATTAACCTTAAAGTTTAAAGTATTGAAATGATAATTAAATTAGTGTGATACAACAATTCATAATTAAACTAAAACACAATTAAGTAATAATTTTATATTTTATATTTTATAAGTGATATTGGACAAGAGTGATATAAGTTAAAAACAAGTAAATTGTCTACCATCAAGATGAGTATTAATATTTGCTTATTATAATAATATTTTATTTCTTCTCGACCAAATGCATTTATTGCTACTGTTATAAGACTGCATATCCATGATTTATGGTTCTAATAAATTTTTTTCGTATTGTAAGAAANTTTAAAGTATTGAAATGATAATTAAATTAGTGTGATACAACAATTCATAATTAAACTAAAACACAATTAAGTGATAATTTTATATTTTATAAGTGATATTGGACAAGAGTGATATACGTTAAAAACAAGTAAATTGTCTATCATCAAGATGAGTATTAATATTTGCTTGTTATAATAATATTTTATTTCTACTCGACCAAATGCATTTACTGCTACTGTTATAAGACTGCATATCCATGATTTATGGTTCTAATGAATTTTTTTCGTATTGTAAGAATGACTTGTGTGTTCAGTTTTATTCAATTTATCATTGAATCTTGTACGAGAATATTGAATGTTAAGAAAATGAGAATGAAATATTTATTATTATAAAAATAATATTTTTATACTATGCTTGTATGTGCATGCTTGACTATGATGGAGTCGCACATTGATGACACTAGTGAGAGTACACTAAGATACTCATGCACGTATATGAAAAATAATATTGATATTTAAGTACCTTAAATGATAAAACTTTTAGAGGATGTTACCGTGACGTTTGTACATATATTAAATGATATTAGTGTGTTATTGATATAGTAATATTCATTGATACATCTCAAATGTTTATATTGATTTATTAAAAATTTAACTGACAAGCATTTTGCTTTCTTTTCAGCATATTGTTGTAGTTTAGGAATATAAGTATTCATTGGCTTGTTTAGCTCACCATTATTGTTAATCTACCTTTTTAGGTTAATTTAATTAATTAAAAGATGAAGAATGGAAGAAAAACATTTCTAGAAGGCACAGAAAACCAGTAGAGAGGTAAACATAAATATATTAATTTAATTTAATTTAATTAATGGTTATTTCATCTGTTAAATTGTAGATGAATATAGAAAATTTAATTTTGACCGTCCGATCGCCCGATCGTCCATTCTCGTCTTGGTTAATTCAAAGCCTGGGTTGAGCCATGACATATCCGACAAAAAGCAGATCCAGAGCCGAAGCCGAAGAGGGGGGGGTAGCTGGCTGGCTGGCAACTGCAATGAGGCTTTTGGGAGCCAAAGGGAGATCTAAGGTTTGCTCCTAACTCTGATCCCATGAGGAATTTAGGAGGAACTTTCTTAGAGGAAAAACTTTTAGATTTCTCATTAAGCTAATACAAGCAAATGNATATATATATGTAAGTATATACCTATACATATACCTACATATATGTAGGTATATGTATAGGTATATACTTACATATATATATAGGTATATGTATATCTATATATATATATACCTATATATATATATATGTACTTGAGCTAATTCGAAAGGACTTCGAGCAAATGAAGCTGAAAGGGGGTTGGAAGATCGGTAAATTGGATGGTCGCCACATTCTTATTCAATTATCAAATGACGAAGACTACACCCATTTGTTTGCGAGAAGAATTTCTTCGAATAGAAAACCAGACGATGAAAGTTTTAAAATGGATGGTGGATTTTGACCCCCGTACTGAACCTCATACCATTCATGTTCGGCTGCACTTCCCAGGTTTGAAGATCCACCTTTTTGATCAAGAGCTTCTCTTCGCTTTAGCGATCGTATACGACAACCCCTCAAAGCTGACACGCCTACAGTGAATCTGACTCGGTCTTCAAAAGTCAGAATTTTGATAGAAAGGGATATTACTTTATCTTTTTCGGGAGAAATATGAATTGGTACACAACATCAGGGATTTTGACAGCAAGAAGAACTAGAACAGATACCACTTTATTGTACTCATTGTCGTATGTTTGGACATTCTCCTTCTCAATGTTTATCAGTTTCATCTGAATTTAAAACCTTCAAGTAAAAACGTTTCTAGATCTACCCCACCTCATACCTGTCTCTCATCCGCTCTTAAGTGCATTCCACGGACTATTGAAACACCGGTTGAAACGATGCCACCTCCCCCTCCCACTATCAGAGACAGTACTGTCTCTGTCCTTCCGACTAATATATTGGCAGATGACTTACTTGGCTCCAATAATCAGGATAGTATTGCAGCTCCACATCCCCAGTATGCATCAAGTGTTGAAGAGACGTGCTTACCATCTCTTCAGAAGCAGAATGTTATTACTGCCAGTCAGGAGATGAGGGCCCATTCTCTCCTACATGCACAACAATCTATTGACCACACCGATCAGATGAGTCAGTCCTCGGATTAGGAATGACAGGTATATACATCTAGAAAGAAAAAGAATAATTGAGGCACACCCCAGCTTGGGAACTTAATGGATGATACTCTAGTAACATCGGGTAATGGAACGACACTCAGCAATTCTTTAGCTGTCTCCGCTCCCAGAACCAGAGGCAGAGGCAAGACCAAGCTGGCTCGTGCCTAGCAACTTATTTCCTGCAAGTTTTGTTTTTTTGTGTTTTATCTATATTTCATCCTTTTAGGATACTAGTGTCTAATGTATCGTATGGGTAGAGCACCTTTTTTTAGGTCTTCTCATATAACATCTATGTAGCTTTTCAATTTTAATAAAATTAGCCCTTGGGCGTTTATATAATATATATATATATATAGCTCAAACTAATTCTCATACAATTGGATGGAAATTCAAATCATCATGATAAAAATAAAAGAGCTAAAAGCACAATAATGTATAACTTAGAGAGAATAAGAGAATAATTTCCTCCCTCAAATGTAGCAACAGAGCCATAGTTTCCTAAACCATGGGTGGGCCCATTTGGTCCACAATCATATGCATATCAGCATTTACTATCCTAGGGTCATAATTTATTTTGATTATTTTCTTTACTCTTATTATATATATACATGACTGCTACCGCGTATTGTGTGATCAAGCTTCTAACTTAACAATCTTTGCAAGAAGATTTTTCTTTCAAATAGATATTTTTTTATAATTTGATAACTCTACTTTTATAAGCAATCAAGTACGATTTTCATTTCTTAAAATGTGTTCTTTATTGTAAAATTAGTTGTTGTGAAATGAAGGATCGGTTCTCTCACTGCATTCTATCTCCTATTTCATAATCATTATGAGTTCTCTCATTATCCTATTCTGTATGTCCATCATAACCACCTCAAATAACTATCATTTTATAAAATTTATAAGCATTCATTCATATAATGCCCATCAAAGTATGTAGCTTCTAATATTAAACCAGTCATCTAAATTAATATTAGAAACTAATTTACATCGGTCATAGTGACACAACCCACATGATCTGCGAAAAATTTGAGATATACATATTCTACATATTTCTCATGGTTGTAAAGAAGAATTATTTGCTCTATCCAAGATCCATAGATTCATGTATGGAAAGTGCAAAATTTTCTAAGACATTTAAAATTCAAACCTTGCTCGTTTGGTCATCTTTGAAGCCACCAAAGCAGCAAAGATGCACTTCACAATCTGCAGCTATATGAGTGAAAAATGTCCTCAGGTTTTTAAAACATAGGAAAATTGGAGTCACGCTACTGTTCATAATACTTAATGCAAAACTTCCTTACGCTTTACAAAGAAACTAATTAAATAGAATGCATGCGCTCAATATTACATGATTTAGACAATACAATCAACTATTTTTTATGTGAATCACTAAGTCCATTCTCGATGGAAAATCATGCACAATAATAGATTTATGTAACAAACCTTGTAAACTTCAGCGGGAAGAATAAGAGGCCCAGGAACCCATGGACGATTGAGCCAAGGGTAAAGAAACATGCATATGAACCAGCATATTCGTGACATTAGAAGTGCGTGCTTAACGCTAATAGTAATTTTTGGTACATCATAGTCCAGCCTTTTAAACACGGGGTTGATGATGGAATTGAAAGTGTTTACAGGTGATCCTGAAAATAACAAGCCATTAGAATGAAATAAGTTGTTCCACAAATGACAGAGTTCAAAATGCCAAGTTTACCAAATTATGTTGGAATGATCAAAGAAGAAAGTTTAATAGAACAAATTTCAGTTGAAATCAGCGACTCGGTATAATAACAAAAAATATGCTAATAATTAAAAATGAAAACTGATAAGAGAACTACTATAAACCTTTATATTTGCCAATGTGCACCCAAATAGATACCAAAGTACTTAAAAATCAAGTAGCAAGGCACATGTTAAGGGCAGTTCCTAGAAGCCATCGATAGGCTCAAACTTCCAAATCATGTGCTAAAATAGAAAAACCAAGAAGCAACTTAATTATGCAAGTAAAACACACTTCCTAATCCTTTGATCTACAAATTTTGTAAAGAAATAAAGAGTAATTCATAACACTTTTAAGTGCTAAAATTTATCAAACAACATTGATCTAAAGAGAAGCAGAGTGGTGTCAAAATAATCCATGAACCAGTAAAAACGCTCAGACTAATTCATCAATCCTGCTTGAAAATTTTATAGTGCACCGCATGATGAAGCCAAGATATGCGCTTCGAATAGCATAATTTATTTAAAGTGGGAATACATCAAAACTCAGCTATTCCTTGCTATGTCACAGCAATGACGATCAGAATATCAATCTCAATCACAAGCCTGGTTAACAAGAAGGAAATTCATCTTTTGTTATGAAAGTATTTTAAAAACATAAAGACATGTTAACAAAATCACATAAAAAGATCTTCAGTTGTTTCCATGGTGGTAACTCCCCAAAAAAGTTTTGTTATAAGAGTATGTTAGTGTCATTTATAATATATGAAAAGGTTTTAGAATTGTGAATGCCTAAAGTTTAACAAAGAAATAAAAAAGTGAATTCCATCCAAATGGCAGCAGATGAATCAAGCTAATTGTAACACAAGGCTTGTTGTATTTACATTACTCTTTTTTTAGTGGCAAGTTATTCCAAATTACACATGCCTTTGGATCACAATACTATGTGCTAAGCTAAGGATCTCAAGAAAGAAAGGAAAAAAAAACCACTGTTCATCGGTTGTCATTGGAGAGGGTTCATCCAATGAGTTATGAATTCAACATCAGCATGTGAAATTTTATGATTTTTTTAAAGCAAATGAAAAAGAGCTAGGTAAAAGGGACAATGACCATTTATTCCACTATGGTCAAATAAAACAACATTAGTTTGAAATAGTTATTCTATATTACAAAACAACATGCAATAACAAAATGATAATATAAGGTCATAAAAAATAGCAATACTATAGTACTCAAAATTATTATCATATGAAACAAAATATCCAATTTCATCACAGTAACAGTAATGGCACTCTCGTAGTATTCAAAGCTTATAATAATAATAAAAAAAAACATTGATGACTTTCCCTTTTCATATTATCTTGACAATGAAAGATTTAATTTCAATATAAGGTGTATAAAACTTATCTACATGTCCTAAATAGCGAAATCAATAGGAGAACTACAACAATTCCATATTCATTAATATAATGGACCTNAAGTTTTCTTATAAGAGTATGTTAGTGTCATTTATAATATATGAAAAGGTTTTAGAATTGTGAATGCCTAAATTTTAACAAAGAAATAAAAAAGTGTATTCCATCCAAATGGCAGCAGATGAATCAAGCTAATTGTAGCACAAGGCTTGTTGTATTTACATTACTCTTTTTTTAGTGGCAAGTTATTCCAAATTACACATGCTTTTGGATCACAATACCATGTGCTAAGCTAAGGGTCTCAAGAAAGAAAGGAAAAAAAACCACTGTTCATCGATTGTCATTGGAGAGGGTTCGTCCAATGTATTATGAATTCAACATCAGCATGTGAAATTTTATGAATTTTTTAAAGCAAATGAAAAAGAGCTAGGTAAAAGGGACAATGACCATTTATTCCACTATGGTCAAATAAAACAACATTAGTTTGAAATAGTTATTCTATATTACAAAACAACATGCAATAACAAAATGATAATATAAGGTCATAAAAAATAACTAGACTACGGTACTCAAAATTATTATCATATGAAACAAAATATCCAATTTCATCACAGTAACAGTAATGGCACTCTCGTAGTATTCAAAACTTATAATAATAATAATAAAAAACATTGATGACTTTCCCTTCTCATATTATCTTGACAATGAAAGATTTAATTTCAACATAAGGTGTATAAAACTTATCTACGTGTCCTAAATAGCGAAATCAATAGAAGAACTACAACAATTCCATATTCATTAATATAATGGACCTGTTATTNAAGATCAAGACAAAGATCAAACAGTCTCCTCATAATAAAAATAAAAGAACTAAAAGCACAATAATGGATAACTTTGAGAGAATAATTTCCTCCCTCAAATGTAGCAGCAGAGCCACGGTTTCCTAAACCATGGGTGGGCCCATTTGATCCACAATCATATGCATATCAGCATTTACTATCCTAGGGTCATAATTTATTTTGATTATTTTCTTTACTCTTATTATATATATACATGCTGCTACCGCGCATTGTGTGATCGAGCTTCTAACTTAACAATCTTTGCAAGAAGATTTTTCTTTCAAATAGATATTTATTTATAATTTGATAACTCTACTTTTATAAGCAAACAAGTACGATTTTCATTTCTTAAAATGTGTTCTTTATTGTAAAATTAGTTGTTGTGAAATGAAGGATCGGTTCTCTCACTGCATTCTATCTCCTATTTCATAATCATTATGAGTTCTCTCATTATCCTATTCTGTATGTCCATCATAACCACCTCAAATAACTATCATTTTATCAAAATGTATAAGCATTCATTCATATAATGGCCATCAAAGTATGTAGCTTCTAATATTAAACCAGTCATCTAAATTAATATTAGAAACTAATTTACATCGGTCATAGTGACACAACCCACATGATCTGTGAAAATTTTGAGATATACATATTCTACATATTTCTCATGGTTGTAAAGAGGAATTATTTGCTCTNATGATCTGCGAAAAATTTGAGATATACATATTCTACATATTTCTCATGGTTGTAAAGAAGAATTATTTGCTCCATCCATGATCCATAGATTCATGTATGGAAAGTGCAAAATTTTCTAAGACATTTAAAATTCAAACCTAGCTCGTTTGGTCATCTTTGAAGCCACCAAAGCAGCAAAGATGCACTTCACAATCTGCAGCTATATGAGTGAAAAATGTCTTTAGGTTTTTAAAACATAGGAAAATTGGAGTCACGCTACTGTTCATAATACTTGATGCAAAACTTCCTTACGCTTTACAAAGAAACTAATTAAATAGAATGCATTCGCTCAAAATTACATGATTTAGACAATACAATCAATNGTTCATAATACTTAATGCAAAACTTCCTTACGCTTTACAAAGAAACTAATTAAATAGAATGCATGCGCTCAAAATTACATGATTTAGACAATACAATCAATTATTTTTTATGTGAATCACAAAGTCCATTCTCGATGGAAAATCATGCACAATAATAGATTTATGTAACAAACCTTGTAAACTTCAGGGGGAAGAATAAGAGGCCCAGGAACCCATCGACGATTGAGCCAAGGGTAAAAAAACATGCATATGAACCAGCATATTCGTGACATTAGAAGTGCGTGCTTAACGCTAATAGTAATTTTTGGTACATCATAGTCCAGCCTTTTAAACAGGGGCTTGATGATGGAATTGAAAGTGTTTACAGGTGATCCTGAAAATAACAAGCCATTAGAATGAAATAAGTTGTTCCACAAATGACAGAGTTCAAAATGCCAAGTTTACCAAATTATGTTGGAATGATCAAAGAAGAAAGTTTAATAGAACAAATTTCAGTTGAAATCAGCGACTCAGTATAATAACAAAAAATATGCTAATAATTAAAAATGAAAACTGATAGGATAACTACTATAAACCTTTATCTTTGCCAATGTGCACCCAAATAGATACCAAAGAACTTAAAAATCAAGTAGCAAGGCACATGTTAAGGGCAGTTCCTAGAAGCCATTGATAGGCTCAAACTTCCAAATCATGTGCTAAAATAGAAAAACCAAGCACCTTAATTATGCAAGTAAAACACACTTCCTAATCCTTTGATCTACAAATTTTGTAAAGAAATAAAGAGTAATTCATAACACTTTTAAGTGCTAAAATTTATCAAACAACATTGATCTAAAGAGAAGCAGAGTGGTGTCAAAATAATCCATGAACCAGTAAAAACGCTCAGACTAATTCATCAATCCTGCTTGAAAATTTTATAGTGCACCGCATGATGAAGCCAAGATATGCGCTTCGAATAGCATAATTTATTTA
>JXCR01087768.1:64878-76434 GCA_002079205.1 Phalaenopsis hybrid cultivar | reverse complement strand
CTTTCGTGTATAATCCTGCATAATCTCGAATGTTATCAGTTCCGGTACGTAGACCAAAAAATACAATGCAAGCAAAAGTTCCTAGATTCATGGAGATATAGAACAACATATTAAGTTATCATGCTTGCACATCCATCATTTGAGTTTTCAACACTTATTCCAATAATCACATATCTGATTTGACTGATGGACGAATATGCAAGCATATGTTTCATCACCAAACATAGCCTAATGCTTTGCAGCATTCACCATTCCTTTTTATATTTATTTTTATTTTTTTATTTTTTTTGCACATGAAAACTATGCTCATATTTGTCTTGATCATGTTAAACGAACACATCATATAAGACCAAAATGAGATANTCACCAAACATAGCCTAATGCTTTGCAGCATTCACCATTCCTTTTTATATTTATTTTTATTTTTTTATTTTTANAAAAATATAATGCAAGCAAAAGTTCCTAGATTCATGGAGATATAGAACAATATATAAGTTATCATGCTTGCACATCCATCAGTTGAGTCTTCAACAACTATCCCAATAATCACATATCCGATTTGACCGATGGACGAATATGCAAGCATATGTTTCATCACCAAACATAGCCTAATGCTTTGCAGCATTCACCATTCCTTTTTATATTTATTTTTATTTTTTTATTTTTTTTGCACATGAAAACTATGCTCATATTTGTCTTGATCATGTTAAACGAATACATCATATAAGACCAAAATGAGATAAAAAAGTCACCAATTTTGAAAAAAACTCAATACTCGCAAAATGTTAAAGTCGCCCAAAGTCATAAGTCGTCTAAATTTGCATCTCATCAAGTCGCAGAAGGAAGAATCTACTCACCTCTAAAGTTTAATAGACCAAACTTGTTTGTTCACCCAAATAACTTCCCAAAAGATCTTGACTACTCAATCAAGACCATTTGACCGTCAATTAAGAGATTTGTCGACCTTTATTATTGTTCTGTTGATTTAATCAAGCAGNATAGACCAAACTTGTTTGTTCACCCAAATAACTTCCCAAAAGATCTTGACTACTCAATCAAGACCATTTGACTGTCAATTAAGAGATTTGTCGACCTTTATTATTGTTCTGTTGATTTAATCAAGCAAATACTTCGACAGCCGAAAATTGTGATACATATGAATTAAGGTTAAATTATTTTGATCATCGCCGAAACCAATTAAACAACCTTCATTCATAAAAATATAGCTTTGGCGCATCCAAAACATTGAAAATGTCTAAAAGGGCACCATATCATACACATTCTTGTATGAATGTGAAATGAGAAATCAACTCAAATGCAAAAGATCGACAAATAGTATGAGATGCAAATGATGAATTTTGTGATGGGAAATAATTAAAAAAATATTATTATTAATTAATTAGATTAAATCAAAATAAAAAAAATTATGCTAAATTTAATAATTATTTAATATGATTATTACAAATTATCAAATTAAAATCATTTTGAAATCAAATTAAACTCATTTAAAATTAAAATTTACCCAATCCCATCTCTATACCCACATAATGACCCTATACCTACTCCCGTTCTACTTAATCCTGCATAACTCACACTCTCGGGCAACAATTCCAAAGGTTCCTCTCTATCTCGTGAACCCGCTACATACAAAACCCGCAACCTCTCTTCTTTTCATCCAAAGCACCAACATCCTTGGTCCTCTTTGTTTGAACAACCCATACACTCCAACCCTCTCGATCCCACTCCATCCACATTTGTTCAAAAGACCTATAAGCCAAAATTCCTACCTCCTATCGCTCCAGAAGAACCTGCAATCTTCCTCTCTTCCTATTTGCCTTTTTCCCTATTTGTTTCCCTATTTTTTTCCAAGAACAACTATCCACGAGCAGTCCATACTCCCTAATCTCCTCGCTGCTGCATAAACCTATCAAACTCCCTCAAAACAATCTGCAAACTAAGCCCCTCAACCTCAACCACCAAAAGACAACTCTGCCGCCACTCCTCTTAGTCACCTTATCCCTCAACTACATTCACTATTCTCCCTTTAACCCTCTCTCTCACACATCTAGAAGATTTCACCTTCGTCTTCAATGCCTACAATGCATAAAATCTTAAGTATTAATTTAGGTTTTTCCAACTAAATGAATAAAGTTGTTAAGTACTCGTTCAGGTTGTTCCATCTCGACGAAAAAAATACATGTTGGTATTTAACCCATGTAGATACATTAAAGGCCTTCGTACATTTTAAAAGCAGATGGGTTAAAAGATATCAACAAACATGGTGGTGCACAATGCCAACCATCCATGTCTTATACATGGGAGGGTAGATTCAGTTCTATTGGTGATGCNCAACTCTGCCGCCACTCCTCTTAGTCACCTTATCCCTCAACTACATTCACTATTCTCCCTTTAACCCTCTCTATCACACATCTAGAAGATTTCACCTTCGTCTACAATGCCTGCAATGCAGAAAATCTTAAGTATTGATTTAGGTTTTTCCAACTAAACGAATAAAGTTGTTAAGTACTCGTTCAGGTTGTTCCATCTCGACGAAAAAAAAAACATGTTGGTATTTAACCCATGTAGATACATTAAAGGCCTTCGTACATTTTAAAAGCAGATCGGTTAAAAGATATCAACAAACATGGTGGCGCACAATGCCAACCATCCATGTCTTATACATGGGAGGGTAGATTCAGTTCTACTGGTGATGCCCTACGCAGGGGAAACGCCGAGAAATTGCTAAAATTTTCAATAATTTGAGACTTGCAAAGAACTTATATTTAAACTATTAAGACATTAATAAGTTATAAAATAAATAAAAATATAAATAGGAAAATAAATATCTGAAATTAAATTTCATATTCAATAAAATATTGACCAAAGTTGAACACAAAAAGAATTGGATAAGAGATTTAGTAATTCGTCTAAAATTACTTTGAATACAGNTTGCAAAGAACTTATATTTAAACTATTAAGACATTAATAAGTTATAAAATAAATAAAAATATAAATAGTAAAGTAAATATCTGAAATTAAATTTCATATTCAATAAAATCTAATGACCAAAGTTGAACACAAAAAGAATTGGATAAAAGATTTAGTAATTCGTCTAAAATTACTTTGAATACAAAAATCAAATATTGGGCCTTTAATGTCATTATTGAATCCACTACAGGCATATAAGCAAACATAAGATGCGGCTTTTGAAATTCAAAATAAAAATGTGCATGAATCCAGGTGTTTACTCAAATAAGTCAAATTCAAAAAATTTCAAGTCTTCTAAGAGCTTCTTGAAGTAAATTTAAAATCTAAATCATGTCTCATTNTTTTGAAATTCAAAATAAAAATGTGCATGAATCCAGGTGTTTACTCAAATAAGTCAAATTCAAAAAATTTCACGTCTTCTAAGAGCTTCTTGAAGTAAATTTAAAATCTAAATCATGTTTCATACATCATGCAAGTCAATTTAAAATATATACATAGTTTTCTAATATGTCAAACGTATGAAATTTAAGACCGTCAAGTGTTTCGACAATGATGCAAAATATTTAAAAACACAGTTTCATAATGCAACACGAATTGAAATGAAATCCTCAGTCAAATTGCTTTCGCTGTAAGAAACATGCAAACCTTTTTTAAAAAAGTACACAATTATTTTAAAATTATCAACTCTTNGTGCAAAATATTTAAAAACACAGTTTCATAATGCAACACGAATTGAAATGAAATCCTCAGTCAAATTGCTTTTGCTGTAAGAAACATGCAAAACCTTTTTTAAAAAAGTACACAATTATTTTNTATACGAGATAATTAGATACAACTCACTTGAAATATTCATATTTAGAAATAAGCATCCAAGATTGATTTTTTTGAAGTGCATACTTTTAGGGTTGTTACAGTCTCATGTTGGCTCCAACAAATTTAGTGTGGATAGACTTTTTATATTCTATTTAGGGTTGAAACAAAAACTGTTCCAGGGAGTTCGAGCTCCTAAGCCCCAATCTCTTTATCTTGGTCAGCTGGATTCTGGCGCCTAGGCACCACATGAATGGCGCCAAACTGTGGTGGTCAAAGGCTGGTGGCTAGGCGCCAGTTCTCCAACTTGTAACTCATTTTCACCTCCACTTCGCTATGTTTCTTTTCAACTTTGTTTCAGTCCTATTACATGTTGTACATGCATGAAAACATAAAAAATATCATTTTTTAAAGTATAATTTCATTCATAAAACAGGTACAAACGAGAGAGGAAAGTAAGGATGCTTTAAGCCATATCACTTGTTGTTATTATGTTACANATAATGGTAGATTTGATGAGCACAAAATTCTTTATTAGCTAAGGTTGACTTATATTTGTCTCCTTAGACAAGAATTCGCCCCATATACATAAGATTCTCTTGAACGATGCAATCAATGACCGCTAAAAGAATCATTTGGTCATGTTGACTCAATTATATTCTCTAACTAAGTAAACAAAATTAAAATAGCCCGGGATGATGCAACTATGAGATTTTGATCGGATACGTCATCATTTCTCCCATTATTCAGTTTGAGTACACAATGATAAATATTATAATTTTAAAACAAAAGTTTGTTGCTACTTTATGCTGGATATTCAATGCTTAATAGTTAATCTTAATAAAAAATGCTCTCTTGTTATTACGAGGGATAATTAACAATAGATACTTGAATTTATGAAAAAAACCTCGAACCCCACATCTTAAGAATCTTCGCAAAATGAGAGCAAAACATCTGAGAAGGTGTTATCTGCAATCTAATCTACCTTATGAAAATTTGACTAAGAACCCAATAAAAATTCTCTCATTTATCTTTAAGGGAGGTCGGAACATGATCTTTCAAAGCCTGCAAGATCTAACTAGAAGTATGTGTCAAGTAAATTCATCCAATAGAACTAGCCTTCCACTTCGAAACCAGTCAATTATCGGACAAGAATCAACCTACAAGATTTGTTCGCTTCACAATCCACTTCACTGGATAGTTTCCGATAAACTTTCTTGATTTTTTTTTTATTTTAGTCATTCATACATTGTTTAACTTCGACTTAAAACTATAAATAGGGGATAAAAAAATTGAGCTTAGTAAATAGCATGCCAGCTTTCTCAAAAGAAATGCAAAAGCAGCACTTCACTAGTCATGGACAAATGGTTTGTCAGCATTAGTCATCCCTTTTTGTGATAAGCATTGTCGTTGTGTCAAAATCAAATAAGTAGGATATAGATCTACATCGTCTTAGGTAAACAATATTTATCCTGGTCGAAAATCAAGTTTTCATATAAGACTAAATTGAGATCAACAAATCACAAATGTTGAACCAACTTGAAACTGCTAACTAAGGTTGAATCATCTAAAGCCATAAGTCGTCTAAAGTTGAATCTCGTCAAGTCATGCAAAGAAGCCTCTACTCACATTTAGAGTTCAACAAACCAAAGTCATCTTTCCACTTAAATAAATTCTTAGAATATAATGGCACCTCATTCAAGAGTACTTGACTGCCAATTAAGGGGATCTTGCTGGAAGAATTCATCAAGAAAATTTGTCCTATAGAACCAACCTTCAACTGGAACTTGACAAGAAGTGCCCAATCCTTGAACAACAATCAGCCTGCCAGATTAGTCCGCTTCGCACTCTACTTCACTAAAATGTTCTAAATAAACTTTCTTGTATCTTTAATTTCAGTCATTCATAGAGTGTAAGACTTTGACTGTCAATTAAGAGATCACACTAGAAGATTCCATAAATTTGTCCTATAGGACTTGCCTTCAACTTAGAAGTTAGAACTGAACAAAAACCATCCAATTCTTGGACAACAATCAACCTGTCAGATTTGTCCACTTAACACTCTGCTTCAGTGAGTTTCTTTATATAAAATGCCATGTATTTTTAATTTCAGTCAATTGTATAGAGGTGAGTTTTGACTTAAAACTATAAAAAGGGGTTAAGAAAAATAAGATAAGCACATGATCAGGTCACAGTCATATGCTCTTATAATCATCTCCAAAACCAGTATCTATCCTTTCTTTGACTCAATGAGGCATCAATAGCAATATCAGTATCTGTTAAATCAACTAATAACAGCGTCGAGGTTTGATAACGCCATTGAATAATCTCATCCAGCCTAGTCCACAAAATCTCCCAGTCTGACAAGAGTATTAGGATTTAGTAAATCCCCCTGAATGGGTTAAAGCCGAAAATCTGTGTGGCAACGGGTTTACTAAATCCTATAAATCCTATAGAACTGTCTGGCAAGTTCAGGGTGGATTCTGGGAAGCAGTTATGGCCAGTGGAGACAATCGTAAGCCCGTGAAACTAAATCCCAAGCTCCACGAAGTTAAATCCAAAGATTCGTAGGAGTTAGGATTTACAAGATTTACAGCCGAAATCAGCTGAATCCGGACTTACAGAATAGCGGACTTTATTTTGCGCAAAATGACCATCTGGCGGGATTCTGCCTAAAACCTGCGTAAATGCAGCTTAAATACATTGCCATGCAGCACNAGCAGTTATGGCCAGTGGAGACAATCGTAAGCCCGTGAAACTAAATCCCAAGCTCCACGAAGTTAAATCCAACGATTCGTAGGATTTAGGATTTACAAGATTTACAGACGAAATCAGCAGAATCCGGACTTACAGAATAGCGGGATTTATTTTGCGCAAAATGACCATCTGGCGGGATTCTGCCTAAATCCTGCATAAATGCAGCTTAAATACATTGCCATGCAGCAANTGGCAAGTTCAGCGTGGATTCTGGGAAGCAGTTATGGCCAGTGGAGACAATCGTAAGCCCGTGAAACTAAATTCCAAGCTCCACGAAGTTAAATCCAACGATTGGTATGATTTAGGATTTACAAGATTTACAGCCGAAATCAGCTGAATCCGGACTTACAGAATAGCGGGATTTATTTTGCGCAAAATGACCATCTGGCGGGATTCTGCTTAAATCCTGCGTAAATGCAGCTTAAATCCATTGCCATGCAGCCCAAATTACAGTTCAAGTATCTACAAACTCCTAAAATCTCCATACGAACCTAATTACGAGAAACCCAAAAAATCCAACAAATCATCAAGTTCGAAGCAGTGATTCTCCATGACAACTTATCTGAATCGACAACAAGTCCTGAAAACGAAAGAAAACGCAAGTTAGGTTCTAACCTCGAATGCAGCGGACGCCATTCTTTTGAAGGTCGAGGGACCAGGGCGAGCTGTAGCGAGTATCGAAAGATCGCACCTCCTCTGCCCCCCTCCTCACTAGCTCGAGGCACAGCGCCGCTCCCACAAACCCTAGGCCACCTGTTACTACAAAGCGATTCCCCTCAATCCCCTCGTTCTCGCTTAGATGCATCTCTCCCTCTCTCGAGAAGCTAGACGAGAAGTAGATTGCAAGCTCTCGGAGAAGCCGAGCACGATCCCAAAGAGCTGAAAGAAAATAAAGGTGTTTATATACGGGAAAATTAGATACAACTCACTTGAAATATTCATATTTTGAGATAAGCATCCAAGATTGATTTTTTTGAACTGCATACTTTTAGGGTTATTACAGTCTCATGTCGGCTTGAATAAATTTAGTGTGGCTCGAAATTGGCGCAAAAACTGTAGAAAACTGCTCCAGGGAGTTCGGGCTCCTAGGCACCAGTCTCTTTACCTTGATCGGTTGGATTCTGGAGCCTAGGCACCACATGAATGGCAAAAAGGTGTGGTAGTCAAAGGCTGGTGGCTAGCTGCCAGTTCTCCAACTTGTTTCTAACTCATTTTCACATCCACTTCGCTATGTTTCTTCTTCACTTCGTTCCGGTCCTATTACCTGTTGTACATGTAGGAAAACATAAAAAATATCATTCTTTAAAGTACAATTTCATTCATAAAATATGTACAAATGAGAAAGGAAATTAAGCATGGTTTAAGTCATATCACTTGCTGCTATGATGAGTTACGTCTTGCCCTTGGTGGATCTTATCGCTATCGAGCGAGGGACCATCTCTAGAGCTATAACATATCTCGGGTTTAGAGACGTGGCTTCACTTGCATGACGGTGACTTGACAATTGGTTGTTTACCCTTGGGGGAAGTTTTTTATTTTTTGTCGTTTGTTCCCTTTGAGATTTATTTCGATAGTTCTAGTGTATACATATTAGTTCTCTGAAATTTCCTAGTCTTTGGTGGAGACAGTTGTGATAAGGGCAGAGAAATTATTTTCTTAATCGTGCCACAAAAATTAAGAAATTTTAACGATTAGTTTTCTCTTTATTTTCGCGCTCGGCGTGTCATATAAATAAGGTCAGGAGTTAGGTTGTTCATCTTTTGCCAATATTTCTTGGGTTGCTGAGTAGGCGTTATGTTAGGTGACACGACCAAGAAGATGGTCAACCCGAGCCTACTGGTCTTGTCGGGTATCTACCTACTCCGACATCTGCCCCAAAAAAGAAAAAGGTGGCCAGGAAAGAAAGAAGATGAGAGATTGTAGATCTTAAGTCAGTCAACCAGTTTGCTTCTTCCGAGGGGCCCAAAAGTTAGTCACCAAAGAGGCTCCGCAGACTTGTGGGTTTTGGTCTTAGCAAGGTCAGGGTTGTGTTGACCTGTCTACCTCGTCCGATGAAAAGGTTGTTGATGATCGTTGTAGCTCAAGGACAGAGGTGATGGTTGATTATTTATTGTTGCCCCCGGGAGAAAGGGAGGAGGTTCCATATCGAGAGAGAAAGTTCATCCATTGACTGGTCGGAGCTTGAGAGGCTCATGGGTATGTAAGGAATTTCTTTTGACTTTGGCTGGCACGGTAACTTAACATTCCTTTTAAATGCAAATGTGTCAGTCGGGATAGAGGATGACAAGGGCGGTGGACCGCCAAGAGATGTGGTCGATTTTGTTTTTGTTGTTGTCGCTTAGTCTGTTGATGCAATCATCTCCATCCTACCCTTCCTTCGATTGACATGAGTGAAAGCTCTCAATAGGATCAGTCTGTGTACTAGAGACTCCCTCCCGAGTCAGTGACATGAAGGGTGTAGGAGATGGTTGAGGTTTTGCACCAAACAATAGAAAGTCTTGTCGACTCATCTGCGTTGGGATGGATGACTCAATGCAAACGTCTGAAGGTCGCTTTCAACAACAGTCGGTTATCATCACTAGGCTTGAAGGAGAGGTTGCGTCGCTGCTAAGTTTCTTGAATGACATCCAAGCTGAGATGGGATCCATTCGTGGTTTGGTAGTTTTGAGTTGATTCCATAATGAGGCCAGCCAAATGGAGCAAATTAGTCTTGATGGAGAGATGGTTCTCCATAGGTTGCTTGATAAGGGATATGTCTTGTCTGTAACCTTAGAGAACCTATTTAATAAGCATTTTGTTTGAAACCTGTAATGATGATATTCTTAATAAAATAATTTTTTTAAGGAATTTGAAATGACAATTGGCACGACACTTATCTTTATGCAGCTCTTTGGTTTGCATGCCCGCCTTATAAATAGGGTTAGGGGTCGCCCTATTCCAATTTTGTACTTTTTATATGAGTTTTATGATTCATTTTCCTTCATTTTCTTATGTTCTTTTCATTCGACTGGGATGGCTTCAAGTATTCTCTGAATCTCTTCGGTGTCGTGAGGGATATCGATTCCTCTTCTTTGATAGACCGAGACGTAAAGAGTCTCCAGAAGCGCTATGTGTCAGGTGCCCAGATCACCCTCCACATGATGTATTTTGCAAGGCGTTCGACAGACGATGTGGGCCCTGATCTAGTGTTCTACCAGGATTAGTTTAATTACGGTCTCTGGTTGCCCTATGACAGAAACTTAGGAGCATGTTTACTAAATACTAGGTCATTCTGGCCCAAGTTCTTCTGAACTCCAACTCGGTCTTCGTGACTTCCATCATGTTTTGTCATCGTTTTAGTATCACTTATTTGATTGACATCTTCAGTCACTATTTCTTCTTCAAGGTCGATAAGAAAGGGTTTTTCATGTTTTCTCTTCGGCGAAAAGTTTGATTGCTCAGCGTTGAGAATAAGATTAAAGAATTGCCTGACAAAATTATTGGTCGGTTCTACATCCAACGACTATGACATTGCCACTTGCCCATGGGAGGTGGCAGGTAGGAAGCCAAGGGTCTTACTGGCCGATCAGCAGGATGTCCAAGAGGTGTTGGAAGGGAGTCGGATGTCGATGCCTCGGTATACCGTGGAAAGGACAGTGAACCGGGTAATGGAAGGGGGGATGACCCCAGGTGAATGGAGGGCTTCGGACGCCAACGAAGTCGCCAGAGCAAAGGCAGCAGAGGAAAAAACAACAACAAAAAGTTGAAGGTTACTCCCTCCCGTCAGACCTTTATGACATGTATCATTCTTGGTGTTGTGCATCCTGGTATCGAGCAATCTATAACTTATATTTCTGAGACAAAGGTCGTTGTTCAAAACACAATGATCTGTGATTTAGGCATAATTGTTTGATCTCATTCGATTATTGTGTGACAAAATGAAGAGGCGAGAATAAACTCCAACGAAATTGGAAATCTTCTGAATAGTTTTCTCTTATCAATTTTATAATCATTTTGCACTATTTTTGAGAAACTAAGTACCTGAGTGTATATGAATTGTCCAATTAGTTTTGAGAGGCCTCATTAATGTCAAGGAGGCAAATTGGATATATCTTTGTATTTGAACTTAGCCCCAATCTGTCACCTAATATGTATGTCGCTCATTTTGTATGCCGCTTGTTCCTTAGTATTTTCATTTATATTCTTATAAATAATATATATATATATATATAATGATTTTGGGCACTTATAAAATAATATTAGTTTCGCACCCAAGAGAATAATTATAGAACTATTATGAATAATATAGTTTTTTGAAAGATATTGTAATCATAAATACATCTATGTTTTTTTTTTTTTTTTGAAGAAGCAATTTAAGGTCATAGTTGTTTTCGCTTCTCTATTGGCTTTTAAAATTGTGTTTGTTGAATGCAGATGCGAGTTTGATTTGCGTGTTCGAACAATCTCATTAAAGGTGAGAAATTCCTTTCACGCTTCCAATCGACTGGACTTTTCATGTGTAAAGTCTCAGTAATATACCATCATGTGTGTTATATCGGACCCACCTAAAAAATACTGAAGTGGAACCGCGGACTCTGAAATAACCACAAAATAATCTTCACGGTTCTACTTCAATGACTATGAAATAACACAAAAAGAGGTTATTTCTGAGTTATTTTTAGTTTATTGAAGAGAAACTCATATATTTCACTTCAATAAACCCAAAACAATTCAAAAATAAACTCGAAATAACCTCCGCGGTGTCATTTCTGGGTTATTGAAGTGGAATCACGAATGTTATTTTGAGGTTATTTATGAGTTATTCGGGGTTATTGAAGCATAATATATGAATTTATCTTCAATAACCTCGACATAACTCTGAAATATTTTTCGCGGTTCTACTTCAATAATCCCGAATAAACATCCGCGACGCATCACACATGACGACATATTATTGGAGTTCGCATGTAGAAATAAGTCCGGAGTACCAACAAAAAAATTTTCAACGAATTTAGGATCTCT
>JXCR01087768.1:53536-63794 GCA_002079205.1 Phalaenopsis hybrid cultivar | reverse complement strand
ATATATATATATATAAAACATGAGAAATATTTCATAAGGATTGAGCTCCCTCTAAATTTTTAGGGAAATTTATGTACCTTCACATAATTCTTATGTATTTCATACCAAGCTTTTAAATCTATGCATGAAAATGTGTATTAATAGTAGTATTTCTTAGATGATGTTAAAGATTTGAGTGACATGCACGTGTGAATATCAAAATTTAGATGTTAGGTATATAAATATATAAAAATTGTGCGGCACGTGTGTTAATGTCCTTTCTTTTAAAATTTCAACTTTTGACCTTACTTTTAAGCTCATGGAAGTATTGCGTGCTAATGCTTCGGCAATAAAGTTTTATGAAATTTATTGTTTATTATATAAGTAATGTACATATTAAGTTTTATTGTTGAATCGTGATTTGTCAATGAATCAAATCCAAGGAATATAGTGTGAGATGATGGTGAGGGAGGGAGGAGGGAGGGAGGGGGAGTTGTATAATAATAAACAATAATTTGAGAGAACCGTCTGACCTTTTATTTATGGAATGATCATTTGTTTATGGAGAAAGTAGATGCAATATGTCGTGTATGCCTCTACTTTAGTGAGGGTTGTACATGTTATTATGGGTATTTTACATATGTGGGCCTAGAACCTCATTTAGTGTTGAGCTGGTTGGACGGGTATGCCTTTGGTAGGCACTGTCGGTCGGTTAAGCTTAGTAAATACTGTTGGTTGGCTAGGCTAGTGAGGCGCGTCGGTCTGCTAGGTTCATTAGAGGTTGTTGGTCGGCTATATTTGATGTTGTCATTTAGCTAACCTTTTACTGCTAATATGCCGACAAGATTGACTTGATCAGCTAAGCTGTGTCGATCAGTTGATCAATTCATCCCTGACGATGAACTCGATCGGTAGAGCAAAGCTAGGCTATCAAATAGAAAGTAGTTAAATCATTGTAATCTAATATGTAGCCGCACTTAGAGGAAGAGAACCCGATGGGTGTTTAAGATCTATCTTATAAACACTTGATGATGTTCAGAGAGGTTGCTTGAGGTATTCGATAAGACTGTAGGACATGAAGTGTTAGCTTTTCCCTTGGCAGGTTCCATCATAGGAAATGACTTGCACCCCTATGTGCCTCTCTTTCGGTCAAATCACTCAGGTCCAAACCATTCGATTGTCTTAGTTGGCCTTTACTTCATAGTTTTTGATCAGACAATGGAACTTCTGGATCTCCTATCGGCGGACCTTCCTTTGATATGTCTTGTTTAATCTTTACCATCAGATCTCATCGAGATTCGTGCTGACACTTTCCTTGTATACACATAGAATATCAATTTTGAGAGCTTTAAGTAAGGATTTAATTGAGCTAAGATCTCTCATAAATTAAGGTATAAGCAAACAATTTAAATTTGAGCTAGTTAGAAGTCAACGAATATGTTCTTTTAAAACAAATATTAATATGAAGCATACTTTAAAATATATTAAAATTTAAAGCTTAAGCACAAATTTATCAAAAATATTTAAAAGCTATTCCTCTTTTTATTTCTTTCAATTTTTTTTATTATTTCTTCTTTACATCTTCTCATTTTATTTGCTGTTCTCTCTTTTTATAATAAATAACTCGATTAGAGAGCCGAGTTAATTAAAACTCAATAAATCATTAAACTCAAATTAATATATTTGGGCATTTACATATATCCNATATTTTATTATATATATATATATAACATGAGAAATATTTCATAAAGATTGAGCTCTCTCTAAATTTTTAGGGAAATTTATGTACTTTCACATAATTCTTATGTATTGCATATCAAGCTTCTAAATGCATGAAAATGTGTATTAATAGTAGTATTTCTTATATGATGTTAAAGATCTGAGTGACATGCACGTGTAAATATCAAAATTTAGATGTTAGATATATAAATATATAAAAATTGTGTGGGATGTATGTTAATGTCCTTTCTTTTAAAATTTCAACTTTTGACCTTACTTTTAAGCTCATGGGAGTATGATGTGCTGATGCTTCAGCAATGATGTTTTATGAAATTTATTGTTTATTATATAAGTAATGTACATGCTAAGTTTTATTGTTGAATCGTTTGAGAGAAGCGTCTGACATTTTATTTATAGAATGATCATCTGTTTATGGAGAAAGTAGATGCAATATGTCGTGTATGCCCCTATTTTAGTGAGGGTTGTACATGTTATTATGGGTATCTTACGTATGTGGGCCTAGAACCTTAGTTAATGCTGAGCTGGTTGGGCGGGCATGCCTTTGGTAGGCAATGTTGGTCGGTTAAGCTTAGAAAATACTATTGGTTGGCTAGGCTAGTGAGGCGCGTCGGTCTGCTAGGTTCATTAGAGGTTGTTGGTCAGCTATACTTGATGTTGTCATTTAACTAGCTTTTTACTGCTAATATGCCGATAAGATTGACTTGATCAGCTAAGTTGTGTTGATCAGTTGGTCAATTCATCCCAACCGAATCTCGATCGGTAGAGCAAAGCTAGGCTATCAAATAGAAAGTAGTTAAATCATTGTAATCTAATATGTAGCCGCACTTAGAGGTAGAGAACTCAAGGGGTGTTTAAGATCTATCTCATAAACACTTGATGATGTTCAGAGAAGTTGCTTAAGGTATTCGATAAAACTGCAGGACACGAAGTTTTAGCTTTTCCCTTGGTAGGTTCCATCATAGGGAATGACTTGGACCCCCATGCGCCTCTCTTTCGGTCAAATCACTCAGGTTCAAACCATTTGATTGTCTTAGTTGGCCTTTACTTCATAGTTTTGATCAGACAATTGGACTTCTGAATCTCCTATCGACGGACCTTCCTTTGATATGTCTTGTTTGGTCTTTACCATCAGATCTCATCGAGATTCGTGCAGATACTTTCTCTATATACACTTAGAATATCAATTTTGAGAGCTTTTAGTAAGGAGTTAATTGAGCTAAGATCTCTCATGAATTAACTACTTGATGGCTTTTAAATTAAGGTATAAGCAAACAATTTAAATTTGAGCTAGTTAGAAGTCAACGAATATGTTCTTTTAAAACAAATATTAATATGAAGCATACTTTAGAATATATTAAAATTTAAAGCTTAGGTACAAATTTATCAAAAATATTTAAAAGCTATTCCTCTTTTTCATATGAATTACAACAAATGAAAAAGACACAGAGAAGAAGAGAGAGATAGAGATAACACAATAATGAACAAAAGAATGAGGAAAATGTATAACATTTTATTCATGAAATGATCTCATGTATTATAGAAAAAATATGCACAATATATGAAATTATGCCTAAGCACCTACTTAAGTTGNCAAGAGATTATATATATATATATATATATATATATATCCCATTCACCAAATGAATAAAACACAGAAAAGAAGAGGGAGATAGAGATAACACAATGATGAACAAAAGAATGAGAAAACTGTATAACATTTTATTCATGAAATGATCTCATGTATTATAGAAAAAATGGGTACAATATATGAAATTATGCGTAAGCACCTACTTAAGCTGGGACAATACATGTCATTCTATATATTTCACCCTTTGTGGGCCCAAGTACTTGTTGTTCTCTTGCTTGATCGTCTAGACTTGATAAGAATTCAGCGAGCCTCGTCGGTTGGTTGGATGCGTGAATGCTATCGGTCGGCTCATTTGTTTGATCGATTAAATGTTATCGCTCCAATAATATATCGTCATGTGTGCTCCAATAATATGTGGAGCTACACCATAGGGCATAATATAAATCACATTAATTTGACCGATAGCTTTCCCTTGGACTAGATGTTCTCGAAAGGATGACCGAGAGCTGTTATATCCTATTGATAGAATTGGAGGAAACAATTAGATGGTGCTGGTACTACAGAGTCTGGGAACTAGGTTCTCCCTCAGATTCACTTCATCATAATGCCAGACCTGGACAACCCTTTGCCTGTCATCTAAATAAGCCTCTTGGGCTTACAACTTTTTNCATGAAATGATCTCATGTATTATAGAAAAAATGGGTACAATATATGAAATTATGCGTAAGCACCTACTTAAGTAGGGACAATACATGTCATCTATATATTTCACCCTTTGTGAACCCAAGTACTTGTTGCTCTCTTGCTTGATCGTCTAGACTTGATAAAAATTCAGCGAGCCTCGTCGGTTGGTTGGATGCGTGAATGCTATCGGTCGGCTCGTTAGCTGCGGGTCAATAGGATTGGTTTGATCGACTAAATTTTATCGATTGAAAGATGTAGTACGGTCGTCGACCATTGATCTCCACCAAGGGACGTTTGTCGACAGGGTGGAACTACACCATAAGGCAGAATATAAATCACATTAAACCGACCGATAGCTTTTCCTTGGATTAGATGATCTCGAAAGGATGACCGGGCGTTGTTATATGCTATTGATAGAATTGGAGGAGACAATTAGATGATGCTGGTACTACAGAGTCTGGGGACTAGGTTCTCCCTCAGATTGACTTCATCATAATGGTAGACCTGAACGACTCTTTGCCCGTCATCTAAATAAGCCTCTTGGGCTTACAACTCTTCGACCACCCTTGCGATATAGGTAGTCTCGAGTTTGACATATTCAGTTGCTTATATGATTTGTTAACCTGCCTTTTGGTAGACCCACTTGATTTTATCGTCTATTCTCTTGGGCCGTTAACGTGTCCTCCTAAACAGTCACTACATGTGTGTGTAAAAACTAAAATCTAAATATTAAATACGTAAATACATAACAATTGAGTAGCACGTATGTAAGTATCCCTAGCACATAATTTGAACTCAACTCTCACATTATGGCGACTCACAAATTTTATTTATTTATTTTTCACAACTAACTCTTTAACGACCATTATATTATATTTACCGTTAAACATCCGTACACTTACCGCCAAAACTCAAAGCTCAATTTCTCCTTTCTCTCTCAAGAAAAAAAAAATACAAATATCAAACTCCTCTCATATTACACTGTTAATAATAAATAACAAATCATAAGAAAAAACAAAATCACATTAAATCTAAATCAAAAATAAGTTTTTTTATTCGCCCGAGAGAAAGTTTGAAGACTCACTACTTCGAGAAAATATTACGTCACAACACAGCACATATGAATAATCAACTATTGAGCATCACGTCGTCATACATCTCATGATGATGATTGGCATGGGGACGAAATATTTTTTAATTTACTTCAAAACAGATATTCTGCACCAAAATCTTTTACCAAAATCATCAACATAAAATTTCCAAACAAAGCACAAAAACTCTCGTGAAGTTGGTGACCACCATCATCTCGCTTTCTTCTTCTGGTTCTTCTCCATTCCTCGTGAACCCTCTCCTCCTCCTCCTCCTCCTCCTCCCAAAAATCTCTCCTTTGATCAAAAACTCCCCACAAAACATGAACTCCTATCTGCATTCGAGCGACGACATCATCAAAGAAATAACAAGACTTCACTGCTCTCTTCTCCCCCAACCTCCAATCGACGATGTGGAAGCCGCCATGGCCATCATCGGCGACGTCGACGGAGAAGAAAGGTCGAGACTTGAAGCCATTTCGAAGCAGAGCAGGGATTCTGATGTTCCTGAAGAGCTCTTCTTCGTTTTTCAGGAGATGCAGAGGAGTTTGGTGAGGTTTCAGTGCAAGGCTCAGAGGAAGGAAGCCATGAAGCTGTTGGATCTGGAGAGCGTACATCAGGTGTTTGATGATTTGATTCAGAGAGCTTCCAAGTGTATTCCCCTGCTGAGATCGAATGGCGCTAGTTTTGGAGGTGGTGGAGGGGATGGAGTTGAGGAGAGTAAGGGTGATTGCTTTGTGAAAAGAGGAAGGCAGGAAATTGTTGCGTTAGGTGAGTTTCAAGCTTTTCTTTTTAGGGATAATTGCATGCAGATCATCTGAAATATTGATATTTATAAATTTATCACCAAAGTGATTTTTTTGGAACTATAAAATGATGTTTTTACGCGTGACACGATCAAATTTTTGAGAGTTTGATATAAAATGAAAAACACGGGTTAGAGTTTTGGCATGAATTTTGATATTTGAGCGAAAATTTGAAGAATGGATGAAAGATGGTGGTTGATTTTCTAAATAACATGTTTATGTTGGTCAGTATGTAATTCTCTTCAATTTTGTTTGTTTGTTTGTTTCCAATTATACTAGAGGATCCTTATTTTGTCATATATTGAATATAGTTATTATAATAATTTGTAATAAAAAAGCATTAAAGAATGCATGTTTGTTGTCCCCTTGATAATTGTCTTTATTTCATGTCTTCATTTTTTTTTTGCACTATTTTTATATTTTATAATTAAAATAACATTTATGTTTTTTGCCAATTAGATTATACTCTTTATTTAATGTTTTCATTTTATTTTTATACTATTTATTTATTTTTTATTTAAATGGCGAAATATTATTCAAAATGATCAATATTGTTTATATATATATATATATGTATGTATGTATATATATATAAAATAATTTGATGACCTAGTTCCTAGATTCCTATGGAATAAGTTAATGTCATATGTAAAATTAAGTTTAAAAAATGCCATCACATGAGAGCTTGAATCATTATGGATGATGACATAACATTATATGACATATGTTGAGTGAATCGAACATTTGTGTAGTTTAATAATTTTAATTTGTATATTCTCTATTAATTGGTCAAAATAAATAATCTAAGCAATACTTTGCATGCATGCATGCATAATTTTGCTTTGTGTATTTTAGAGTTTTGCTTAACTCAAAAGTGTAATTACTTTTATGCCCTTCGAACATACGAAGCAATTAAGTACATGCAATATGTTATTCTCATATTAGATTATGTTACCTTGCATGTCATTTTATTAAAGTAGGTTCTAATAGATAGTTTATTTATTGTTTCACTTTGTTTATGTTAGAGGTTTGCTTAATAATAATTAGTTCCATACTCTTTGAATAACTAAGCAATTAAATACCTATTAAATTTTTATTCAATGATATTAAATTTTGTTTATCTTGTATGTTATATTATTAAATATTGTTCTAATCAATAGTTGGTGCATGATTTTACTTTGTATGCTAGAGGTTTGCTTGCTTCAAAAGAATGAAATCATAAAAGGCCACATCTTTATTTTATTTATTTTTGGTTTTTTATAAGGAGAATATCCTAAAAAATATGAGTATATTACATTGATAAATATTATAGATTTCTACCATAAATTCAAGTCGCATGTGTCGATTTGATATAAGAATATAATAGTTTAATTACTCAAACATTCCCTTGTAAACTCATGTGTAGGTGAATGAATCATATAGAATTGTCTACCAATAAATCAATTATTATTATTTTTTTTTACATGAAATAACTCATTTTCTATTCAACATCAAAGTCTTTTCTTCCATGTGGCACCAAACTCATTGCACTTCATTCCATGTAAGAGTGTGAGTGAGTCAAGCCGACTCATGAGTCTTGCTCGAGCTTGGCTCAATAAGAGCCTCGTGAATTGAGCTCGATGAGCTAACGAACTAAGCTCAAGCTAGCCGATGAGCTAACGAACTAAGCTCAAGCTAGCTTTAGCTAGACTTGTTAACTTGTGTGCTCGTTTAAAAAAAATNAATTGGGGCTGAAATAGTATCCCTAGAGAACTATTAGAGCTTAATTTTAAAGTAATCAGGAAATATTTTGACGCTTCTATAAACTCTTAGACTGAAGCAGCCTCATGTAAATGGTCTAGACTATTTTGGGACTTTTCTCAAATATTTATATTCACGCGAGCGTTCTTAGCTAATGAATTGTAAGTGTGATAGTGCGTGAAGAACCATGCTTTGTACATTCTCTACCATGATGTACTTAATTTACCAATTGAAATGTTTTCTTTATGTGTTGAAGAAGTTGGTCGTGCATGGAAAATATTTCTTTTTATAGNTAAAAATGATGAAATACTCCCAAGTCTTTTTAAATTGGGGCTGAAATAGTATCCCTAGAGAACTATTAGAGCCTGATTTTAAAGTAATCAGGAAATATTTTGACACTTCTATAAACTCTTAGACTAAAGCAGCCTCATGTAAATGGTCTAGACTATTTTGGGACTTTTCTCAAATATTTATATTCACACGAGCGTTCTTAGCAAATGAATTGTGAGTGTGATAGTGCGTGAAGAACCATGCTTTGTACATTCTCTACCATTATGTACTTAATTTACCAATTGAAATGTTTTCTTTGTGTTGAAGAAGTTGGTCGTGCATGGAAAATATTTCTTTTTATAAAGAAATAAAAAACATAATAAAATGGGCAATAAAATATTACAATTGAAGGAATCATTTACATTTTGATGATGATGTATTTTAAAGAAGAGCAACCTGTAAAATTGCATTTCTTTCTTGAAATAAGCATATACATATACGTATGCACGCGCAACAACTTTATGAAAAGTTGAAATTATAATTGAATATATTTTAATCACTTCTTAAAATTGAAAAGAGGTCTAAACATTGGGATTACAAGAACCCAAACGCTCATTCGCTCATCATCGCCGTAGTCGTGCTACAAATATTAGCGTCACCACACCCAATACCCTAAGTTTAAGATCCAGACCCATGAATTATAGCGCCCAAGTGGCACTGCGTTTGTACCCAACGANAAAATGGGCAATAAAATATTACAATTGAAGGAATCATTTACATTTTGATGATGATGTATTTTAAAGAAGAGCGACCTGTAAAATTGCATTTTTTTCTTGAAATAAGCATTTAAATATACGCATGCACGCGCAACAACTTTCTGAAAAGTTGAAATTATCATTGAAGATATTTTAATTACTTCTTAAAATTGAAAAGAGGTCTAAACATTGGCATTACTGGGACACAAGCACTGGATATGAAAAATGGAGGGTTGCATTATGTAGTCAACAACAATCGTAAATTTTGTCAAAAAGTCATTACATGAGTTTATTAGACCCTTATGTAAATGCTAGGGTGTCCCCTGGAAGTGACTCATTGTATGACATTAATACAGTGAAAAGTGTGCAAGAGCTGCTACACCGACGCTCGGGTTTAGTGTTAATTAAGAAATAGTTCTCATATTACGGATGAATGTGGGTAATGAAGTTGGTCTATGAAACTAATATTAGAATATGATCTTGAAATATAGGTACTCTCATAGATAAATTAATAAAATTTGTTTATACTATGGTTCATAAGAAGATAAATATTTTAAGTATTCAAGAAACTAAATAGGTTGGAGAAAATGCTAAGGAGATTGATAGCTTAAGTTTTAAACTTTGGTATTCAGGTAGTAGTCGTATGACAAATGGTGTAGTTGTAATTATAGATAAGAGCTTGAAAGATAATATTATAAAAATTAATAGAATTGGAGATAGAATTATAGTTCTTTAAGATTGTTGCCGATACTAAGAGTTTTAATATTATAAGTGCTAATGCTTCTTAAGTAGGTTTAGATATAAGTTCTAAAGAAAAATTCTAAAATGACCTAGAAGAATTAATACAAATGATGCTTCTTGAAGAAATGATTTTTATTGGAGGAGATTTAAATGAACATAATGTTAGAGTGATAGAAGATTTTAGAAATATTCATGGTGGCTACGACTTGGAGTGATTAAAGAAGAAGGTAGAGTCATATTAGATTTTGATTTAACATATGATTTTGTTATTGCTAATACTTTATTTAAGTGATAAGCATATTATTACTATTAAGAATAGATTTAGTAAAACACAAATTAATTATTTTCTTATGAAAAGACTAGATTGCGGACAATGTAAAGATTATAAAGTCATTCCAAGTGAGAATTTATGTATTCAATATAGATTATTAATTCTAAATTTTAAGACGAAGTGTTCTAAAAGAAAAAAAAAATTATGAATCAATGTCATAGAATTAGATAAGGACACCTAAAAGATTAAAATAAATTTTTTTTTATGAGTAAACTTCAAGATTTCAAAATTTGGCTAGCATGTATGTAATGCCTAAAAAAAAACATTGTCCTACGCAAAAAAAAACCACAATCCCATTGTTCTTTTATGGTTTAGTCTCACATATGTGGGAGGCATTTCCTTACAATTTTAGAGGTGCCAAAATATCGGGAAATATAGTTATGTGGCCCACGTGAGAGTTCAAACTATTGAGCTCTAATCGGAGCCCAACACGAGCTTAATTCGAACATTCAAGCTTGAAGCAATCAAAGCATAAATATATTGTTCATGGGCTATTTTGAACAACAACCGAACATGAACAAAAAAAAAAAAAAAAA
>JXCR01087768.1:28452-53506 GCA_002079205.1 Phalaenopsis hybrid cultivar | reverse complement strand
ACATGAACAAAAAAAAAAAAAAAAAGAATGAGCCACACGAACAAGTCTAGGGCTCACTCCAATTCAGGTCGTTTGCATCCCTAAGGCAACATGATATCATATGATCGAAGAAAAGCTTTTTCAGATATCAAATCACTTGCAACAGTGTATATACGGTGTATCTAATAAAATGAGGTAGAAGATGTCCTACACCGAAGATATTCTTGTTATTGGCAAGGGCTAATCTTATGTATCACCATTTGATTTATTTTCTTCTATTTCTTTTTTACACCATTTCTTTTGAAATTAAGTTTTTTATGTTTACATTTCTTTTAAAATTTTCTCCATTTGCAATAAAAAAATAATCAATGGGGTTCATTAATGTGTGAAAAATGTGATGTTATGTTTCATATATTCTTTTATACTTTTTCTTTTATTTTTATACTTTTCTGGGGCATATGTGTTGTTATATGGCAATTGGAAGCACTTAGAGTACAAATTGAGCTAAGTCAATAGGTTAGCGCCCCAGTGCAAATGGAGAAAGCCTTAAATCCTGAAGCACCTTGCTTCCATGCAAAATCAAGATAAGACGACATCCCGTCGCTAGAAGCCAAGCACCCCGGCGCTAGAGTTTAGCGTCGCAGGGCTACCAAGGCGAGCGCCTTAACTCCCAATGCAGCCACTTTTTTCAATACAAAAAAAACACAAGACATTACAACACAAGAACCCAAACGCTCATTCGCTCATCATCGCCGTAGTCGTGCTGCAAGTATTAGCGTCACCACACCTAATACCCTAATTTTAAGATCCAAACCCAAGAATTACAGCGCCCAAGCGTCACTGCGTCTGTACCCAACACCACCTAGCCATCACCACCAAGCCCGCTACCTAAGGTGGCTTTAGTGGTTTTACTAATGTTCTTGCTAGGGGAGATGACAAAATAGCTAATTTTTTTTCACTAAAGATGACTTCTTCATGACATTGAAAGGCTGAACACTTGAGGAAGAAGCAAACTTTGGAGGGAGACATCATACAATTGAAGGAGAAAGCTTTTTCTTCATGTTGTGAGAGGGGAGAGACCACTTGTATGTTTATGTGTGAGTATATGTGAATTGTGAGGAGAATTGAGATAAATCAAGGAGGATAAATAATGAGAGAAAGCATGGAGTGAAATCCTAGTTGTACTTTTCCTTTACTTGTAAACTTTGAATTTCTATCAATGACATCTTGTATGTTTCTTTAAGAATGTATAGGAACAAAATATTTTTGTTTATTTGATTTGGTAATGTGAGGATTCACGTTCATTCAGTGAGAATTCTTTAGACTATTTGGATGCACGTTGGTGTGCTAATTTCCAATCCTCATTTACTTTCTTGCAGACGAGTAGAGAAGTTAAAATGACTTGTCATGTAGGGCTATTGACCGTATGTTAGAAAAAATAAGTAGGTTAATGCTCAGTTACTTAGGGGTTGTTTGGTTGAGTGAATTAGTGGTTTGTTGTAAATCTTTTGCAGGGATTTAGGAAAATTCTGTGTTCGATGTCCAAATTTACAAATACAATGCAAAGTTTTAATAACACTATTGTTCATTTTTGTCTGAATTTAGAATTCGGCTGATTTGACTGAATTTGAATTACATCATTCGTGTAAAATGTTATAGGCAAGTCTCTGCAGACGACGACGAAGCTACCAGCCAGTCGTTGTCTTCAGCCGCCGCTTGCCACTATCGCCTGCCCACCGCCTTGGCTCTTCACCACTAGCTGCCGACACTCANCAGATCATCTGAAATATTGATATTTATAAATTTATCATCAAAGTGATTTTTTTGGAACTATAAAAACGATGTGTTTACGCGTGACACGATCAAATTTTCGAGAGTTTGATATAAAATGAAAAACACTGATTAGGGTTTTGGCATGAATTTTGATATTTGAGCGAAAATTTGAAGAATAGATGAAAGATGGTGGTTGATTTTCTAAATAACATATTTATGTTGGTCTGTATGTAATTCCCTTCAATTTTGTTTGTTTGTTTGTTTCCAATTATACTAGAGGATCCTTATTTTGACATATATTGAATATAGTTATTATAATAATTTATAATAAAAAAAGCATTAAAGAATGTATATTTGTTGTCCATTTGATAATTGTCTTTATTTCATCTCTTCATTTTTTTTGCACTATTTTTATATTTTATAATTAAAATAACATTTATGTTTTTAGCCAATTAGATTATACTCTCTATTTAATGTTTTCATTTTATTTTTATACTATTTATTTATTTTTTATTTAAATGGCGAAATATTATTCAAAATGATCAATATTGTTTATATATATACTTATTTGATGACCTAGTAAGACCTAGGTCCTAGATTCCTATGGAATAAGTTAATGTCATATATAAAATTAAGTTTAAAAAATGCCATCACATGAGAGCTTAAATCATTATGGATGATGACATAACATTATATGACATATGTTGAGTGAATCAAACATTTGTGTAGTTTAATANTCCTATGGAATAAGTTAATGTCATATATAAAATTAAGTTTAAAAAATGCCATCACATGAGAGCTTAAATCATCATGGATAATGACATAATATCATATAACATATGTTGAGTGAATCAAACATTTGTGTAGTTTAATGATTTTGATTTGTATATTCTCTATTAATTGGTCAAAATAAATAATCTAACCAATACTTTGCATGCATGCATAATTTTTGCTTTGTGTATTTTAGAGTTTTGCTCCTTCGAACATACGAAGCAATTAAGTACATGCAATATGTTATTANTGATTTGTATATTCTCTATTAATTGGTCAAAATAAATAATCTAACCAATACTTTGCATGCATGCATAATTTTGCTTTGTGTATTTTAGAGTTTTGCTCCTTCAAACATACGAAGCAATTAAGTACATGCAATATGTTATTTTCATATTAGATTATGTTACCTTGCATGTCATTTTATTAAAGTAGGTTCTAATAGATAGTTTATTTATTGTTTCACTTTGTTTATGTTAGAGTTTTGCTTAATTAATAATAATTAGTTCCATACTCTTTGAATAACTAAGCAATTAAATACCTATAAATTTTTTATTCAATGATATTAAATGTTGTTTATCTTGTATGTTATATTATTAAATAATGTTCTAATCAAAAGTTGGTGCATGATTTTACTTTGTATGCTAGAGGTTTGCTTGCTACAAAAGAATGAAATCATAAAAGGCCACATCTTTATTTTATTTATTTTTGGTTTTTTATAAGGAGAATATCCTAAAAAATATGAATATATTACATTGATAAATATTATAGATTTCTACCATAAATTCAAGTCGCATGTGTCGATTTGATATAAGAATATAATAATTTAATAACTCAAACATTCCCTTGTAAACTCATGTGTAGGTGAATGAATCATATAGGATTGTCTACCAATAAATCAATTATTATTATTTTTTTTTTACATGAAATAACTCATCTTCTATGTGGCACCAAACTCATTGCACTTCATTCCATGTAAGAGTGTGAGTGAGTCAAGCCGACTCATGAGTCTTGCTCGAGCTTGGCTAGATAAGAGCCTCGTGAATTGAGCTCGATGAGCTAACGAACTAAGCTCAAGCTATCCTTGGCTAGACTTGTTAACAAGTGAGTCAGCTCGTTTAAAAAAAATATATTGATATAAAATATAATCAAAATATATTAAATTTCAAAATTTCTCTTTAGAATATTAAAAATATTTAAGAAATAATATTTTATATAAAATATAATCAAAAGATATTAAATTTAATTTTTTTAAAAATATTAAAAATATTTAAGAAATAATATTTTATATATTATATTAAATAATTTCTTATTATATCTCTCATAACTGCTCATTCTATTTGTCATTTTATTATAATACTACCTTAAATTATATATATATATATATATAAGATAAGAAAATAATAGAGAAAATAGAAAAAAAAAGAGAATATCCCTAATAATGAGCATAAATTATACTAATAAATGATATAGATTCCTATTATAAATCTAAGTTCCATGTAATAATATTAATATAGCAATATAATAATTCTAATAACTCCACAATTCCATATCCCTTTAAAAATACAAAGCAATCAAATACATGTAATATTTTATCCAATCATACTAAATTGTGCTACTTTGTATAATATTTTATTAAATTATGTTGTAATAAATGGTTGAAATGCAGCCTTTTTCTTAGCTCTTCAGTTCTGATTTATTAAAGCATGTTATATATAGCAACAACTAAATATCATNTGCAGCCTTTTTCTTAGCTCTTCAGTTCTGACCTATTAAAGCATGTTATATATAGCAACAACTAAATATCANTAAATTATACTAATAAATGATATAGATTCCTATTATAAATCTAAGTTCCATGTAATAATATTAATATAGCAAAATAATAATTCTAATAACTCCACAATTCCATATCCCTTTAAAAATACAAAACAATCAAATACATGTAATATTTTATCCAATCATACTAAATTGGGCTACTTTGTATAATATTTTATTAAATTATGTTATAATAAATGGTTGAAATGCAGCCTTTTTCTTAGCTCTTCAGTTCTGACCTATTAAAGCATGTTATATATAGCAACAACTAAATATCATTCTGCATATTCTTATGATTTCATGCTGAATCTGCAGTTGATGAACATGAGAAACTAAGCTTAATCAAACTGGCAAGCCTGATTGAAATTGCTTTGAAGAAAGGTACCAGAGAACTGAATCTTCAGAACAGGCTGATGGATGATGTGGACTGGCTGCCAAGCTCAATAGGAAAGCTCTCATTTCTTACCACTCTTAATCTCTCTGAAAACAGCATACATTCCATTCCAACCTCAGTCGGATCCCTTTCCCTGCTACGAACTCTCGACGTTCGAGCAAATCAGATAACCGAGCTCCCCAAGTCCATCGGCGACCTCCTCAGCCTATGCCACCTGAACCTGAGAGGCAACCAGCTCACTTCCCTTCCCCCCACCATTGGAAAACTAGTAAATTTAGCAGAACTTGACCTCAGTTCCAATAGGCTCTCCTTTCTCCCAGATTCAGTTGGTCATCTCATCAACTTAAAGAAGCTAAACATGGAGGCAAACAACATTGAGGAGCTCCCTCACACAATTGGCAACTGCAACTCACTCGCAGAGCTTCGGGCTGACTACAATTGCCTCAAATGCCTTCCTGAAGCAATTGGAAGGCTTTCGTCTCTCGAAATCCTTTCGGTGAGATATAACAACATCAAGGGCTTGCCCACCACGATAGCTTCGCTCTCAAAGCTTAAGGAGGTCGATGCCAGCTTCAACGAGCTCGAATCCATCCCAGAGAGTTTGTGCCTTGTGACAACACTTGTGAGGCTGAATGTATCAAATAACTTTGCTGATCTCCAGTTGTTGCCGAGGGCCATTGGCAACCTTGAGGTGTTGGAGGAATTGGATATTAGTAACAATCAGATCAAAGTGCTGCCGGATTCGTTCGGAATGTTGACGCAGCTGTGCGTGCTTCGAATGGAAGAGAATCCTTTAGAGGTTCCTCCCAGGCAAGTTGCCAATATGGGAGCACAGGTAAATCTTGATATAAATTTTGCTTTTTTGAGTTAAAAAACTTTATCCCACCNGCATGCTTCGAATGGAAGAGAATCCTTTAGAGGTTCCTCCCAGGCATGTTGCCAATATGGGAGCACAGGTAAATCTTGATATAAATTTTGCTTTTTTGAGTAAAAAAACTTTATCCCACTAAAGTTCTATGCATGCAATTATGAAATTTTGTGTGCTGTAATTGAAATAGGCTGTGNGCGTGCTTCGAATGGAAGAGAATCCTTTAGAGGTTCCTCCCAGGCATGTTGCCAATATGGGAGCACAGGTAAGTCTTGATATAAATTTTGCTTTATTGAGTAAAAAAACTTTATCCCACCAAAGCTCTATGCATGCAATTATGAAATTTTGTGTGCTGTAATTTAAATAGGCTGTAGTGCATTACATGGCTGAAATGGCTGGAAGGAAGGCAGTAAAGTCTCAGGCAGCAAAGCTCAAGAAGACATGCTCTAAATTCAGCTCCTTTTCAAACTCTAGAAGAAAGAAGCATCATCAACATCATATTGGGAAGTTCTAACTTATATATTAAAAAAAATACAAAGGTTTGGATTTTTTTGCTTAATTTTTCTCATTTTGTCTCTTTGTTCAGTCTTACAATAGCAATTATCTTGCAGGGATCTAAGATTAACACAATGTAGCACATTATACCCTCTAGAGAGCAATATCATATGGAAGAGTTGCAGTGTCAACCTGTACAGAAATCATGCTGCAGATTATTATTTCTGATTTTCTCATGTTTTAATAAGTCAGAATGAAGTGCTAAAATAGTCTCTGACTACTTACTTGTATCCATTTTAGTCCCAGACTTTATAAAAATGATNTGCTCTAAATTCAGCTCCTTTTCAAACTCTAGAAGAAAGAAGCATCATCAACATCATATTGGGAAGTTCTAATTTATATATTAAAAAAAATACAAAGGTTTGGATTTTTTTGCTTAATTTTTTTTTCATTTTGTCTCTTTGTTCAGTCTTACAATAGCAATTATCTTGCAGGGATCTAAGATTAACACAATGTAGCACATTATACCCTCTAGAGAGCAATATCATATGGAAGAGTTGCAGTGTCAACCTGTACAGAAATCATGCTGCAGATTATTATTTCTGATTTTCTCATGTTTTAATAATTTAGAATGAAGTGCTAAAATAGTCTTGACTACTTACATGTATCCATTTTAGTCCCCGACTTTATAAAAATGGCGAAATACTCCCAAGTCTTTTTAAATTGGGGCTGAAATAGTATCCCTAGAGAACTATTAGAGCTTAATTTTAAAGTAATCAGGAAATATTTTGACACTTCTATAAACTCTTAGACTAAAGCTGCCTCATGTAAATGGTCCAGACTATTTTGGGACTTTTCTCAAATATTTATATTCACCCGAGCGTTCTTAGCTAATGAATTGTAAGTGTGATAGTGCGTGAAGAACCATGCTTTGTACATTCTCTACCATGATGTACTTAATTTACCAATTGAAATGTTTTCTTTATGTGTTGAAGAAGTTGGTCGTGCATGGAAAATATTTCTTTTTATAGAGAAATAAAAACCATAACAAAATGGGCCATTTGAAGGAATCATTTACATTTCGATGATGATGTATTTTAAATAAGAACCTGTAAAATCACATTTTTTCTTGAAATAAGTATATGCATATACGCATGCACGTGCAACAACTTTCTCAAAAGATTAAATTATAATTGAAGATATTTTAATTAGTTCTTAAAATTGAAAGAGGCCTAAACATTGGCATCACTGGGACCCAAGCGCCAGATATGAAAAATGGAGGGTTGTGTTATGTAGTCAACAACAATCGTAAACTTTGTCAAAAAATCATGACATGAGTTTATTAGATCCTTATGTAAATGCTAGGGTCTCCCCTAGAAGTGACGCATTGTATGACATTAATACAGTGAAAAGTGTGCAAGAGCTGCTACACCGACGCTCGGGTGTAGTGTCAAATAAGATGAGGTTCTCATATTACGGATGAATGTGGGTAATGAAGTTGGTCCATGAAACTAATATTAGAATATGATCTTGGAATATAGATATTCTCATAGATAAATTAAGGGAATTTGTTTATATTATGGTTCATAAGAAGATAAAAATGATCTTGGAATATAGATACTCTCATAGATAAATTAATGGAATTTGTTTATATTATGGTTCATAAGAAGATAAATATTTTAAGTATTCAAGAAACTAAAAAGGTTGGAGAAAACACTAAGGAGATTGATAGTTTATGTTTTAAACTTTAGTGTCCAGGTAGTAGTTGTATTACAAATGGTGTAGGTGTAATTATAGATAAGAGTTTGCAAGATAATATCATAAAAATTAATAGAATTGGAGATAGAATTATAGCCCTTTAAGATTGTTGCCGATACTAAGAGTTTTAATATTGTAAGTGTTAATGCTCCTCATGTAGGTTTAGATATAAGTTCTAAGGAAAAATTTTGAAATGACCGAGATGAATTAATACACGACTTCGTGAAGAAATGATTTTTATTTGAGGAGATTTAAACGAACAAAATGGTAGAGTGATAGAAGATTTTGGAAATATTCATGGTGGCTACAACTTTGGAGTGATTAAAGAAGAAGACAGAGCTATATTAGATTTTGCTTTAGCATATGATTTGTTATTACTAATACTTTATTTAAGTGATGAGTATATTACTTCTATTAAGAATGGATATAGTAAAACAAAAATTAATTATTTTCTTATGAAAAGAAAAGATTGCCGAGAATGCAAAGATTGTAAAGTCATTCCAATTGAGAATTTATGTACTCAATGTAGATTATTAGTTCTAAATTTTAAGGTGAAGAGTTCTGAGATAAAAAATATTATGAACCAATGTCATAGAATTAGATAGGGGCACCTAAAAGACTAAAATAAAATTTATTTTATTAGTAAACTTCCAGATTTCAAAATTTGGCCGGTATGTATGTGATGCCTAAAAAAAACATGGTCCTACGCAAAAAAAGGCCACAATCTAATTGTTCATTTATGGTTTAGTCCCACATATGCGGGAGACGTTTTCTTACAATTTTAGAGGTGCCAAAATATCGGGAAATTCTGCTTTTGAGCACAATAGTTTGAACTCCCTATGCAACCACTTTTTTCAATACATAAAAAACACAAGACAATACAACACAAGAACCCAAACACTCATTCGCTCATCATCGTCGTAGTCGTGCTACAAGTATTAGTGTCACCACACCCAATAACCTAATTTTAAGATCCAACTCCATGAATTAAAGCGCCCAAGCGTCACTGCGTCTGTACCGAACGCNGTATATGTAGAATTCTAGTAAGAACATTATGCATATAGTTCTGTACAATATATTTATTGATTTGAAGTCCACACATAGTAATTTCACTTCATTTAGTGCTCGAATGTGTAGCACTTTGAGTTAAGATAGAGTGAAGAATCATAATATGTTGGGTTCAAGTGCTTACCCTGCCCTAAAAAAGGTCATCTCACCCACTTTTTNAAGGGGAAAGCTTTTTCTTCATGTTGTGAGAGGGGAGAGACCACTTTTATGTTTATGTGTGAGTGTATGTGAATTGTGAGGAGAATTGAGATATATCAAGGAGGATAAATAATGAGAGAAGGCTTGGAGTGAAATCCTAGTTGTACTTTTCCTTTACTTGTAAACTTTGAATTTCTATCAATGACATCTTGTAAGTTTCTTTAAGAATGTGTAGGAACTAAATATTTTTGTTTATTTGATTTGGTAATGTTAAGATTCATGTTCATTAAGTGAGAATTCCTTAGACTATTTGGATGCATGTTGGTGTGCTAATTTCCAATCCTCATTTACTTTCTTGCTGACGAGTAGAGAAGTTAAAATGACTTGTCATGTAGGGCTATTGACCATATGCTAGAAAAAATAAGTAGGTGAATACTCAATTACTGAGGGGTTATTTGGTTGAAGGAATTAGTGGTTTACTGTAAATCTTTTGCAGGGATTTAGGAAAATTTTGTGTTTGATATCCAAATTTACACATACAATGCAATGTTTTAATAACACTGTAGTTCATTTTTGGCTGAATTTAGAATTCGGCTGATTTGACTGAATTTGAATTACATCATTCATGTAAAATGTTATAGGCAAGTCGTCGCAGACGACGACGAAACTGCCCGCCAGTTGCTGTCTTCAGCCGCCGCTTGCCACTATAGCCTTCCAATTGCCTTGGCTCCCCACCACTAGCTGTCGACACTCACTCCGGCAATCAACCCCCACAGCTCTCTGCACACAACTACCACTGGTCAAAATAGGGGAGCAAATGACGTGAATAAATTCCCATCATTTGGCTCGAATTTCAAAATAACCTGATGAGCAATGAACATTTAAACTTCAATTAAAAGTCAAACATACTCTAATTTCTGCTAACTTACAGTCAAACTGATCAGCTTGATTAGACAGACCCAATGATACCAAAATAAGTTCAATATGAACCAAATTAAGCCTCAATCAAGCCATTGAACCACTTCTATAAGCTTTATAAACACATTTGAAAGGTGAACTAGATGTTAAATATGGCTAGTTTAAAGTCGAATCGAGTGTCTCAATAAGATGAATCCAATGAGCCCAAAAATGTTCAATATTGATATTATTAAGACACTGAAATGTCCATAAAACGTCGTCTGATCAAAGAAAGCTCTCAGGATCGTCTAATCTAATTGATTCATATTTATGCATTAATATACCCGAAACTCTATAAATAGAGCCACACCCCTCTCTTGAGAAGGGGAGGAGAGCCTAAGACACGAAGAAGAGCTTGAAGCTTTGACAAAGAGCTGAAGTCCAACACCACCCCCACTGTTGTCGACCACTGTCGATCGTCGTCGACCACCACCCGCTGACCGCCATCGATAGCCATCGGTTACCGATCGTTCCTGGAAACAAATTTATCTGCACGTCAACATTATAACATAGGAGATCTTCTAATTATTTCCATCCAGAAGAAGAAGTGGTTGTAACTATAATTATCATTTATAGTGAAATTCTTCATTTGTGCATGACCCCATGATTTTTCCCTTTACAAGTTTTTCATGTACAAACTTCTACTGTCTCCATAGGTTGTTTTATCTCATCTGAATGTGTGTTAAATCTTCATACCATGTTAAGCCGATAATATATTACTATGATGCCATTAATTTTCTAGCATGTATCAAATAATCATAATCATATTGTGTTGTTGTTTATTAAGTAAAACAAATTCACTTGTTTTCCACGTGGAAAAAAAGGGGGAACTCTTCAAGATCTAAGGAGTAAAAATTAAGCAAGCCGTTTGTTTGAACACTAAACTTACATTCTTCAAATAATGAAAGAAACAATCTTTCAATCATGCCTTCCAACTTAGCTTTAGAATATAAGATATATATGCAAATATTATAAAAAAAACAATTACATTAGAATAGGGTTGTAAACGAACCAATGCACTTGATGAACAACTCAAACTCAACTCGATTAATACTCGATCAATTAAATAAACATGTTTGAACATTTTTTAAAAACTCGGAGCTAAATTTGAACATAGTTGAACTCGTTTGTTAATGTTCATGAACAGACTCATTTGTTGTTCAATAAGTAACTTGTTAAATGCTTTATATGTATATAATACATTATTTAAATAAAATTTGATTAGTTATATATTTAACAGTAACATAATATAATTTAATATCAATATACACATCAATTCAAAGATTTTATTTTATTTTATTTTTTATTTTAGTGAAGTAGTTTGTTAATACATGTTATTTGATTGCAAAAAAAAAAAATACTTATAATTTAAATATTATTTTATTTACTTGGTATTAACTATTTAGAATGCTAATTTAAAATCTATTCAATTGTGTGCATTATTTAGATTCATGAGATCATTTATGAAAATTTTAAATAAAAAAAATCAAATATTCATTTAAACTTTAAGCTTGTTTACAAGTCTCATATGAAAAATTACGTCCAAATCATATGTTTAATTAAGTTTATAAGAAAAATTAAATATTCATTTGTATATAAAAATTAAGCTTATCTCAAGATTGAACTGAAGATAAACGACTGATAATTCGACCAAACGAAGTCCAAACCAAGGCTTATATACTCGACAGGATTGCAACCCTACCTTAGACTTTTCTAAATTATCTTTATCACACAAAATAAAGGATAATATCATGCATTGTAATGCATGCACATGCATTTAGTCACATGTAAATACCTCAAAAAATTTAATTCAATCTATGTCCAAGTAAGGAAATACATTATGATCACATTTAATATTTTCCTCAAAAAATAACTTCAATAAAATTTATAGTATTTTTCCCACCACATTAATGTCAACACTTCTAAATTTGACAATAAAAATATGTCAACATTAACAAAAAAAAAAACCAATCTTTNTATATATATATATATATATATATGAAGTTCTAAGTTTATTTTATTATTAACCAAGCAACTCAAAAGTAATTCAAATATATATATAAAGTCTCCCTTAGTTCTTCTTGAGCATCCATCAATTCCCAATATTACTATGAGAGAAAAATGTCATCAAAGGCCATCCCCACAGTTTGCTAGTTGGTGTCCCAATGACAATCAATCTATTGCACGAGAGTTATTCACTTTCTTGTACTCGTCAAGGATGTGGTCAATCTCTAAAATCATGATCTTCAATTCTCTTGAAGAAAGGCCAACTCACAAATGGTGTCAGCATCGCCTCCAGCATCACCTCTTCAGAGTTCTAACTCTTCATTTGAGTTTTGACAGGACCCAGTTCTCTGAATATCGACATCTCAACAATCTAAGAGAAGACCATGAAAGAGAATCCTTCAAGTCCTAAGAGATAGGGTTGGGGACAACTTCTAGGAGAGCTTTATATTTCTCCTCCATGAAAGAAAACCACGAAAGAAAAACCCAGAGGTCGGTGTGGCAGGGTAAGGGATAAAGTTTAGGACGGTTTTTTCCTGCTTCTCCATGAGAGAAAACCACAAAAGAAAATCTTGGAGACCCTGCTTGGGAGGGTCGAAGATAACTTTCAGGACAATTTTCTTCCGCTTCTCCATGAGGGAGGGTCATGAAAGAAAATAATGGAGGTCCTGCATTGCAGGTCCGGGGATAACTTTCGGGACAATTTTCTTTTGCTTCTCCATGAGAGAAAACTACGAAAGAAAATCCCGGAGGTCCTGCATGACAGGGTCGGGGATAACTTTTGGGACAGTCTTCTTTTGTCTTTCCGCGAGAAAAGACCGCGAAAGAAAATCTCAGAGGTCCTACGAGGTACGGTCGGGATAACTTTTGGGACAACCCTTTTTCTCTTCTCCTCTCTCTACCCCTCTCTTCCTCTCTTAAAACTCCATTAGTCACTCTCCCTCTTTTTCCCTCCTCCTCCTCTCACTTATGAATTTTTCCTTCATCCACGGCCACTATCAATAGTCTTAGAATGAAGCCCAACATTAAAACTAAATGGATTTTTTTTTTTTTAAAAAAAGAGAGAAAACTATAATTTTTTCATATTTTCACCTTTTTAACATTTGATATTCCTTCATTACAAATAAAAAAAAGCAAGCATGTGCTTTACAAAAAATTGTTCAAATTTCTTCATTTGGGCTGCCAAAATCTTCTCAAATTCTACTATTTTTATTCCAAATCCTGCAGTTTGACTCCAAATTCCTGTTGGTTTTTGTACAACCCGCATTTTGGCTCCAAATTCCAGCATCAATCCACCTCTCCAATTCCAACAAGCCAAATTTCAGCCCCCACATTCCCAATTCGAGTCGTGAGATGCGTTCCCAATTCCAGGCGGGCCAATTCGAGTCGTGAGATGCATTCCCAATTCCAGGCGGGCCAAAAAAATCTATTATTTTTCAGAGGGGTATCGAACCCCCAACTTTCTATCCAACGCATAATCAGCCAACGAACTAAGCTAAGCATCTTTTATGAAATTCAATAAGTAAATTTCTCTTATAATGTTTTAAAAGACAATATATATAATAGAAATTAAAGGCTCTAGATTTTAATATTTCGGGCGATAAGGTTGGTTCTGCTCAACCGCTCAAAATAGGGGAGCAAATGCCGTGAATAAATTCCCATCATTTGGCACGAATCTCAAAATAACCTGATGAGAAATTAACATTTAAACTTCAATTAAAAGTCAAACAGACTCTAATTTCCGCTAACTTACAGTCAAATTGACCGGCTCAATGAGACAGACCCAATGATACCAAATGGGTTCAATATGAACCAAATTAAGCCTCAATCAAGCCATTGAACCACTTTTATAAGCTTTCTGGACATATTTGAAAGGTGAAGTAGATGTCAAATTTGAATAGTTTATAGTCGAATCGAGTGTCTCAATAAGATGAATCCAATGAGCTCAAGAACGTTCAATTCTGATATTATTAAGGCATTCAAATGTCCATAAAACATCGTTTGATCAAAGGAAACTATTAGGATCGTCTAATCTAAGTGATTTATATTTATGCATTAATACACCCGAAACTCTATAAATAGAGCCACACCCCTCTCTTGAGAAGGAGAGGAGAGCCTGAAACATGAAGAAGAGCTTGAAGCTTTGACAAAGAGCTGAAGCCCAGCACCACCCTCACTGTTGTCGATCGTCGTCGACCACCACCCGCTGACCGCTGCCGATAGCCATCGGTTATCGATCGTTCCTGAAAACAAATTTATCTGCACGTCAACATTATAACTTAGGAGATCTTCTAATTATTTACCGCCTGAAGAAGAAGTGGTTGCAACTATAATTATCATTTATAGTGAAACTATTCAACTGTGCACGACTCCGTAATTTTTCGCTTTACAAGTTTTTCATGTACAAACATCGAGTGTCTCTATAGGTTGTTTTATCTCACCTGAATGTGTGTTAAATCTTTGTACCATGTTAAGCCGATAATATATTACTATGCTGCCTTTAATTTTCTAGCATGTATCAAATAATCATAATCATATTGTGTTGTTGTTTATTAAGTAAAACAAATTCACTTGTTTTCCACGTGGAAGAAAAGGGAGAACTCTTCAAGATCTAAGGAGTAAAAATTAAGAAAGCCGTTTGTTTGAACGCTAAACTTACATTCTTCAAATAATGAAGGAAACACTCTTTCAATCATGCCTTCCAACGTAGAATAGGGTTGTAAATGAACCAATGCACTTAGACGAACAACTCAAACTCAACTCGATTAATACTCGATCAATTAAATAAACATGTTTGAACATTTTTTAAAAACTCGGATCTTAAGTGAGCGAAATTTGAACATAGTTGAACTCATTTGTTAATGTTCATGAACAGACTCATTTGTTGTTCAACAAGTAACTTGTTAAATGCTTTATATGTATATAATACATTATTTAAATAAAATTTGATTAATTATATATTTAATAGTAACAAAATATGATTTAATATCAATATACACATCAATTCAAAGATTTTACTTTATCTTTTATTTAAGTGAAGTAGTTTGTTAATACTTGTTATTTGATTGCAAAAAAAAAAAAAACTTATAATTTAAATATTATTTTATTTACTTGGTATTAACTATTTATATGCTCATTTGAAATCTATTCAATTGTGTACATTATTTAGATTCATGAGAACATTTATGAAAATTTTAAATAAAAAATCAAATATTCATTTAAACTTTAAGATTGTTTACTAGTTTCATATGAAAATTTATGTCCAAATCGAATGTTTAATTAATTTTATATGAAAAATTAAATATTCATTTGAATTTTTAGCTTTTTAATTAATATAAATAAGCCTAGTACAAATTAAGTATGAACATTAAAAATTTTCAACAAGTATAAATACATTCTTGAAGCTTATCTCAAGATTGAACTGAAGATGAACAACTTATAATTCGACCAAACGAAGTCCAAACCAAGGCTTATGTACTTGACACGATTGCAACCCTACTTTAGACTATTCTAAATTATCTTTATCACATAAAATAAAGAATAATATCATGCATTGTAATGCATGCACATGCATTTAGTCACATGTAAGTACCTCAAAAAAGTTTTAATTCAATCTATGTCCAAGTAAGGAAATTCATTATGATCACATTTAATATTTTCCAAAAAATAACAAAAGAATGCTAGTAGCTTCAATAAAATTTTTAGTATTTTTCCCACCGCATTAATGTCGAAACTTCTAAATTTGACAATAAAAATATGTCAACATTAACAAAAAAAAAACCAATCTTTTGTGCCAGCCCCCAAAACCAAACAAATAGAAAATTAAAATAAAAATTTCATTCAATATGATGATAAAATCTCATAATCTCTCAAGATATCTTCTCTTATTTTCTTACCAAATAAGATAATTCTTACAATTATATAAGCTCATATGCATACAAATAACATATCTCCTCATCCCTTATACAAAAGATGACTTCTTCCTCTCTCCCTCAATTCAATTCCATAACACCTTTAACTCAAATACAAGACTCTATGAATAATCACTTTGATCTCTACATTCCTCCGCAACAAACCCAATCACTTCCAATATTTGAAGATAACATGGCAAATCAATCATTTCCTTCCTTTTTGCCGACGCCTGAAACCATCATCGCGAATGAAAAACATACTTTCAGCACACAACAAAATATCCCTCACCCACATCAAGACATCTATCACCTCATGAATCAGGGTTCTTTGAGAAAGAATAAATTGAGTATTTTTGGAGATCTTGCCAACCACGATTGGGAGGCCGTGATGTATTTTTTAAGAAGTCAAGTTCGTTGTGGTGGTGATGTTTCCAAGGTTTATAAGTGTAACTTTTGTAGCCACGAGTTTCCAAATGCTCAAGCTTTTGGAGGACACATGAGCTCCCATAGCAAGACGAAGAAGAACCCTTTGAAGAAGATGAAAAGAGCGAGAAAAGGAGTTTCAAATTTTGCGTGTGAAAATGAAAAGAATTTGGAGACGGAAAAAGTTGCTGATAAAGATTCAATGAAGGAGAGAAAAGGATTTGAAGATTCTGTGAACAATGAGACTTTAGAGGAGGCTGGTGAGGAGTGGTTCAAATATCTCAATTATGATGCTGAATAATTATGATGATATGTGCTTGGATCCAGTGAAGGAGATGATTTTTTTTCTCCATCACGATATATAGTTTGCATTTTGTATTATTTTATGGTATATAATAGAAATATATAATGTTAAATTAATGAAATCTATGTAATGAATGATAAACTTGATTTCATGAAGTTTTTTAATTCATATCTACATATTGTTTCAATTTGAAGGTTAGATGTGAGAAATAAGATTTTTTTTTTGTATTCCTTTTTCCCATCTTAAAAGCTCTTTCTTTCAAGAGAAATTATTAGATGCAAATAGATGTAGAATTCTAGTAAGAACATTATGCATATAGTTATGTACAATATATTTATTGATTTGAAGTCCACACATAGTAATTTCACTTTATTTAGTGCTCGAATGTGTAGCACTTTGATTTAAGATAGAGTGAAGAATCGTACTATGTTGGGTTCAAGTGCTTACCCTGCCCTAAAAAAGGTCATCTCACCCACTTTCTTACGAGTTATTTATAGATAGAAATCCTTTGCCAATTTTCTAGATGAAACTTCAACATCTTGTTGGTGAGGAACATTATTTTTAAGACTAGGTTATGTTGAAAATCATAGAATCTTATACTTACAATTGTCTAGTTTTCTAAAGTTATATTATATAAATTATTTTGAGGGGAAAAATTATTATTTGTACATGTATATTATTGTAGCCTTTTATATATTCAAAGAGTTTCATATGTAATAATTTTACTAAAAAATATAATAAAATTCATGTCATTATGAATCTATGATATCTAATCTCTAAATCAAATGAAATCCATTTTATGTGATATTCTTAGGAATATTTTAATTCTTTTCTTTTCACATTTTAATAGTTTATGATTACATTGTTGATATTTATGTTTGGTATGTTGGGTGATATGATCAAATGCATTGAAAAAAAACAAACATGACCACTCACAGACGGAGGCTAGTTTACTTCAAAGTAGGGTGTCAAAAATTGACCCAACATGCCAACACGACTCGAACTCGAGTCGAAAAGTTTTGGTTAGAGTTGACCCGAATATTTTTTGAGTCGGAATCAGGTCTGAGAATTTGACACGTAAGAATTTTGGGTCGAGTTCGGGTTGAACCCGAAAATCTAAACATGCCCGAATAAACACAAAAAAAAAATGATTGTGCAGTTAACTTTTCTATCATTAATTGTCATGTATAAAGAGAACTCTTTTAATTGAAAATTGTTACTTGTTAAATGTTTTAAGTATAATTTATAATAAAAATCGAGCCGTCAGGTTAAACAAGAACCCGGGTTCGGGTTAATTGTGTTTGGGTCGAGTTGGGTCCTGGTCGAGTTTTTTGATCCGTTTATTATTCAGGTTAGATTCAGGTTGACCCGATTTAGGTCGAATCATTTTCGGATCAGACGCCAACCTGACTCGCTGACCCGTAATGACTTCCCTGCTTCAAAGGCCGTTGAACATGATAAAATGTTGTTGGTTTACAAAATGGACTTTATTGTTGTGTATGAGGTGTCAATGTCTAGCAAATGAGATATTTTGAGATTAATTGAGCCAACTCTAACAAAAAATGAAGTCATGAGTGTGATGCATACAAAGCGAGCCAAACTTAGCCCGATGACCATTGAAATCACCAGAATAATATCTGACCACAAAATAGACCATGTTGATGTGTTTGNTCCAAATGCTCAAGCTTTTGGAGGACACATGAGCTCCCATAGCAAGACGAAGAAGAACCCTTTGAAGAAGATAAAAAGAGCGAGAAAAGGACTTTCAAGATTTGCATGTGAAAATGAAAAGAATTTGGAGATGGAAAAAGTTGTGGATAAAGATTCAATGAAGGAGAGAAAAGGATTTGAAGATTATGTGAATAATAAGACTTTAGAGGAGGCTGATGAGGAGTGGTTCAAATATCTCAATTATGATGTTGAATAATTATGATGATATGTGCCTGGATCCAGTGAAGGAGATGATTTTTTTTTTCTCCATCACAATATATAGTTTGCATTTTGTATTATTTTATGGTATATAATAGAAATATATAATGTTTTATTAATGAAATCTATGTAATGAAAGATAAACTTGATTTCATGAAGTTTTTTAATTCATATCTACATATTGTTTCAATTTGAAGGTATGATGTGAGAAATAAGATTTTTTGTTTCTTTTTCCTTTTTCCCATCTTAAATCCTCTTTCTTTTAAAAGTATATGTAGAATTCTAGTAAGAACATTATGCATATAGTTCTGTACAATATATTTATTGATTTGAAGTCCACGCATAGTAATTTCACTTCATTTAGTGCTCGAATGTGTAGCAGTTTGATTTAAGATAGAGTGAAGAATCGTAATATGTTGGGTTTAAGTGCTTACCCTGCCCTAAAAAAGGTCATCTCACCCACTTTCANATATATATATATATATATGCGCACACACACACACACAGATATATATATACAATTAACTTGTGAACTTGTATACAATTAACATAAAATCCCAGGCAACTCAAGAAATTTGCAAGAGTAACTTGTATATAATTAAAATAAATGGTGAACATTATTTTGCCTCTAACTTTTCTTATCCAATTTTTTGTAGGAGGTTTTCCAAAAGTTGAATGAGAGCCGAACACAGTTGTTGAGCGATATTATGTTTCCAGTTCATGATTCGTCTGAGCATGAGTTGTGGAGGGAGGCTGTCGGAGGCAAGAAGAAATGTCGGGTTTACGGGTTAGGGTAGCAGGTGTCGGCCTATGAAACTTATCCCACCTTCAGCGCATTAGGTGCATCCAGTTCTACCGCATAGGAGGAGTTTTGTAGGCAGGTTGTCACATTCTTTGTAGACCTTGGGACCAGAGTTTCTGTCGAGCTTGACCAAATGAGCTCAGAGAAGAGCTCGGAGATGGAGCTGAAAATGAAAGTGGAGTTAGGTGAATTCCGATGTCGAGTAGAGCTGAGAAGGAAGCAACCAACGGTAGATGAGTTTAAGGAGGATGATGAAAAGATATTGAGGAAGATTAAATATATATATTTTTTATTTTTATATGTTTATTTGAAACAGTTTGAACGAATTACTTATTTTTCGATTTCAGTGTTTCATTTCATTGTTCATAATGTTGATGTGTGCTAGAAAATGCATGGGGGTAGAGTAACGAATTATCACTTTAGCGTTGCATGAAAATTCAGCACACACTCACATAAAAAAAATAATCAGTAATGACACTATAAGTTTTTTACACGGAAATCCCGTAAAGGGAAAAAATTGTGGGGTCTGGTCCAGATGTTAAAATCCATTATCTGTTGATAATTACAAAGACGCATTATCCTACATAAGGGAAAGAGTTAGTAGGTTTTCCAAGTTACAACGTTGGCTAACGGCTTTCAGACAGTGGTGGTCGATGTTGATTGGTGGTGATCGACAATGGTCAACGATCAACGACTGTAGGTGGTGATTGATAACAAGAGGAGTGTTTGACGGTGGTCGATGGTTTTCGACGGCGGTCGACAGTGGTTAACGACGATCAGCGCCGGTTGATAATGATTGACGGTAATAGGGGTGGTGTTAGATTTCAGCTCATTCTCAAAGTTTTAAGTTTTCTCTCAATCCTCCAGCCCCCTCTCATGAGAGAGGTGGGGCTCTATTTATTATGTTCTGGGTGCAATGAAAGCAAAAATATGAATCACTTTGATTGGACGGTCCGAAGAGCTTTCTTCAATCATACAGTGTTTGATGGATGTTTGAGTGTTTGAATGGTGTCATAATTGAGCAATCTCGGGCAAGTTGGATTTATCTTGTCAAGACACTCGATTCGATTATAGACTTGCTAGATTTTACATTTGTTTAATCATCTAAATAAGTCCAGAAAACTTCCAAAAGTGGTTTAATGATTTGATCTGAGTTTGATTTAACTCAAATTTGACTAATTTTGGTAACATTGGGTTTTGCTTGTTGAGCTAGTTAGATTGGTTGTAAGTTTGTTGAAATCAGAGTTCTGGATGAGTTTTTATCTAAGTTTGAATATTTTTTGCTCAAAAAGTTGATTCGAGATCTATGTCATGCCTCAAGATTCGTATCGGATGATTGAGATTTGTTGGATATGTATCAATTATTATTTTAATTTTATAAATGCTTGGATTGGTAAATTCTATTGTGTGTTATATCACGTTGGGTTTGATTTTACGATTACAAATGTGGAAATTAAATGATAGAAGAGGATATTTATTTATTTTTATGATTGAACAGTTTTCTGATAGATTTCAATTGAAATTTTGACCGTTCTGTCGTGCAATCCAATGAATAATATCTATCGATTAGTATACTGACGACCAATCGATGGATCGACAACCCCTCGATGACCTATTGATGGACCGATGGCTCAGACAGACAACTTATAAACCCACAAACAATTGCTTATTTCTTCTTGAATTCCAGTTTATTGACAACCAAAACCATCGGTTAATACCAATGATTTATCAACATATTACCAACTGTCACCGTTTTCCTAGTCCTACAGTTTTTGGGTCATTAGTTATGAGTATTAATGAATACTGACAGCTTACCAATATTTTTTTTTTCATATAATAATGACGACCATAGTTTGTTGGTCAACCATCAGGAGATAAAATTCATCAGTAAATCTTTTTTTTTTTCCAGTGATCAACAAGCGATTTACTTATGCCCAATAATCTTTCATGAATTTGTCGGAAATTTATTAACTGACGGTTGCATAATATTAACCAACGGCTTTGAACCGTCAGAAATAAGCTAAATTCATCTAGTGCATTCTCCTATGTTAATGAGCTTTAACCAAGTTCTTCCACTAAATATTCTTCCAAGATCACAATGAATTTTAACAACTCAATTAGCCAGGTTGAATGTCAATGAACTTGAAAGGTTAGAACTTCACCATAATAAAATTTCACACATGTCACATGCAAAATAATTAAACCCTCGAACTTTAACTCCCCAAATCATAGAAGAATAGAGAATTAGTAACTAATCATACTTCCAAACAATAGGTAACACATTTTATTATTCAAAGTAAATATAATACACGAGTTTAGAAAAAAAAAAAATGTTAGGGAAGATTACACCTTGATTTACAATTTTCTTCTCGTTCTACTCTTCTTCCTAGTTTACTTAAGAGCACTAGACTCCCAGATAATCCTCTTGAATTATCCTGAGCAGAACTCTCACACTCACTCTCACAATCTCCCTCTGATGCTCTCCTTTACAACATTTTGCTCCCTTTCACAAATGACAAAGAACGCTCGATACAACCAACAAGCCATAATTTTTATCCCTCTCTACGGNCAGAAACACGAGCTTCTTAACGAGCCGAACACGAGCTGTTCGCGAACAACGAGCCATTTTGACAGCCCTATACGGATCCAGCATATATGTCCATGGATCACCACACAAGAGGTAACTACATCGACTTCCTGGCCAGTGTAAGGATTCCATCAAGGTGGCATGAAAATGTTTATCATTATGTACATTGTCATCTTTAGACTTCAAATGTGACGCTAGGATTCTCAAAAAGCGGTGCTACCATTTCCCCCTCTCCGTTTGACTTGTGTGAGTGGCTTAGTTACGCCCAAGAATTCAATTGCCTAGCTTTGAATGTATATGGAAGGCGTTGGAAGGCGTTGGGTGGTGCATATTCGCCAACATAGTGGTGCCTTGGTGTCACTTGCTTTGTATGTGGGGAAAAAATTATTATGTTCGTCGTACGGAGACCGAGCTGCGTCCGGGTGACGACCGTGATACAACGGAGGTCGGACCTCCGCTGTGCTCAGCGTCCGGACGACGGAAGTACTAATCTCTCATATGTGGGCATCACTGGGAGGCACATAGGCACCAATTAGGTGTCTCATAAGCACTCATGGCATGGATTTGATCCACATATACACGTTATTATTAATGCATCATTAAATACATGTATTATGCAAGCACACACGAAAGTACCTGAAAAAACATAGAGAGCAAATAAGAAAATAAAATGCAGAATAATATTGCCAAATTATCACATATTTCACACACATCACATATTTTTTTTCAATTTTCTGGAGATTGTTCAAATACGATTCTTGATGGGAATGTTAGCTTGAGACTCTGACAGTTTGTCCATCGTAACTCTTAGAACATAAAATCTGTCTGACTCTAACAAGGGGAGGTGCAAAGCAATTAGGAATGGGAAGGAGTCCCATCGCACCCTATTTATAAGAATTAAAGGCTCCAAAGTCAAGAGAGTTCAATCATTGAATCACTAATTAAAATTAAATGAGATGTAATTTTACATTAAATTCACTTTTTTTATCATAGTATCGGTTTAAAGAAGAGAATTAGAGAATTAAAATATGTAAAAAGATGTCTGCACTGATCTTGAAGAGATCTAACGATTCAAAAGAGAAGAAAGCGATGGAGGTAGATCCATTGCAGAGAGAGATTGTGAGGCCCACCTGTTCAAACGAGTCATGCCACACGAGCCAAGTCAACTAGTCCAAAGCCATCCGAGCCAAATTGTGGACAAGAAAACAACTGGGAGATCCAAGCGCAAGCAATGCAACCGAAAATAAGATAAGAAACGTCCAAGCCATCCACAATAGGAAAGCCGACTCGATGCAAATAGCATATTCCACAGTAGAACCCACTCCATGGATGTATCAGTTCAATAAAGTATTTCCGAGCATCACACGCAGACTCAAAGACTGCTCACCATGGATCGAAAATAGTCAACCAAGCATTATCAGTTGATTGAACCCTATCTGTTAAGCTCAGCCGACCGTGCTGACCCTTTCAATCTGAGTCAACTAAGCTTAGTCGGTTGAGCCAGAAAGTACCCTCTCCAAATGGAGCTAAAGATAGAATACCACTATTGTACTATCTTTTCTATCATAAGGAAGATGGGGCACTATTCATCACTATGTTTTATTCTTTGAGTGTAATTCACGGACAATTGAATATTCAACAGTTAGATATGTAAATACATAAGAATTGAGAGGTATCTATTCAATGAAAAGAGACCAAATTCATGCACATTGCTCCAAATTAATTCAAAATTTAAAACCCCTCTACTCCCCAAGAAAACTTTACCATTCCGAAGACATTCCACCCAGCGATACATGCATAAAAGAGCCATGTTCATCTCCTCATCATAAACCAAACAAAAACCACTGAACAACTCTCACTTCTCTCTCATCCTTTCCTCCTTCCAAATACCTTCTCTCTCTCTCCAAAACTCCATTTCTAACAAAACATAAAAACCTCCATTGCTTCTTCTCTTTCCTCTTCTACAAATGAGAAGAACATCTGATACCTGTTCATCAAGACTAGACTCAAATGATTGGCATGCTTGTTCTTATTGCAGTAAGGTCTATTCAACGTTGCAGGCATTGGGAGGACATCAGACTGCACACAGGAAGGAGATAGAGAAGATGAGAAGGCAGAATTTGCTTCGAGGAAGGGAGAAGGCAGCCATGGATGTGCAGGAAAGCTCCGTGAATCTGGAACTCACTTTGGGTACTGGTGACTGTGGGTTGGATTTGTCTTTGAGGCTTTGAGGATTGAAGTTTGAAAGTGAGAGTTTTTAATGATTTAATCTTGAAAGAAATCATGAATTAATTTGTTTTTTTGTTAATGTAATATTATTGGTATTTTTGTAATGTTTATTTGCATTTTAAAATCACTCGTTTTGTTAGAGAAATTATTAATCATGAACGATATTGTTGTATATTGTTGTATGCATGTTGTACAACAGTGTACAATAATGTCGTGCATGGAATTCAGATGTGTCTAAATTTGTACATAATATTATCATCCTTTGTTGAGTGCATTGAAGCTTTCTAATATGGAATTTTGTGAATATTATTTTGAATAATAAAATATATTCACAAAAGGATGGATTTATCAGTACAATAAACCTACTACTTATATTCAATTGAAAGGTCCAATTGAAGAATTAAACTACAGAAGAAACATTCTTGATCGAATCTTCTGTGGGAGGTACGAGGCCGATCAAGCGAACGAGTGTTCAAAGGCCGATTGAGCAGGCGATTAAGTGCTAACATCTGATTAGAAGCTTTTGGTTAAGAGCGGACAATCAAAAGCCGTTCAACAAAAAAAATGATCTGCCAATGGTTGATCAATTGGGAATAGACATATCAAAATTTGAGTGATCAAAAAGTCGAACAACTAAGCATTATAAGTGTCATTTCACAAGACTCTTAAATGTAGTAGCTCTCCTTTTTTTTATTGAAAATTGAGATAAATAATTCTTTGAATCGATCACACTCACTTAGGGGTGTAAACGAACCGAACACGAACGAACAAAGCTTTTGTTCGTGTTCGGTTCGTTTAAAATTTAGTTTGTTTGAAATAAGCTCGTGTTCGTTTCTTAACGAACGA
>JXCR01087768.1:0-28180 GCA_002079205.1 Phalaenopsis hybrid cultivar | reverse complement strand
AAAAATAATATTATATATTAATTATATAACTTATATTATATAAATATACAATATCTATATTAGTATATTATTATTATAGTATATTAATATATTATTATTATTATTATTATTTTATATATTATAATTTATAAAATTTAATGTTTTAAAATATAATAATTTTTTTATATATAATTATTTTATATTATTTTATATTTCAAACAATAACGATTCGAACACTAACGAACGCATCACTGTTCGTGTTTGGCTCGTTTAACTAACCGAACGAAAAAAAATTATTCGCGTTTGTCTTGTTTACTTATCGAACGAATCGAACACAAATTCATTGACGAACCGAACACGAACTGTTCACGAACAACAAGCTTTTTTGACAGCCCTACACTCGCTCATAGATAATTGTTTAATTATATTACTCGCACTCTTTTTTTAAGCTCTCCTTCTTAGGTGTGATTAATGAATAGAGAGAGAGACACACACACACGGGCCCCACCTAAGCAGCAGTACTCCACTCCAAATCTGCGACGGTCACTTCACCAAGCTGCGCAGACATCGTCTTCGCCGCCGACGAGACAACCATGATTTACGTCGAAGACCTTCCTCTGACCACCCCCGAGACCTCATCTAAGGTTCTTCTCTTTCATTTTTGTGCGTTCCATCAAGAAACGATGCACTTTACCCGCCTCAATTTGGTCATTTTCTTTCCTTTCTTGATTAGGGCAACGAGATCTTGCCCTTTCTACTCGAACATCCGATGCTGATCGCTGCTTCAAATCGCCTCAAGGAGACGCCGGAGAAAATGGTTTCCTTTTCAGAAGAGTCGCCGCCAGCCAAGTACGTGTACGTTTTCCAGCGAGAGTATGCGACCGTCGATCCCTCAGTCGTGGAGGTATAGAAATTGCGTCTGGTTGATACGCCTATCGTGTTTATTTGTATTTTGTTTTTTTTTTTCAAGAGGCGCTGAGATTTAAGTTTTGTTCAGCGGGAGTTTGGATCTATCGTGGACATGGAGCAATGATTAGGTGTTGAGTTCAGACGACCAAACATTCTTGATAGTTTCTGGTAATGCTGCTTGCTAGGGTTGATAATTATGCCAGGGATTTGAAACTTCGTCTTCATAGATCGNGGGGGGGGAGGAGATGACTGCGCTCAACTCGAGCCAAAACCAAAATATTGAGTAATTCAGTCAAACTGGACTCAATATTACCCGGCTACTTTGAAATATCTCTTGGCAGGAGGTATTTTGTGATTGTTGAAGAGAATCTTGATGGAATTTGTTCTAATCTTGTTTTTCTTCAATTTTATGTGATCTTTTTGGTTTTTCGATGCATGAAGAATTTGGTCAGTGCATGTTTTATTTCAATTTAGATTTCAACTCCTTCCCTAAAACCCTAAATTAATTACNATTTGGTCAGTGCATGTTTTATTTCAATTTAGATTTCAACCCCTTCCCTGAAATCCTAAATTAATTACTTTTTGGTTTCGATGCTTGGTTGTCAATGAAGCTTTTTTTCCCATTACATCTGTTTATTTTGACATGTTGAGGCAACTTCATTGTTTTGTTGCTCTTATAATTGAGGAACCTCCTTGACAATTTTGATTATAGAAGCTAAATTTTTTCTTAAGTTGTTTTATGATGCATGGTTCTCTATTGATTTAGTACTCTTATTACATTTCGAACTGTTAATCACTGCTAATCATGATTATCATTATTATTTTTATTATAGTAGTCATAGTTGANAATTTTGATTATAGAAGCTAAATTTTTTCTAAAGTTGTTTTATGATGCATGGTTCTCTATTGATTTAGTACTTTTAATACATTTCTAACTGTTAATCACTGCTAATCATGATTATCATCATTATTTTTATTATAGTACTCATAGTTGCAACCATAAGTTTACAATAGAAGTCTTTATAATAAGCTAAACATCATTAGGCCTATCCTAACTATTTGGCGTTGGGTTTATAAATTGTCATTCTCCATAAATGCAATGACCTCAAATTGGCGTTTTTATAGTTAACTTGAGCACTCATATTTATAAATCATATGTATGGCAGACATTTATTTAATTGAATGTAAATTACATCAAGCAATACTTCTCATTAAATATAATGATATATTTAATAACAACTCTGAAATATGGAATATTTAATAATTGACTTAAAATTTGATATAAAATAAAAAAGAGATATAATGTGCCTATCTAATTTGAAGACAAACATCAAAAGTAAACCAAAAATTGAATATTTTAACATTTTTTTATCATGCATAGGAATTATTAAAAGATTAAAAATAGTGTTGCTGTTTGATGTAAGATTTAAGAAACATTATGTTTGCATAAAAAAACGTTTTTGTAAAAATTAAAGCTAATTGCATAAATTCTCAAGTTCTATAAAACAAGTTGCAGGGAGAATTGTTAGTCATTTTCTTTTCTTTCATTCATATAATTCATTTTTAATTCAAGTAGTATTTTTTTTGTCTTCAAAATTTTAATGTCCTTCTTTTGAGACAATCTCATATTCTCTTTCTCAAATGACAATAAAAGCGAATGAAGTTCAAAATAAACCAAACCCTTCATTATGGATGTTTTTTTTTTTTAAATCTATTAAAACTTCTCTTTATAGTTTCAATCAACTTCTCTTAATACATCTTTAATTTTAGAAGTGCAACCCTATTAGGTGTTGTGTGCATGATTTTATCTCTTAATACCTTATCTAAATTCTCTTTGATACCATTTGTCTCATTTTTTTTTCTCTTTTGTTTTTTTGACATTTAAAGGAGCCTTCTTGCATTTAGTCATATTATGCCTTTTGGATGATCCAAAAGACAATTAAAGCGCTTCTTGGCTCAAAATATACCTCCATTTATTGTTGTCTCATAATATACATAAATGGCAATGTGTATATGGATCGTACTTCTAAATTAGATCCTTCTTCCACTTTTTAGATTCAGCCACGCCTTTCATACATAATAATTAAAAGTATAAAAGTTTGAATATTTAGTTACCATTTAACGGAAATATTTGACTATCTTTAAATAATAGAAATTTTCACCTTAAAAGAAATGTTCAACCAAATGAGGCCTATATATTTTGGTGCATTTTTTGTATTAGTTTTTATTTTTATTTTATTTTTATTTTATTTTATTATATCAGATAGATTAAAAGATAGAAACAGAAATGACCTGGTTCTTATTGCTTATTCATACTAATGCAAAATGCCTTTTAATAATACCTTAGTTTTAGAGACCACAATTTAGAAACAATCAAAATAATGTACTTGGCATATATCTATCCTTGATAAGAAATGATGCCAAAAAAATTTATCCAGAATTTCTCATAAGAAAAGTCTAATTTATTTAGTAAAAAATTTAAATAAAATTTATGTGATATTTATAAAAAATATATTACTACAAATTTAGTAAATTATATTTTACCAAGCAACTCAATTCTTTTGCTTGACAATAATCATTTAAATGAAAATTTCGAACAGATGCTCTTCAGAAGATAATAAACAAATAAGTGTTTTTTTCTGATCAAGTACTCATATTCATATNACAAATTTAGTAAATTATATTTTACCAAGCAACTCAATTCTTTTGCTTGACAATAATCATTTAAATGAAAATCTCGAACTAATGCTCATCAGAAGATAATAAACAAATAGGTGTTTTTTTCTGATCAAGTACTCATATTCATATGTTTTTTTTTCCTTCTATGATTACACAAATGCTAGAAACTTATTTATACAACTGTGATGCATAAATAAATATACCATTTATTTAGATTTATAACAAAATTACCTTATGAATTAGGAATTTTTATTCGGTACGTGCACCGCATGAACCCCTACATGCGGTACCGAATAAAAATTCGTCACGTGGAATGCGATTCTACGTGGCTTTACAGCTTAAAAATAAGCGTTTTTTATACCCGACCCGACCCGATACTCATTTTTTACGAAAATTTAATGCATAAGGCTCTTTCTTGGTTATAACCAGATTTAGTTTCGTACTTTAGGGTTTGGAGCTGCCGAAAAGGACTGCTCTGCCGACGACGAGAACGACAACAGCTTCCAGATCTGTGCGAGTTTAGCTTCTTGTACCGGATCTGTACAAATCCTCTCTGCTTCTCCATTATGTAGTTTGTTGATCTGTGCGAGTTTTTGCAATCCAGATCTTAGGTATATCGTAGGTTTAATAGTTTTATTTTTTGATTTGGAATTTTTATTGCATTCTTCTGGGTTTATCAGATGTTAGTTTTATTCAAAATTGTTTCTGTGCTTGTGTTTAACAATCCAAATCTTGGCAGTATTCTCGTGTAATTTTTGTTAATAAGGAATGTTGGGTTATTGTAGGGTGATTGTGATATTTTTATGATTTTATTGTTGTGTTGTGTTGTTGTACTGTTAAAGAGACTTTTTTGCTGCAGCTTTATGGTTTTATTGTTGTGATATTATGGTGTTATTGTCTTTGCGGTATTATCTCTGCAGCATTCCGGTGTTATTTTTTTTAACGAAGGATGTTAGTGTTATGACGGGGTTATTGCGGTATTGTTATAGTTTTATTGTTGTGTTATTGTACTATTGAAGAGAGTTTTATTATCGTGTGATTATGGTGTCATTGTCCTTCCTGTTGGTGTTATTGTGAGGTAATGGTTTATAGTGTTAACTGGGTATTAGCATTGCGGTATTCTCGTGTTATTTTTATTAACGATTGATGTTGGTTTTATTGTTGGGTTATTGTGGTATTATTATGGTTTTATTATTGTGATATTGTACCGTTTAAGAGAGTTTTATTGCTGCGGCTTTATGAGTTTATTATCGTGTGATTTCGGTGTTATTGTCTTTGCTGTTTTAGTAGGCGCACTTATCTTACTATTGGCTTATTTGTTTTTCTATAACTTAAATCATTCAATGCAGGAAAGGAGGAAGATAGGTGAATGAGCCAAGTACTGCTCGTTGAGATGGAGATATGTTGTTCTGAACTTCTCAAGTCTGATGTGAGTGGTGTTCCGTCAGGTGAACCAGTTGGAACACCATTCACATGAGACTTAAGAAGTGCACAACATCAAAACTGACAATTATATTTTCTTCTGTTCCCACAATTTAACAAACTCATTGCGACTTACTTGATACAAATCACATCATCACCATTGTCATAAGATTATAACTCGGTCAATTTTAGATGTGCGAACAGCCTGAAACTTCCTCTCAATCAATTTTTGACCATAAATTGGAATGATTTTTCGACTGTCTATCAATCAAAAATAAAAACTACATCATTCCGACGATATTCGACATGTTGTAATATTGTGGTATTATTAGTGATTTATTCGAGTATTATTTATTTATTATTTCTTATGTAGTATATTATTTTGTTGCGGAGTGATTGACGTATTATTAACTTATCTGTTTATCAACAACGCGGTGATGTATTATTATGGCTGTATTGTGGTATTATTCGAGTCTTATTGTGGTGGTATTAATGTGATTACTTCCGACGTAAATTTTTTGGTGCCCTACAGTGTTACCGTGGTTTTAATGTTGCTTTATTATGTTTTAATTTAGTGGAGTATCAGTATGGTTGTATTATGATAACATTTGAGGGTTCTTTGAAATTTTATTAATTTTATATCACGTGGGATCCGATTGTACTCCTGCTCGATAGTTACCTAATTAATTGAAAGAACAGAATACGAAACGTCTATCGAAAAAGAACTCCGGAGCAAAACCGATTTACGCACGATCACTTTTGCCATTCGCCATTTGCTTAGGGTTTCGAGTCTTCGTTCGTTCGCCGGTCGAAGTACATTACTCAGTTCACCGCTAGAGTACAGTTGATCAAGATGGAAGCCGAGCCTTCTGAGATGGAAATCGAAGAGAACCCGACGACAGTCGAAGCCGAGGAGCCATTGCCAATAGAAACCGAAGATGAGCCTTCAAGAATGCAGTCGAAGAAAAAAATTAGTGATCGTAAGAAGAAGATTGCTGAAGAGGGTTCCGCAATGTATATTTTGTTTTTTTTGTTGTTTTTCCTTCTTCTAAATACATTTCTTATTCGAAATGTATTTCTAAACAATACCGTGATAAAATGCAGTTATTTATTTAGGATAGGATTTATTAGGATTTCTCGGTTGTTTTTTTATCTTCTAAAACTATGGTTCTTCCAGTTAATACTGATTATTGCGGTGATAAAATGCAGTTTCTTTAAAAAAAAATGCTAATAATAAAGTCAAACAAAATCCTAATAATGTCATTAAGTCAAATAAAACCTTAATATTACCATAAAATTACCATAGTGTTTCAAGAATAATATCATCGAAATATGAAGACAATAATATCATAATAACACAATAATACAACCACACCGGAAATCACAGTCGTACGTTAATAATATTACTGAGATATAACCACAATATTACCTTAAAAGTACCGTAGTACTACAAGAATAATACCATCGAAATATTACCACAATAATACTATAATAACACAATAATACAACCACACCGATAAAACATCTGATATTTGTTGAATTGTCTTGTTTTTTATAGGTTTCTTAACCCACGTTCAATGAGCTGTAGATGCCGACCATCTGTGGTCAGAGATCCCCTGGATAAAGTGAGACATTCAATATCCGAGGATATCAGAGACGAGCTAAGAGCAATGAATATTGTACAGTTTTTCGAACTCCCTCCATATCCGCAAGAGAATGTTTTGACACTACAGATCTTGCAATGTTGGCAGCAAGATAAAATGATTTTCAAAATTGGAGGGAAGGAGTTGCGGTTGTTGCCTGATGAAGTTGCCCTGCTAATTGACATGGCAAACAGGGGTGCAGTGCCAAAGTGGAGCAAACGTCCGTCTTGTGGCGGGATGCCCAGCAGATGAGGAACAATCTCTTGGACTTCGCAAGAGGGGTGTCTTCTACCCCATTTGCTAAATTGTTTATAAAATTTTTGTTATCTAATATATTCTTTTGCTCGAGCAAATTTAGTGTTCCCGAAGGACTTAACAACTTTGGGGAGAACATAGAGACATTTGACTCATTTAATTGGCCTGCTGCGCTATGTGATTTTCGTATAGAACAAATCAATTCAGTGACCATCAAATTATTGAGGAACAAGCCGATTGGATACATAAATGAGTTTTTTTATTTGCTTACGGTCAGCATATTGTAGATCTTGAACATGGTTAATGTTTATTAATATTCTTTTATGCTCCATATTGTCTATCTTTTATGCAGCTCTAGTTTTTTGAGCATACTTCTGTGGTAACGCCTGTAAATGCTGATGTCAGACCGAGGATGTTGAGATGACCAACAATTGTTAGCTTGAACTCCTCACAAATAGATGTGGCCTTTAAGAGGCTGATTAGTGAACAGACAAGTCATTTACGCTGTTGTTCAATAACTTATTTTAAGAATAGCAATTAAGGTTTCTGTTACTGAAATGTCTTGCAGGTCAATGATAAATTCTTGGACCTACAAGAGGAGGGACAAAATTTCCTTGCCAATCCAGATGAGGGACTTCCTGATGTTTCCGAAATTCGTCAGCCTGAGATTAGAGCAGAACCTCCTGTAGCATTTGATATGGGGCCCGTTGTTGAAGGGGAAAGAGCCCTAGTACCAATTTTCAATGGTAATGAACAAGAACCTGGAATCTCTGATTGATCTTATCAAAGGACAGGAGAAATGGTTCAGGGAGTTCCGAGGGACTCTAAATACTATTATTGTTGGAGTTTTGGGTCTGCAAGACCAGATGTTGAAATTACATAATAAAATGGAAAAACATGAAAATGACAGTGTCTTGCAGGAAAGTTTCAGAAGCTGACAAGCTTGTGGGATTATAACAAGAGATGAGGGGGACTGGGCATATGTTTCTTCTTCTAGTTCTACCCTAAATAAACTGTGATTTTCATGTTTTTTCATTTTATTATGTAATTTCAACATCTGGTCTTGAAGACCCGAAACTCCAACAGTAATTGTATTTAGGGTCTCTCGGAACTCCGTGAATCATTTCACCTGTCCTTTGATAAGATCAATCAGAGATTTCAGGTTATTGTTCATTACATTGAAAATTGGTACTGGGGCTTTTTCCCCTTCAACAACGGGCCACATATCAAATGCTACAGGAGGTTCTGCTCTAATCTCAGGCTAACGAATTTCAGAAACATCAGGAAATCCCTCATCTGGATTGGCAAGGAAATTTGTTCCTCCTCTTGTAGGTCCAAGAATTTATCATTGACCTGCAAGATATTTCAGTTAACAGAAACCTTAATTACTATTCTTAAAATAAGTTATTGAACAACAGCGTAAATGACTTGTCTGTTCACTGATCAGCCTCTTAAAGGCCACATCTATTTGCAATGAGTTCAAGCTAACAATTGTTGGCCATCTCAACATCTTCGGTCTGACATCAGCATTTACAGACGTTACCACAGAAGTATGCTCAAAAAACCAGAGCTGCATAAAAGATAGACAATATGGAGCATAAAAGATTATTAATAAACATTAACCATGTTCAAGATCTACAATATGCAGACCGTAAGTAAATAAAGAAACCCATTTATGTATCCAATCGGCTTGTTCCTCAATAATTTGATGGTCACTGAATTGATTTGTTCTCTAAGAAAATCACAGAGCGCAGCAGGCCAATTAAATGAGTCAAATGTCTCTATGTTCTCCCCAAAGTTGTTAAGTCCTTCGGGAACACTAAATTTGATCGATCAAAAGAATAAATTAGATAACAAAAATTTTATAAACAATTTAGCAAAAGAGGTAGAAGACCCCCCTCTTGCAAAGTCCAAGAGATTGTTCCTCATCTGCTGGGCATCCACGCCACAAGACGGACGTTTGCTCCACTTTGGCACTGCACCTCTGTTTGGCATGCCAATTAGCAGGGCAACTTCATCGGGCAACAACCGCAACTCATTCCCTCCAATTTTGAAAACCATTTTATCTTGCTGCCAACATTGCAAGACCTGTAGTGTCAAAACATTCTCTTGCGGATATGGAAGGAGGTCAAAAAACTGTACAACATTCATTGCTCTTAGCTCGTCTCTGATATCCTCGGATATTGAATGCCTCACTTTATCCAGGGGATCTCTGACCCACAGATGGTCGGCATCTACAGCTCATTGAACGTGGGTTAACAAACCTATAAAAAATAAGAAAATTCAACAAATATCAGATGTTTTACCGATGTGGTTGTATTATTGTGTTATTATGATATTATTGTGGTAATATTTTGATGGTATTATTCTTGTAGTACTGCGGTACTTTTAAGGTAATATTGTAGTTATATTTCGGTGATATTATTAACGTACGACTGCGGTTTCCGGTGTGGTTGTATTATTATGTTGTTATGATATTATTGTCTTAATATTTCGATGGTATTATTCTTGTAATACTATGGTAATTTTATGGTAATATTAAGGTTTTTTTTGACTTAATGATATTATTAGGGTTTTATTTGACTTTATTATTAGCATTTTTTTTAAAGGAACTGCATTTTATCACCGTATTATCAGTATTAACTGGGAGAACCATAGTTTTAGAAGATGAAAAAATAACCGAGAAATCCTAATAAACCCTATCCTAAATAAATAACTTCATTTTATCACGGTATTGTTTAAGAATGCATTTCGAATAACAAATGTATTTAGAAGAAGAAAAAACAACAAAAAAAACAAACTATACCTTGCGGAACCCTCTTCAGCAACCTTCTTCTTACGATCACTGGTTTTTTTCTTCGACTGCATTCTTGAAGGCTCATCTTCGGTTTCCATTGACAATGGCTCCTCGGCTTTAACTGTCGTCGGGTTCTCTTCGATTTCCATCTCAAAAGACTCGACTTCCATCTTGATCAACTGTACTCTAGCGGTGAATAGAGTAATGTACTTCGACCGGCGAACGAACGAAGACTCGAAACCCTAAACAAATGGCGAATGGCAAAAGTGGTCGTGCGTCTATCGGTTTTGCTTCGGAGTTCTTTTTCGATAGACGTTTCGTATTCTGTTCTTTCAATTAATTAGGTAACTATCGGGCGGGAGTACAATCGGGTCCCACGTGATATAAAATTAATAAAATTTCAAATAACCCTCAGATGTTACCATAATACAACCATACTTATACTCCACTAAATTAAAACATAATAAAATAACATTAAAACGACGGTAACACTGCAGGGCATCAAAAAATTTACGTCGGAAGTAATCACATTAATACCACCACAATAAGACTCGAATAATATCACAATACAACAATAATAATACATCACCGCGTTGTTGATAAACAGATAAGTTAATAATACGCCAATCACTCCGCAATAAAACAATATACTACATAAGAAATAATAAATAATACTCGAATAAATTATTAATAATACCACAATATTACAACGTGTCGAATATCGTCGGAATGATGTAGTTTTTATTCTTGATTGATAGGCAGTCGAAAAATCATTTCAATCTATGGTCAAAGGTTAATTGAGAGGAAATTTCAGTCTGTTCGCACATCTAAAATTGACCGGGTTATATAATCTTATGACAATGGTGAAGATGTGATTTGAATCAAGTAAGTCGTAATGGGTTTGTTAAATTGTGGGAACAGAAGAAAATGTAATTGTCAGTTTTGGTGTTCTGCACTCCTTAAGTCTCATGTGAATGGTGTTCGAACTGGTTTACCTGACGGAACACCATTCACATCAGACTTGAGAAGTCCAGAACACCAAAACTGACAATTACATTTTCTTCTATTCCCATAATTTAACAAACCCATTACGACTTACTTGATACAAATCACATCTTCAGCGTTAGACATCAGATTATATAACTCAATCAACTTTAGATGTGCGAACCGCTTAAAACTTCCTCTCCATCAATATTTGATCATTGATGGACTGATTTTTCTACTGTTTATCGATCAAGATTATGTGAATCACAAAATAACTCCATCTCATTGTCTCCGAGAAATCAGGAAACTCTCCATCAACATATCTCTATCTCAACAAACAGTACTTGACTTGTTCGCCCATCTTCCTTCTTTCCTGCATTGAATGATTTAAGTTATAGAAAAATAGTAAGCCAATAATAGTAAGATAAGTGCGTCTACTAAAACAACAAAGACAATAACACCAAAATCACACGATAATAAACCCATAAAGCCGCAGCAATAAAACTATTTTAAACGGTACAATATCACAATAATAAAACCATAATAATACCACAATAACCCAACAATAACACCAACATCAATCGTTAATAAAAATAGCACGAGAATACCGTAATGTTAATACCCAATTAACACTATAAACCATTACCCCACAATAACACCAATAAGAAGGACAATGGCACCATAATCACACGATAATAATACTCTCAATAGTACAATAACACAACAATAAAACCATAACAATATCGCAATAATCCCATAATAACACTAACATCCTTTGTTAAAAAAAATAACACCGGAATACTGCAGAGATAATACCGCAAAGACAATAACACCATAATATCACAACAATAAAACTATAAAGCCGCAGCAAAAAAGTCTCTTCAACAGTACAATAACACAACACAACAATAAAATCATAATAATATCACAATCACCCCACAATAATCCCAACATTCCTTATTAACAAAAATTACACGAGAATACTGCTAAGATCTAGATTGTTAAACACAAGCACAGAAACAAATTCGAATAAAACTAACCTCTGATAAACCCAGAAGAATGCAATAAAAATTTCAAATAAAAAAATAAAACTTATTAAACCTACGATATACCTAAGATCTGGATTGCAAAAACTCGCACAGATCAACAAACTACATAATGGAGAAGCAGATATGATTTGTACAGATCCGGTACAAGAAGCTAAACTCGCACAGATCTGGAAGCGGTTATCGTTCTTGTCGTCGGCGGAGCAGTCCTTTTCGGCAGCTCCAAACCCTAAAGTGCGAAACTAAATCTGGTTATAACTGGGAAAGAGCCTTATCCATTAAATTTTCGTCAAAAAGGAGTATCGGGTCGGGTCAGGCATAAAAAACGCTTATTTTTAAGCTGTAAAGCCACGTGGAATCGCATTCCGCGTGGCGAATTTTTATTCGGTACCGCATGTAGGGGTTCATGCGGTGCACGTACCGAATAAAAATTCTGAGCAATGAGTGTTGCTCCTCGAGTAAACAAAACAAATACTAAAATGCTGTACGAAGATCGAGATGACACCTCAACTGATGGAAGTGAGTGCTGCTGATGGAGAATGATGACAATGGAGACAGAGTTTAGCACTTTTGATGAAAATGAAACCTAGTTGAGCTACAACTCATAAGTTTGCCATTGCCATCGCTAAGCCTAAGATTTTCATCCCTTTTATTCTATCTTAATGAACTGTTGATTGAACCAAAATCCAAACCAAACTAAAAGCTGTTGCAAAAAATGCAAGCAATTCTCTCACGTATTTTCGTGCTTGATGGTGTGTCGCATCTACTTTGGAACCAACTAAATTTGTGAACCAACTAATTTGTGAGGCGGAAATGAAGCACCTCCTCATCGTATCATAAATCTCTGCTTGTGAAGCGCACTTCTAACAACACTATCTCAAAAGGATTATAACGACAATAAACCTAAAAGCTATCTACCCTTTTTTTATGAGTTAGGTATAATTATGGGATGATACTATGGATGTACTCCAGAATAATTCTGTCTGACAGCTGAAATATGTTTTCTTGTGTCCTCTGTCTCTCTCATAAACTTTTCTGCCATGTCGCTTCCACTTTTGCTGGTATTATAACTTTTTTCATGTTTTAATTGACTCATTTTGAAGCACACTTAGTTCTTATTAATTTTTTCCCTCGAAATTTACTTCTTGGAGTAAACATGAAGACTAAGAATATCAGGACTTCGTTTTCTTTATCAAATTTGGTTTATAAGTAATTTTAGATGATTTTTCTCTGGTAGTTTGTGGGAACAGATGAAGCAACAACTTGCGCAGGTCTCATTATAAGGAACCATAAAACTAAAATGTAAGGAAGATATTAAACTACATTATAGAAATTGCTATCTTCTTTGAAAATATGTCGTCAATTTCTTATGCATGCATCAACATGTGATTTTGATCTTTCATATTAATTGCAGGACCTCCATTGCCCATATGGATTTTGTAGAAGTAGTTGACTTGGGCCTTACACAGATGCTGTCTTCTGTTGTTGACGGTGATGTTAATGCAACTTTCGATGTATATTTTCCCCATTCTCTCTTTTTTTTTTTCATATAATCTTCTTTGATGAGTTTCCTGTGACTGAATTTCAAGGCTTTACACAATTTCCAGGTTCATCTGATTGGCAGCTTTGAAGACATGCCTAATGAAGTCTGACTTGCCACCGTTGGTCTTTATTTGCTTGTCTTTTCTTTTCTCCAGAAATGAAAAACTTAAGCTCCATCTTCCATTGATGGTTGATTATTATTGCAGCTTGTCATTGGTAGCAACGAATCAGGAGGAAGGCAAATCATACCAAATCGTTATTCAGTGCCATTATGTGCGAAAATCGTTGAGGCTTTGCAGAATAGGAGAGAAAGATTTCAACTTCAAACATGTTGTGTTTTGTCTCATAACACCAAAAGAGATTTGAATGGTAGTGCAGTGCCCATCATTAGTGGATTTGTGGTAATTAAACACTATCAAATAACCTTCTTCATTCGAGAGATTTTCTTGCAACAGATGAGTCTTTAGAGCATATAGATCATATGTTTGAACTATGTTTTCAGAGTTATACTGGTCTGTCTTCTTCTGATTACATATTATATGAGATTTTTTATTATTGGCAAAATTAGTTATTCAAAACTACCATTGCCGTTAGGTAGTCCCAAGCCCCGGACAACATAACGCAACCTGGATATAAAAAGTGGAGAGTTGCGTTAGGTAGTCCCAAGCACCGGATAACATAAAATTTGTCAAAAAATCATGACATGAATCCTTTTGATCATTGTGTAAATTTCAGGGCGTCCCTTGGAAGTTTCACGCTGTATGATTTAAATACAGTGAAAAGTGTGCAAGGGTCGCTATACCGGTGCCTGAGTGTAGAGTCAAATAAGCAAGAGTTTCCACATTACGAATGGATGTGAGTAAAGAAGTTTGTCCATGAAACTAATTTTAGGATAAGACCTTGGGATATAAATACTCTCATGGTTAAATTAATGAAATTAGTTGATATTATGATTCATAGAAAGATAAATATCTTATGTATTCAAGAAATTAAATGGGTTAAAGAAAAGACTAAGGATATTGATAGTTTAGGTTTAAACTTTGGTATTCAGGTAAGGGTTGCACTAGAAATGGTATAGGCGTAATTATAGATAAGAGTTTGAAAGATAACGTTGTAAAAATTAATAAAATTGAAGATAAGAATTATAGTCCTTAAGATTGTTGTTGACAATAAGATTTTTAATATTATAAGTGCATGCGCTCCTCAAGTAGGTTTAGATTTAGACCTAGAAGAATTAATACAAATGATATCTCTTGAAGAAAGAAATTTTATTTGAGGAGATTTAAATGGACGTCGCTAGAGCGGTAAAAGATTTTAGAAATGTTCATGATGACTGGTCTTGGAGTGATTACTGAAGAATGTAGAGTCATATTAGATTTTGCTTTAACATATGATTTTGTTATTGCTAATATTTTATTCAAGAAAAGAGATGAATATATTATTACTTATAAGAATAGATCTAATAAAACAAATTAAATATTTTCTTATGAGAAAAATAGATCGTCGAGAATGTAAAGATTGTAAGGTCATTTCAAGTGAGAATTTAAATACTAAATATCAATTATTAGTTATGAATTTTAAGATGAAAATTTGTAAAAAAAATAATACTAGGAATCATATTCATAGAATTAGATGGTGGTACCTAAAAGACACAAATAAAATTATTTTTATAAGTAAACTTCAATGTTTCAAGATTTGGAATATTCATGAAACAGCAAATTTTATGTGAGATAAAGTAACAAACACTATTAAACAAATGACAAAAGATGTACTTGGATAATTAAAAGTAAAATTTTTTATAAATAAAAATAATTAGTGGTGGAATAATAATGTGCAAAAAAAGATAAAATATAAGAAGTTATGTTATAAAAATTAGCTAAAAGTAGAAGCTTGCAGAACTAAGAAAAATATAAAATGGCCCGTAAGAAGCCTGAGATAATAATATGTGACACTAAAAATTCTACTTTTTGTAATCTTTATAATAAATTAGATAGTAATGAGGGTAAAAAATATATGTATAAACTAGCCAAATAAATAGAAAAGAAAAGTAACGATCTAACTCAATTAAATGTATTAAAAATGAAAATAAAAAAGCATTTTATCTTAGAAAAAGATATTCAACATAGGTGAGTGAGTTATTTTGATTCAATGAAATTTTTAAAAATATGATTGACTTTAGTGATCTTAATATCATTAATAATAATAAAATATTTGACTTTTATCGTCGCATTAGTAAAAAAGAAGTTTTGAGGCCTTAAAAAAAACTAATGGTAGAAAGTTTGTAGGACTTCCCAATTGAAGTGTGAAAATATTTAGGAGATTTGAGAGTTTCTTGGCTTACTAAACTCTTTGATATTATTTTAAAAACTTAAAAGATGTCTGAGGAGTAGAGGAAGAGTATTTTGGTCCCCATTTTTTAGAATAAAGGGGATGCACAAGTGTGTGCAAATTATAGATGAATTAATACTTTAAAATTATGGGAGAGGGAAATTGAACATAGGTTAAGACGTTTTACAAAGATTTCTCATAATCAGTTTGGATTTATGTTAGACATGTCTACTATAGAAGCTATACATTTATTGAGAGGTTTGATGGAGAAATATGAAGAGAATAAGGAGGATCTACGTATGATTTTCGTTGATTTAGAAAAAAACTTACGATAAGGTCCCAAGAGATATCCTTTGGAGAGTTCTAGAGAAGAAAGATGTTGATATGACTTATATTCAAGTCATTAAGGATATGTATAATAGAGTTGTACTTATGTTCGAATAGGAGGATTGACTAAATATTTTCCTATTTCAGTTGGATTACATCAGGGGTCAGCTTTAAGCCCATATCTTTTTCCTTTAGTTATGGATGCTCTGACAGGACATTTATTCCCAGGATGTACCTTGCTGTATGCTTTTCGTTGATGATATCCTTCTTGTGGATAAGACTAGAGAAAGAGCTCAGGAAAAACTTGAATTATGGAGGTCTACTTTGGAATCTAAAGGCCTTTGTTTGAGTAGAACTAAAACTAAATATACGAAATGTAATTTTAGTAGTAGTAGCTCTAGTGACAGAGTTATAACTATGGATGTTCAAATTATTAAAAGGTGTGAATGTTTTGGATATCTCGGGTTTATTGTTCAAAGTGATGGTGATATAGATGGGGATGTTACTAGTAGAATTCAAGTTGGTTGGCTGAAGTGAAGGAATGCTTCGGGTCGATTGTGTGATAGAAAAGTACCGCTTAGACTAAAAGGAAATTTTTTTAAAATGGTGATGAAACCTGCAATGCTCCATGGTGTAGAATGTTGGCGTTTAAAAGAGAAGCATAAAACTAAGTTAAGTGTTGCTGAGGTGAGCATGCTTATGTGGATGAGTGGCTTTACACTTGAAGACAAATTTGATAGGGTTGGTGTAGCTCCACTGGAGAACAAAATTAGAGATAGTCGTCTTCGATGGTATGGTCGCATTAAACATCGATCATCTGATGATCCGGCCAGGAGAGTAGATGTTTTAGATTTGACTTATGTTAAGAAAGGTAGAGGTAGACCTAAAAAGATTTGGGCAGATTGTATAAAAATGATCTTAATTTATTAGAATTTAATGAAAATATGATACTCAATAGGACACAATGAAGAAAAATGATTCATGTATCCGACCCCACATAGTGGGATAAAGGCTTGTTGTTGTTGTTTGCAAAATTTCTTCTTCCAAATCTTAAGGTTTTTGATGATGATGGTTTATTATGCCATATTTTTTTCAATTATGTGGTAAATTTGAAATTTTATGGCATTTGAAGTCTTTAACTGTTGGCTGCTAGGTGGAGACTTCATCTGGATCAGTGGTGCCTGCCTGCTTTGACAAAACTTCAAGAGTTCCAGATGAAATTGTTCGGCGAATTCGGGTGACCGTCTCTTCTAAAGATCCTTACTGGAAGGGGAGGTTACTGGAGACATATGACACGCTTTGTGATAGAATTGTGGTTGCTCCTTGTACCTGGTAATTGAATTATTCTCTTTATATTGTTTTTAAATTAAAAGTGCCGGATCTCAGTGTTGTCACGCAACCATGCAAACAATCACATACAGACAAACAAATTATGCAAAGTAGTTATAATTCTTTGGTCGTTTGCTATTCTGGATCAAAAGCTTAAGAATAATGCTTTCTCGGCTGAGCTTTTGGCAGAGAAATCTTCCAAATTATTTGGATAACCATTAATTACTTAACTAAGTAGAGAGCTCTACAGAAAAGAAAAAAAAATGAAAAAAAAAGGCCAGGAATGCCTTTTCCAAAGATTAAATAGTAAGTCCGGCTATAAAAGCATTGCACGCTAAAGACTTGAACTTAACCTTAGCAACTTTACCTGCCTTTTTTTCTCTTCTTTTTGCAAGGCCAATCTGGCCTCATTTTCACTCAGTAGCACATCGGTTGGAAAAAAAACTAATTGAGTTATTTGGTCTTTTATATATATATATATTCTTGTTTTGGATTTCTTAAAAAATTTTTCTTTTTTATTTTGGGAAATCCAATTGAGTGCATCACTGCATCTATTTGACATTATCCTAAACCAAACCAGCCTAGCATAAAGATATTGCCTTACGGAATTCTTTGATATCAACTTTTTTGCATGTTGTATTATTTCAGAGGTCTGCCTTAGGCTGTCAGCCAAGCTGAGCTATTTCAGTTATGACAAAAACAATATGAAATGGTACTCATCCCAGTGAGCTTTTTTTAGGACNGATGATTCGGTTAGGAGAGTAGATGTTTTAGATTTGACTTATGTTAAGAAAGGTAGAGGTAGACCTAAAAAGTTTTGGGCAGATTGTATAAAAATGATCTTAATTTATTAGAATTAAATGAAAATATGATACTCAATAGGACACAATGAAGAAAAATGATTCATGTATCCGACCCCACATAGTGGGATAAAGGTTTGTTGTTGTTGTTTGCAAAATTACTTCTTCCTAATCTTATGGTTTTTTNATGAAGAAAAATGATTCATGTATCCGACCCCACATAGTGGGATAAAGGCTTGTTGTTGTTGTTTGCAAAATTACTTCTTCCTAATCTTATGGTTTTTTATGAGGATGGTTTATTTGCCATATTTTTTTCAATTATGTGGTAAATTTGAAATTTTATGGCATTTGAAGTCTTTAACTGTTGGCTGCTAGGTGGAGACTTCATCTGGATCAGTGGTGCCTGCCTGCTTTAACAAAACTTCAAGAGTTCCGGATGAAATTGTTCGGCGAATTCGGGTAACCGTCTCTTCTAAAGATCCTTACTGGAAGGGGAGGTTACTGGAGACATATGACACGCTTTGTGATAGAATTGTGGTTGCTCCTTGTACCTGGTAATTGAATTATTCTCTTTATATTGTTTTAAATTAAAAGTGCCGGATCTCAGTGTTGTCACGCAACCATGCAAACAATCACATACAGACAAACAAATTATGCAAAGTAGTTATAATTCTTTGGTCGTTTGCTATTCTGGATCAAAAGCTTAAGAATAATGCTTTCTCGGCTGAGCTTTTGGCAGAGAAATCTTCCAAATTATTTGGATAACCATTAATTACTTAACTAAGTAGAGAGCTCTACAGAAAAAGAAAAAAAAAGAAAAAAAAAGGCCAGGAATGCATTTTCCAAAGATTAAATAGTAACTCCGGCTATAAAAGCATTGCACGCTAAAGACTTGAACTTCACCTTAGCAACTTTACCTGCCCTTTTTTTTCTTCTTTTTGCAAGGCCAATCTGGCCTCATTTTCACTCAGTAGCACATCGGTTGGAAAAAAAATTAATTGAGTTATTTGGTCTTTTTTATATATATATTCTTGTTTTGGATTTCTTAAATTTTTTTTTTTATTATTTTTGGAAATCCAATTGAGTGCATCACTGCATCTATTTGACATTATCCTAAACCAAACCAGCCTAGCATAAAGATATTGCATTACGGAATTCTTTGATATCAACTTTTTTGCATGTTGTATTATTTCAGAAGTCTGCCTTAGGCTGTCAGCCAAGCTGAGCTATTTCAGTTATGACAAAAACAATATGACATGGTACTCATCCCAGTGAGCTTTTTTTAGGAAGATCAGAATTTGTCAAGTTTTATTATATTTGAAATTCCAAAGTTTCATTATATAGATAATCTTAAAGAATATGTTCTCATTTTGAGTAAAATTTACTGAAACTGAGCTGACTGTGCTCTTTAGTTTAATCCATCTACTTGCAAAATGTTAATTCTTTTGATTTCATATATATTTTTCTTTATAATNTAGATAATCTTAAAGAATATGTTCTCATTTTGAGTAAAATTTACTGAAACTGAGCTGACTGTGCTCTTTAATTTAATCCATCTACTTGCAAAATGTTAATTCTTTTGATTTCATATATATTTCTTTATAAAGTTTCATTTTGGCTTGATATATTATAGGATGCTAGATTGGGGAGATATTGCTTTCTCACTGCAGCAGCTTTCTGATTATGAAATTCTGATGAGTTGTTCTACCTCTCCTGCTGCAGAAGCCCCTGATTTTGTTGAGAATGAAAGAAGGTTAGGATTATTACAGCTCTCAGATTACTTCCTGAAGAACTTGATAATCTACTTCAAATTTAAGTCAGAATATAAGGCATATGTTCTCAGTTTATGAGATAATTTTTGTGTTTTCTAGGCAATTTTTTAAACAGTACAAATGTAAACTAAGTATTTCTTCAAGCAAAAAAATTGCATATTTAACAAAATATCCAAAACTGCTCTGAGTTTAAGAGATTATGAGAGCTAAAATTTGAGAAATTTTTTTCCTTTCTTCCCCCCAGAGGAGCTCAAAAAACAAGAGGCGCCNAGCCCCTGATTTTGTTGAGAATGAAAGAAGGTTAGTATTATTACAGCTCTCAGATTACTTCCTGAAGAACTTAATAATCTACTTCAAATTTAAGTCAGAATATAAGGCATATGCTCTCAGTTTATGAGATAATTTGTGTTTTCTAGGCAATTTTTTAAACAGTACAAATGTAAACTAAGTATTTTTTCAAGCAAAAAAATTGCATATTTAACAAAATATTCAAAACTGCTCTAAGTTTAAGAGATTATGTGAGCTAAAATTTGAGAAATTTTTTTCCTTTCTTCCTCCCAGAGGAGCATCCGAAAGCCAAGAGAAGTCAGCAAGCATTATCTTCTTAGATCCTAGGGTTACTCGGCCAAGCATTAGGAAGCACTTGCCTAGGAAAAATTATTATATCCGGACCCCGGACTCAAAATTTGCTTCAGGAGTAGTGAGAGTGTGGCAAGTGGGCCCCACCCCTCTAAAACCTACACAACCAGTGTATTATAGTGGGGCCCACTTGCCATGTGCCTGCTTGACTCTAAACGCCGGTGTTTTGATGCAATAATCGCTGTTTGCCTAGGCATATTCAGTGCACCCCAAATACTGCGAAGGACTCACTACTGTCGCTTTTCTTTAGCCAGTGGGACATTCACCCAGTTACTAAAAGCCGTTTGCGGGCGAGTGCTTCGAACCGTCGACTTCCTTGATAAAGTTGGCTAGAAATGTTCATTAACCCAACCAGTAACCCCTCCCCATCACTCAGCCTAAGGCGTCTTCCATCTCTAACCTTTGCCATTTTGACTATTGATCTCTGCCTGTTTGTAATGGTCCAATTATGTTTTTTTAAAAAAATTGCAAGTTTTACATACATACCNCATCCGAAAGCCAAGAGAAGTCAGCAAGCATTATCTTCTTAGATCCTAGGGTTACTCGGCCAAGCATTAGGACGCACTTGCCTAGGAAAAATTATTATATCCGGACCCCAGACGCAAAATTTGCTTCAGGAGTAGTGAGAGCGTGCCACGTGGCAAGTGGGCCCCACCCCTCTAAAACCTACCCAACTAGTGTATTACAGTGGGGCCCACTTGCCATGTGCCTGCTTGACTCCGGACACCGGTGTTTTGATGCAATAATCGCTCCTTGCCTAGGCATATTTAGTGCACCCCAAATACTGCGAAGGACTCGCTACTGTCGCTTTTCTTTAGCCAGTGGGACATTCACCCAGTTACTAAAAGCCGTTTGCCGGCGAGTGCTTCGAACCGTCGACTTCGTTGATAAAGTTGGCTAGAAATGTTCATTAACCCAACCAGTAACCCCTCCCCATCACTCAGCCTAAGGCGTCTTCCATCTCTAACCATTGCTATTTTGACTATTGATGTCTGCCTGTTTGTAATGGTCCAATTATGTTTTTTTTAAAAAATTTTTTTTTGCAAGTTTTACATACATACTNAGTGGGCCCCACCCCTCTAAAACCTACCCAGCCAGTGTATTACAGTGAGGCCCACTTGCCATGTGGCAAGTGCCTGCTGGACTCCGGACGCCGGTGCTTTGATGCAATAATCGCTCCTTGCCTAGGCATATTCAGTGCACCCCAAATACTGCAAAGGACTCACTACTGTCGCTTGCATTGGTGTCAAAAGAACACTTTGCTTTAGCCAGTGGGACATTCGCCCAGTTACTAAAAGCCGTTTGCCGACAAGTGCTCCGAACCGTCGACTTCGTTGATAAAGTTGGCTAGAAAGGTCGACTTCGTTGATAAAGTTGGCTAGAAAGGTCTACACGTTCATTAACCCAACCAGTAACCCCTCCCCATCACTCAGCCTAAGGAGTTTTCCATCTCTAACCATTGCTATATTGACTATTGATGTCTGCCTGTTTGTAATGGTCCAATTATGTTTTTTTTTTGCAAGTTTTACATACATACCACTCATTGCCTATGTATTCACACATCTAACCATCTGAACTTCAATTTTTACATGTGTGCCACCTTATCTAAGCATGAAATAAATAGTGTATTTCATTTAATTCGTTAATAGTTATTGCTAATTATCGTGTCTCTCTCTCGTGCAGAATGNACATCTAACCATCTGAACTTCAATTTTTACATGTGTGCCCCCTTATCTAAGCATGAAATAAATAGTGCATTTTACTTTTTTTTTTTAAAAATTAATTCGTTAATAATTATTGCTAATTATTGTGTTTCTCTCTCGTGCAGAATATGGAGCTATTTGATAAAATACCCAGATTGGAGGCGCACTTTCACAGGTTGGAGACCCCGCATATTTGACAGAAATCCTAAAGGAGGATGGTCAAGGTGCATTTAATATATATATATATACACCAAATGTATAAATTATTAAAAAAATTTAAATTTTTTTAGGATTGTGAAAAACCACTTATATTCTCGACTTCTAAAATTTTAATCTTTATTGTATATTTTAAAATTTCATATTTTTGGAAGAAAACTCAAATTTTTACATATTTTTAACTCAGTTTGGCTTAAAATGGCTTCATAATGTTCAAGTTTTTATATCTTGTCTGAATCTGTATAGCATTTGGTTCCTATCTTGTCAGACTACTCTTAATGGAGCGATTATTGAGTGCGGAGAGCGCCTGCAGAGCTGCGTGCGCTTTCTGCACCCAATAACTAGACCTCTTAATGGCTAAATATCATTCACTTTTCCATTTAATTTTAGTGAAATTAATGAATCATGTCACTGTTTAGTTTATTATTAGGGGCATTTACATACCACCCTACTCCTATGTATTGACATACCTAACCCCTAGCTTTTTTTTTTTAAATTATACCATACATAGTATCTCACGTTTTTGTGCATGGTAAGGTGNCATCGCAGCAGTATGACAGGGACCACTGTCATACAGCTGCGATGTGCGGCTGTGATCGGAGATCGCTCGCAGCTCTGCGTGCGCTATCCGCACCCAATAAGTAGACCTCTTAATGGCTAAATATCATTTACTTTTCCATTTGATTTTAGTGAAATTAATGAATCATCTCACTGTTTAGTTTATTATTAGGGGCATTTACATGCCACCTTACTCCTATGTATTGACATACCTAACACCTAACTTTTTTTTAAATTATACCATACAAAGTATCTCAAGTTTTTGTACATGCGTAAGGTGGCATGTATGTACAAATTGAATACATGTGAATTGGTTGGTATGTATGTAAATCTTACTTATTTTGATATGCTTGATATGTAATTACATATCAAGCATAAATGATAATAGGAAAGTCATGCTCATTAAGCGTATAAATGATAATTTATTAGAAGAGTGATGCTACATTTTTTAAAAATGCTTTAATATTTAGATTAATGCCTCATCAACTATGTATGTAACAACTAATGCAATGCAATTAAAAAATAGCTAAATTAGTGCCCAATGCCTAAATATGTGGTGTATCCATAAAGTTTCCACTTTACTATAATCACAAAAATATATTTAGTGATAAAATAATAATAATAATTATTATGCTTAAAGACCTTATATTTATAAAAAAAATATTTTTATTTGCTATTTTGTAAAAAAGATTTTTAANAATGAGTGCCCAATGCCTAAATATGTGGTGTATCCATAAAGTTTCCACTTTACTATAATCACAAAAATATATATAATGATAAAATAATAATAATAATAATAATTATGCTTAAAGACCTTATATTTATAAAAAAAAAATATTTTTATTTGCTATTTTGTAAAAAAGATTTTTAAAAAAAAAGTTGAGTCAAACAAAGTTTTTTTTTTATTATTAATATGTTGAAAAAGTGCAATTTTTGTAATTACATAAAGAGCCAAATTTGTCCAATTTGGCCTCTCAAGCTTTTTTTGATTTAAAGGGTTCCAACCAAAGGAGCAAGTTGATTTCCTCTTTTTTACTCTAGTCTTTTAATAGAAAAAAACTTAGACAATGATGGAAGAATCTAAAAATTTAAACTAAAACATAACTTATAAATCTTCTAAAATTCTAAAAAGCAAGAAGAAAAAAAAAAAGTAGGAATCACGTAAATTTTGAAAATCTCAACTANGAGCAAGTTGATTTCCTCTTTTTTACTCTAGTCTTTTAATAGAAAAAAACTTAGACAATGATGGAAGAATCTCAAAATTTAAACTAAAACATAACTTCTAAAATTCTAAAAAGCAAGAAGACAAAAAAAAAAAAAAAAAGTAGGAATCACGTAAATTTTGAAAATCTCAACTCCATATATCTTTATTCGCGACAAAACAAAATCATGAAACATATCACATCCAACGAATTCTAAGTTGTTTCGCCAACTCTTAACTAATCTTAACCGCTTCATCAAAAGAAACAACAACGAAAACTAATAATACCGAGCACCAAAGTCACATGCTTCTAGCAAGCATTTCTTGATATCTCCTATAAGACTCTTGCTTCTCCAGCCTAAACTTCTCATGGCAGCTTGCGATGAACTTCTCAGCAAGCTGATCTATTTCACATGCATCATCGTCGTCGTCATTGCCGCCGCCATTGTTTCCTGACTCGTTTTCTTCAAGCCATTCGAGGTAGCCTGAGAGCTGTCGCTCCAAGCCAGCATCATCATCACTGAGGACAACAATCGAGTTCCATGTTGAGTCGTAGAAAGTTTGGCTTATTGTTTTAAGACCCCGAAAGCTTATTGCGGGCTCGGAAATCGGAATTACATGTGTTGAAGGCATATTGCACCACATAGTGATTGATTTCAGTACCCTCTTCATCTTCTTCTTCTTCTTCCCATGCATCTTCGTGGCAGAGCTGCTTGTTTTCTTGCTAGTGATTGCAGTCGTCAGGGTCAAGAGCTTGATGATGAAGGATTTAGTGTTCGATAGAGCTCGAACGAGGCGGCACAAGTGCCGAAGAATGAAGGCTTCTACATGAGTTTTGATCTTGAGGGATTGGCATGAAGCTTTCAATGAGGAATCATAGGAATGAGATGTGAGAGAAGGCTGTTGAGCCATGAGGTGGAGAAAAAAAGTATGAGAGGTCATGGCTTTATAAACAAGGGTGTTCATACAATTGCCATTTTATATTCATTGAATTCACATGATTGCCATTGGCTTTATTTCTTATTTATTTATTTTCTTTCCTTTTTGTGCCAATAACATGTTTCAAAAAGTATGAATTTGTATGTTGCATAATAATGTAATTGATGTGAACAAGAAGATAAATTTATTGCACATGTAAAGATGTAGTCTTACTTTTTGGTAAACATGTCATATTCATATAAGTTATGGGTATTTTGGTGAAACATTAACTGAAATGCATAACAAGAGTTGAAAGAATCAAACCCTAGTAATGAGAAGATAATGAAGAGATGGACTACTTTTGCTGTACAGAGACTTTAGATGTGACAATTATAGAGAATTGCAAAGAAGATGGGTGGGGGAGTTTCACAAAAAATAACATATATTGAGTTAAATTAGGTGTAAAAATTAGGCCGAATGAGTGTGAGTTGAAAGTCGAAATCACAATTAATTCGAGTTAGGCGGAATCGAGTCAAAATGATTCGAGTTGATAAACTAAATTTTATTTTTATTACTTTTATTTTATTTTTCTTCGACTTATATATACATCATGCATAGATTATATTATTATTATTATTATTATTATTATTATTATAAAAAATGAAACTTTACTTATTATTATTGACCCACGATAAAATGAAAATGTTGTATTGTATCACTTGTACTTTGTTGAAATAAAAATTAAGTCCTTCATATTACACACAAAATAATGCTCGTTGTATTTTGAAATAATATGTTTTTCTTTTCTAGAATATATAGATTAATTTCTATTTATTTATTAATTAAGCATAAAATTATGTAATTCAATTGTATTTTTTTAAAATGGAATGGCCAGAGGTACTGGACTAGCTCCTAGCCACCCTAATATACCTAATAATTTGAGTACCGCCCTTCATAAAGTGACTGTCGTCATAGAGGGATTCGAACCCCTGACCTCAGGGAACGTACAACTGACTCGCAGATGTGAAGAAACAAGTTGAGGTACGCGGCACATGTAATTCAATTGTAATTATTTAACTTAGATTCTAATGAAAAGTATGGCTCATTATTGTTGCATTATGGTCTACATTTAACACATTTGCTTCCAAAGCTATTTGAACTGTACTTGTATTAAAAAAAAAAAAGATAAATTTAAAGGTTGTGTGGAATCCTATGTTAATATCAGTATGCTTTAAGTCCTGGCTTCAGTCAAAGATACTAGGCATCATAACCTTTCTTTTCTTTGAGCACTGGCTTTTTACACAAATGTTCACGTATTTCGAGCCGAGCTAGGTCGGCTCAAAATCGGCCTTTGACTCATTATATTAGATTTCGAGCCGAGCCGACTCGAAATTGAATCAAGATCCATCCGGTTCGAATTCGAAATGAGCCGACTCATATTGAGTTATTTGGATCAGTTTTAGTTCGGAGTCAGCTCGATCTAACTCAAAATTGAAAATTTAGCTCAAATTTAATTATTTGAATCCGCTCCAACTCAGAATTGGCTTATTACTCGTTATATTCACTTTTGCTCAACATTATATATATATAATTTTTATAAATAAATACTATGAGCCAATCTGGACTCGTTTCAAGCCGATCCATGTACGTCTCAAAACCAACTCTTAAAAAAAAACTTGATCCAAAATTTAGCTCATAGCTCGACTACTATATTTTGATCCGAGCTGAAATTAGATTTGATTTTCAAGCGATTAACAACCTTCGAGCTAAACTCGCAGTTCTAATTATAACTGTGTGTACGTTATATAAAAATTTTGACTCGGTCAATTCCAAAATTTTATATGTAATTAACAATTAACAACACGACTTGTTATTCAAATTCAACTCATGTTTAGATAATATTAATAAAAGATAAAAAAATGAAAAGTGTTATTCAATTTGATAATAAACTTAAGACTCATTTTTATTTCGCTCGATAATTAATGAGCAATCATGCAAAAAGAAGATTTCTTCGCACCCTCGAGTGAGTGAAACTAAGCTTTCTCTTCGTGGAGCACCATAACTCTTGCTTTGTGACACATGCGTGTTTCATGTGTGTGTAGAGAATATATTACATGGGAACAAATAGTCACCGGAGATCACATCACCATGCACGTAAACTTGCTATTCAGGGGCCTCTCGTCCTTGGGTTTCCATACATGCAGACAGACACTGCACGTAATATTTTCTCAAGGGTGTCTGTGCTAGANCGTAATATTTTTTCAAGGGTGTGTGTGTTAGAGAGAGAGAGAGAGAGAGAGAGAGAGAGAGAGAGAGAGAGAGAGAGAGAGAGAGAGGTGTACCAAATTCAAAGTTTCTTGTGATTTTGATGACATGGGGTGAGATTGAGGACACTAATAGAGCATTCATTCTTTAGGTGTGTTTGGGGGAAGTTAGGGTTTTCAGTGAATTGTTGAGATCTCTTTGTACTTTTTGTGACTTCAGCTCTTAATCATTTGTATTATTGAAAAATGGAAGCCAGTTCAAACCATGCTTCTTATTGGCCTTAGCCATACTGTAATTAGACTTACTTATGAACGGTCACTTTATTTATTACTACTATTATTATTTATTCACATAAATTAATGAATATTTTCTTATTTTTTCCTTGTTAATTATAATAATTTATAAATATTAGTTTTTTTAAACACGATTTACATACATGCCACTCAATTCCTATGTAATTACATATCTACCAGGTAAACTTATATATTTTACATAAATATTGCCTTACCTAAGTTAAAATTGTGATATGAAAGATTTAGATGATATAGACGTAAAAGAAAAAATAAAATTATGTTAGATATGTAAATACATAAGAATTAGGTTGTATGCTTGTAAGGGTTTGTTTGGAATAATTTTCAATTTTTTTAATCTTTTTACTTTTTGCTTTTATTTTTAAAATGTTTGTTTAGTACTTTTTTTATTATTTTAATACTTTTTTTAAAAAAAATTTACCTTGTTTTAAAATTACACAAACCACCTTAAAATTATTTAAATGCTTTTCAAAAATAACTGAACATGCAATAAATATATATATATATATACATGTATATACATGTACATATGTATATACATGTAGATGTACATCTAT
>JXCR01087761.1:12723-78986 GCA_002079205.1 Phalaenopsis hybrid cultivar | reverse complement strand
TAAAGTTTTTAAAAGTGAAACATCATTAGCAGTAAATGCAATTTTGATGTGGATAGAAGAAAACAAGAGATGGAAGGAGAAACATTTTTTAATTTGTTTAAATCATAATTTGTTTGCGTTTTGATTTGAAATAAAATATAATTTGTGGTGATGATTGTTTGTAAAAATACTCAAAACATCTAAATGTTGTTTTGAGTATTTTTAAACAATGTCATTTTGATGAATATTAAACAAGCATTTTTTTTTAATAAAAGAAAAAATAAAAACGAAAACAGAAATGATTCCAAACAAGCCCTTAGCATTTCATATTCATCAAACTATCAATTTTGTTCTTTCAGCAAAACCATCCATAAACATCAAAAGTAGTCTATCATCCTAATTAACAAGATATCATTGGAATCCGCCATTAATAATGAACGCAATTTCATCATCTAGAACAGCCTCAAGAATGAGATGTATTAATATATGAGATAAAGGTAGAACGAGGTAAAAGGACAAACGAATCAAAGAAATTAATTGTCAGCTAATACACAAATCATTATTTGAAGCAATGAGAATTTTATGAAAATTTTGACATTTATATCATCAAGACATCAATTCTATATTTGCTGCAAAATAATCCATGAATAATCAAAAGTATCTGTTAATCCAATTAATTAAAAATCTTTGGAATTTAGTGACTTCAATATCAACGATGGATGCATCGATAGAAAGCAATTTTACCATCTAGAATAACCTCTGGAATAAATTGTAAAGAAGAACGTGGTAGAGGTATAAAAATGCAAAATGAGAAAAGAATCTTTTAAAGTAATTATAGGTTTTTATCAGAATGTACTGAAATGTCCAATTTATAGGGTTTTCTAAGCAACATAAGCAGATATCACACCAAATTATATTTAATACAAGTAGTCAATTGAATCAGAACTAGACACCACAAAGACAAAAACAAAGGTTTTATCCATCAAAGTTAGCTTAAATGATGTAGATGTTAGTAAAATTGTAAATTTGTACAATCCAAGAAGGACTTGGACAAATTCACACAACTTCCAAAATCTATCATGAGTTTCATAGCTTCTCATATTATATGTGAAAATTTGCAACCCTCTTCCCGTCAAATTTAACCTTCAAGAGTAGCTACGATGCAATGCATTATATCAAAGAATTATAAACAAAAAAATCTTCCAAAACCAATAATCCCTTAATTAAACTAATGAACATAATCATAATCAATAATTTCTCTCAATATCTACATGCAATTTCCTACAAGAATACTCTTTTAGCATACTGAACCATTTGATTACATTTACAATATTTATTTGTAAAAACTTCAACCCAAAACAAAATATTTAACTGATTTCTTTGACAATGTACTCCTTGAATATATATAACTTCCTTAAATACAAGAAATTTAACATATCCTTAAAATCAAATGCAAGTTAGAAAAGTATGCTCAATGGATGAAATATGGACATGTGTTATCTCTTTCTACGTATCAATTCTCATATCATATATAAAATAGAGAACGTGAATTTAGAATCTTCAATGATCATAAAATGTAATTGTAGTTCTCCAAAGTTGTTCATCTATTTAGTAATAATTTTAGTTCCTTATTTTAGTGAAAATTTTCATCGAGAAAACAATCACCATATGACAAAATTATTTTCATTTAGAAATTCTTTCACTTCAGCAGATGTACTAGCAGATTTCCTTCCCAGCCTCTCTTTATCCATCTAATATTATCTAATAGATTTTAGTTAGTGTTGACCTCATTTTTGGGTAAGGTATTTACTTCTCTCCTTAAAGCCTAGGGTCTAGCCTTAGGTTCTCTTTCTTTGACTCTCTTAGAGGACTAGTACCAGACCCACACCATTTAGAAAATTCGAGTCACCTCGTCACTCCTTCAAGTCTCGCATGAGCGGTCCCGAATCCTCGGCATTCCGTTGAGTTGATTAAAAATAGACTTGCAGTCGTTCTCAATAAATGAAATCAGCATTCACGAAGATTTTGCCTATTATGCTCCTTCGAAGAAAACAATGTTTTCCAGAGACACCGTACCGAGCAAAATTGAAGTCCCAAAAGGATTACAAGAACGGGATCGTCTCACTCCAGTTCGCAATTTCCCACTACTCCTCTGCAACGAGATGGTGGAGGTTCTTCTAGATCTCGCATGTGAGGTCGAGGTCGGTGACGAAAACGAGGACGAGGAAGAGCTAATGATATCGTTGAACGGAGGACAACTCCGAAGAAGTAAAGATCGAAAATGATGCAGTGATTGTTAATCAAATGAAACCTCAATTTGAGATCTCTTTGGAAAATAAAAAAAAATAAGTATGAGTTAATGTATGTAGAATTAACCACTATGTACAAGCAATGACCTTCTCACAAAGTTGAGAGTTTTGAGATTAAGGAGGTACAAAGTGTGGGTATGAAACCAGTTAGGTTCCTTCGTGGTTCTGCCTCTTCTAGTTCTGAAATCGATGTAACACTGGAAGACGACACTTCTAATAAATTAATGGAATTACCTGTTGGATGGTACTCTACGTGTGTTCAAAATTTAGTTCAACAGGGTTTTGTACCTAAGCAACTATCGAAAGACAGGTTACACCTTTTCGAGGAACTATGGAGCAATAATAATCGAACTCACAACTCGAAAAAATGTATTGGGTTCGGCACAGTAGAACCGGCGATGACATGAAGTTTTGCATGGTTGTTACTAATGGGTCAGAAGAGGATTGTTTCGGAATCGAAGATGATTCTGAAGACTCCTTGATAGAGAACGATCCACCGGTATTTGAAGAATAAATAAAGTCAACAGTTGACGAATTGAAGGAGAACAATTTGAGGACTCAAGAGGAGCCTAGACCTACCTTTATAAGTTATTTGCTCAATGACAAAGAATATAAATTTGATCAGACTTTTGTTAGAATTCAAAGACCGTTTTGCATGGAGTTACGAGGAAATGCACGGTTTGGCTCAAAAAATTGCAGTTCATAGACTTGGAGTGGATCAGAGTATGAGCCCGGTGAAGCAAGCTCCTAGAAAGATGCGACTCGAGATAGAGCAATAGGTTACTGCAGAAATCAAGAAGCTAATAGAGGCCAACTTTGTAAGAGAAGAGTAATATCCAACATGGTTAGCTAATTTGGTACAAGTCAAGAAGAAGAATGGACAAATACGAGTCTGTGTCGACTTCAGAGACTTAAACAAAGCATGCCCTAATGAAGAATTCCCCTTACAAATCCCAGAACTAATGGTGGACATCGCATAATCACATGAAATTTTCTCATTTATGGATAGATCATTCAGGTACAATCAGATTAAGATGGCACCTGAAGATGCAACACTTACAGTTTTTAGGACACCAATTGGAATATACTGCTACACAGTAATGTCGTTGGACTAAAGAATATTGTAGCAACATACCACCGAGCCATGACAAAAATTTTTAACGACCTCATTCACAACCAAGTCGAATGTTATATGAATGATTTGATCATCAAGAGCAAACAGAAGGAAAACCACCTGCTTTGTTTGAGAATTGTCTTCGAACTGTTGCGACGATTTAATCTTAAAATGAATCCCTTAAAGTGCGTCTTTGGCGTTACCTCCGGAAAATTTTTGGGATTTGTTGTCTGTCACCGTGGAATTGAAATCGATCCAGAGAAGATTAAAGTCGTCTTGGAAATGCCGACCCCCAAGACTTTGAAACAACTACAATCTTTTCAAGTGAAATTGACATATATAAGACGTTTTATAACTAATCTGTCAGGACGTTGTCAACCATTTTCAGCATTAATTAAAAAGAACGCCAAGTTCACTTGGGACGAGAAATGTCAACAGGCTTTTGAAAGCATTAAGCAGTACCTAATGTCACCTCATGTACTAACGACACCTGTTTCGAGTAGACCGTTGTTACTTTATATCGCAGCTTTAGAAGATTCTCTTGGGGCCCTGTAGGCCCAGGTTAACGACTAGCGTAAAGAAAACGCTTTCTACTACCTTAGTCGTCATCTAATTTCGACGGAAGTAGAATATCTCTCTATTGAGAAACATAGTTTGACATTAATTTTCGTCGCCCAAAAGCTCAAACACTACATGCTTTCTAATAAAATCTCCAGCAGAGTCGCCAGAAATTTTCGGTTAACTTTTCGGTGGATTTTGAAAATATGATTTTCGAAATTTTAATTTAAATATAAGCTATATAGTTTGGAAAATGAAAGTAGTGTTTTATTTTTTTAGAAAATGAGACTGAATGGATCTCATTAATATAATATTTTGCATAATCGTGTCTGATACCGTAAATACTACACCCTCCCGAAAGATAAGTGTTACCTCGGCGATAGACTCGATCCTGCAAACTAAGAGATTTGTGACATCCGTTTGATCTGTGAACATTTTGTGACCGACAAATTTCCCTATTTAATTCAAAGATTAAGTAAGGTTTCTTTTAACTGAGTTCAAAGCTCCCTATAGAGACAAACTCCCATAGTTAATATATCCCAAAAAACGAGAGTCACTTGAGAAAAATCTTGATAATTATCAGTGGTACTAGTTTTCAAAAATTTAAAGTTTAGGTTTTTACGGTAGAACGTGGAAAAACAAATGAAAGTGGCTAAAGTAGAAACAGTTCTTTCATAAGTCCAAAGAAAGTAAAAAGTAGGGAACGTGACAAATCCTAAAGAGAAACTCCAGTGACTTCTCAAACTATCCTAATATGTGGTTGTGTTTTGAAGATGATGTTATTTCAGTGTTCAATCCTGTCAGTTTTATTATTTGGGACTTACACTTGCATAACAACTGGTTATGCAAATAACCCGCAGAGATAAGAGATTTTACGTCGTTCTAGACGACAAACTCGGAACCTAAAACGAGTTAGGACTTATATTGCTTAGTATGACTGGCAGGAGCCTAAAAGAGGGTGAGGATTTGCATTGAAGTGAGCAAGCTACCTCGAAATCCTATATATTGTCTAGACTATGAAAGTTTAGCTGGTATAGATTTATTTTGCTGTTGTAGGATGACGTCTACCTCCACTTGTAGACCGCTCCAAGCTCCTTGTCGCGCTGCCACAAAGTTGCTCCAAGCTACTCGTCGAAGTAGCAGTCCTAAAATCTAAGGTTCAAAAGATTGTATCATGTGTGTTTCAAGGTTTTGTTTTTGTTGTCATTATGGGGAGTTAAAGTTGATTAGAGCGACACCGATTAGGATCCAACGGTTCTCTCATTCTAGTATTACTATTTTCTTTTGAATTTACTTAGTTTAAATGAGTTGTGAAACTCATTTAAACCGGAGAGATCTCATTAGCAACTGTGAGTTACCTCCTCCAAAAAAACTCTCATAAATTTAAAAGTATGTGTTATATTTTTGTTTTTGTTATTTTTTTGTTTTGAAAATGCTTAATTTTTTGAAAAAATATTTTGTTTTGAAAATAAAATTGCAATCAGTGTCTGTATAATGTGTTAGAAGAAGAGTAAATTGCAATAGTAAAACAACAACAAATAAAATATATTTGTAGGTGGTGTATCTGTTGTTGTTATCCCTGTTGCATATTTAGCTTACAAAACATAATATAATTTGCAGGAAATTTAAATAAATTGCAGATAAAAGAAGAAAATAATAAGCAGCAGAACAAGTCGTAACAACAGCTAGGAACTCCAAACAGGTAATCCTAAGATTTTCTACAACTCCGGACTGCAACTAGCGAGCTAGTACAGTGATCATATGACCTCCCACGGCTCTGAGCAACAATTAACAAGTGTGTACGATGATTCTAGGACTCCAAACAACAGCTAGGAACCTTAAATAGCACATGTATGGCTTCCTACGAACCCAAACAATGATAGACAACACTTAAGTGGTCTCCTACGAATCCAAACAGTGGTGGGCAACACCTATGTGGCTTTCCACGAACCCAAACAACAACAACACATATGTGGTCTCCGACGAACCCAAACAGCAGTGGGCAGCACCTATGTGGCCTCCTACGAACCCAAACGGAGGTGGGCAGGACCTATTTGGCCTCCTACGAATCCAAATAGCGGTGGGCATCACCTATGTGGTCTCCTATGAACCCAAACAGCGGTAGCAGCACCTATGTGGCCTTCTTCGAATTCAAACAGCCTCCTACGAACCCAAACAATGATGGACAACACCTATGTGGCCTCCTTGAATCCAAACAGTAGCTATAAAGGTCAAACATTGCTTACAAAGCTTCTTATCACTCCAAATAAAATTCAAACAGTGCTTACAAAGCTTCCTATCACTCCAAACAGCAGCTATAAAGGTCAAACAGTGCTTACGAAGCCTCCTATCACTCCCAACAGCAGCTATAAAAAACCAATCAGTGCTTACAAAGTTCTCAGAGAGAGCAAGAGATTCTCAATAGGTGCTGTCCACCGTTGTTTGGGTTCGTGGGAGGCCACATAGGTGTTGTTCACCGTTGTTTGGGTTCGTGGGAGGTCACATCCACCACTATTTGGATTCGTAGAAAGTCACACAAGTGTTGTCCATCGTTGTTTGGGTTCGTAAGAAGCCATATAGATGTTATTCAAGGTTCCTAGCAGCTGTTCAGAGTCGTCGGATCACCGTACACACTTGTTAGTTGATGCTCAGAGTCGTAGGATCACAGTACTAGCTCGCCAGTTGCAGTGTAGAGTTTAGGAAACCTTAGAATCATCTGTTTGGAGTTCCTAGCTCTTATTACGATTTATTATGTTGCTACCGTTTTCTTCTTTTCTATGCAATTTATTTAAATTCCCTACAAATTATATTATATTTTGTGAGCTAAAAATGTAACAGGGAAAGCAGCAGCAGATACGTCACGTACACAGATACATTTTATTTGTTGTTTTATTATTACAATTTACTCTTGCTCGCACATTATGCAGGCGCTGATTGCAATTTTATTTTCAAAACAAAAAAAATAAAAAAATTAAACATTTTTAAAACAAAAAATGAACAAAAACAAAAACATAACACATACTTTTGAATTTACGGGAGTCCTTCGGAGAAGGAAACCCACGGTTGCTAGTTTAAATTCACAACTCATTTAAACTAAGTAAATTCAAAAGAAAATAGTGATACCGAAATGAGGAAACTATTGGATCCTAACCGGTGTCGTTTTTATCAACTTTAACCCCCCATAATGATAACAAAAACAAAACCTTGAAACACAGATGATACAATTTTTGAACCTTTGATTTTAGGACTGAAACACAGATGATACAATCTTTTGAACCTTTGATTTTAGGACTGCTACTTCGAAGAGTAGTTTGTAGCAACTTCGTGGCAGCACGACAAGGAGCTTGGAACGGTCTATAACTGGAGGTGAGTGTCATCCTACAACAGTAAAACAAATTTACACCAGCTAAACTTTCTTAGTCTAAACAATATATAGGATTTCGAGGTAGCTCACCCAGCGCGATGTAAATCCTCACCTTATTTTAGTCCTCTGCCCAGTCATACTGAGCAGTATAAGTCCTAACTTGTTTTACATTCCGAAATTGTCGTCTAGAACGACGTAAAACCTATTATCTCAGCGAATTATTTGTATAATCAGTTGTTATGCAAGCGTAAGTTCCAAATAATAAAATTGACAGGATTGAACACTCAAATAACATCCTCTCCAAAACATAGTCACACATTAGGATAGTTTGGAAAGTCACAGGGGTTTCTCCTCAGGATCTGTGACGTCCCTTACCTTTTACTTTCTTTGAACTCATGAAAGAACTGTTCCTACTTGAGTCACTCTCATTTGTTTTCTCATGTCTTACCGTGAAAACCTAAACTTTGAATTCTTGAAGACTAGTATCACTGATCATTATCGAGGGTTTTCTCAAATAACTCCAATCATTTGGGATGTAATTAACTATAGGGTTTACATCTATAGTGAACTTGGAACCCAAGTAAAATAAACTCTATTTAATCTTTGTATTAAATAGAAAAATTTGTCGGTCACACAAAAAATTCACAGACCAAATGAATGTCACAAATCTCTTAATTTGCAGGATCAGGTCTATCGTCGAGGTATACACTTATATTTCGGGAGGGTGTAGTATTCACGGTATCGGACACAATTATGCAAACTATTACATTAATGAGATTCATTCGGTCTCGTTTTGTAAAAAAATAAAACACTACTTTCATAATCCAAACTATATACCTTATATTTAAATCATATTTTCGAAAATCGTATTTTCAAAATCCATCGAAAAGTTGATCGACAGTTAGCTCCAATAATTTCACTTTTATGAAACTTACTTTTTGTTCATTTGAATTAATAACCAATCAATAAAACCTTTAGGGTCAATTTTACCATCCATCCCGAAATACTTAAACTTCCATTTTTTTCTTATATCATCATCAATGTCAAAAATTAAACATCTATGATTTTAAAAAGCATAATTGTTGAACACCTTAAATTGTCCACCTTAATTATTTTTTTGTCACTTACTGGTGTTGCCATTTGATTAAATTAGCTCATTATTATGATGGGAAACCACTTCATGTTAAGTACATAAAGTTTATTAGATTGCAAATTTTTAATTGTTGTTTTGAATAAATTAATATCATAAATTTATTTTTGTTTGTTCAACAAATTAGTTATTTTGCAATGTTGTTCGCATTTCATCCCTTTCATGAGATGCTTAGTAGGATAATCGGCCCTATTTCTAAGTGATTTTGACACAACCTGCTGATATCAATCTTATGCAATAAATATAATTTGTAGTATGAATATATGAAAAGTAAATTAGAGGATTCATAAATCACATGTCGCCCAACATTTCAATTAATTGTTTTCTTCTAAAAAAAGTAAGTCATANATCTTATGCAATAAATATAATTTGTAGTATGAATATATGAAAAGTAAATTAGAGGATTCATAAATCACATGTTGCCCAACATTTCAATTAATTGTTTTCTTCTAAAAAAAACAAGTCATTTTTGAATTAAACTCAACTGATAACAAAATGATAAAATAATTTTTAAAATCGATGAACAAATGTATTTTAATCAATACAAATTGAAGGTGAAATAAAAATGAAAAGTGAATGTATCAAAATAAGAAAACCCAAACGTCACTTCGCTACCACAAAATGACTTCCTTCAAAATCAAGTAGCCACATTTATAGAACACTCAAAAGAATCACATATGCAACTTGCACTCACAGAATTGAAACAAGAGGGAAATCTTATCCGGCTAAAATTCTTAATTTCAGGCCTCAAAATATTTATTTATAGAATCCACATAATCTAGGCTTGTACAAGAAGATGACTTTCGCCAAAACTAATTAGCAATAATCATGCCATATGCACAAGATATCACATTTCCAATTTACACTCAAGATTAAATACTAGAAATAAAAAGTTTATTCATACCAAGTTTGTAATCACATGCTTTTGAATATCTACTAATAGAATCTACGTCCTTTAAGCAAATTGATTTAGTCGTATAGTTGACCAAGATTAATCTGATCAACTTTGAATTAATTTCATCAATAATTTGAAATTTCCTTTAAACTCTATCATAGAGAAATTAGCCATCAAATTATGTGTTAGAGCCCATGAACCATCTTAGGAGCCAGAAAATGTTAGCTCCTGCATTTGAAATTCACCGAATCTGGATAGGCAACCGACCACCAAACTACAACCTACAATCGCCACAACGATGGTGCCACAAAATTTTACTATAAAGCTGGAAAGATTCCCCAGTTAAAATACAATACAAGCAACCATCAGTCAATTCAAACTTTCATCGCCAAAAGCCAAAACTAAAGGTAAAATTCTATATGTCCACCGATAAAATGGGAGCCGGCTACCATATAATGCCAAAGTATCACCACCACATAAAGAAAAATGGCGCCAACACTTCAAAATTCTAAATGCTCAATCAAGATTGCTACAATGAAAACCCAGAAATCCCTTATGACTCTGAATTAGAATAGGACCACAGAGAAAACTAATCCAGATTGAATAAAAATTGAAACAATGCCAAAACATATAAACTTATCAGAAGGGATAAAATAAAAAAGTATTGCTCTCTCAGCTACATCACTACCATATTCTTATCTTCAAAAGTAACAAATAAAATAGAATAAAGCAAAACAAAATAAATAAACAGAGCATAGATCTTTGCTTCTTCAATGAGAATAAATAAGAATTCATTGCTCTTATGCAGTGCAACTTAATAGTTCCACTGCACATTTCCCAAAATGTAAGTTTCTGAAAAAGTGAACTACAACCTGAACACTATCTATAGCAGCTGCACAAACTAAATAGCTTACCAAGGGTAAATCAATCATTTTAGCCGAAGAAGTGAAGCCAGAATGATTTTAAGAAGTTACAATAGAGATACCAACAAGAAAAGACGAGCAGGGCTCAATGGCTGCACATTCAAATATTAGAAAAAAGGCAAATCAAGCTTACTGTAGCATATGTGGAATGCAGTTTTTTTAAATGCAAAAAATCCATTATTATTTACAATTTTCAGTTTTTTCAATGCATTATAAACGACAGAAAGTATGCATTATCACCTTTATCCGATCATCGTTACTAAACCCATCAAGCTGATTAAGTAGTTCCAACATTGTTCGTTGAACCTCTCTATCACCACTTACTTCACTGCAATAACACCATAAAATATTCAAAGTAGAACATCTAATGTAATGATAGACGTGATATAAAAGGAAAAAATCCATAAAATGACGGATTAAAGAAGATCATTGTGATAGGAAGATAAAATAGTTAATAAGATCAGCACCATTACATCAATCTCAAAATGATATATCTGTTAATCTCTCCTCAATCTTCCATATTTATACGTAAAGGTTCGATCCCAAGTTCAAACCAATAATTTGGCATAAGCTCTCATGTTCTCATTGTTTGAAAGAAGATCTCATGTTCTCAGAGTTCAAATACATGGCTAAAATTTCCAATTTAGATGTAGAATGTTTTAATTCTTAAAACTCATTCATGGAGTTGCTATCAGCAGTTTGCGTAAGCCGCATAAGAACATCAATCAATACAAGGAAACCATTTCAAAGCAAACTGTTTCAAAATGCCAATATTGAAATATTAATTTTTTTTATGAAGTTTAATTGAGTACTTAAAAGTATGTATCCAATGCTAGGTAGTGTGAGAACAAAAAGGGCCAAAATGGATCTAATGCATAAATATTTAAATTTTCTTTTCAACATAAGTGCCCAATCCTATCGATGAAGACCAATCATTTAATATTTTTCCGCCCAATAGTTTTTTTTCAATTATCAGATATTAGATTAATCTAAACTCTTATATGTTTTAACAATCTCCCGCATCACAATACTCATTGAATCAACCAACACTTCCTTTCAAACGGAAATACCTTTTTAATCATATAACAAAAGCTCACTCAACCATATGGTGGCACCATGGGAGTTAACCAATTCTTGAACCTGTGCGCGAGAGTCATTCACATGGTATTTCACACCAGCATGTTTCTCAATTGAACGATGTGGAACTAAAATTAAACTCTCAGGAAAGTTGAGGTAAAAAACGTTCCCCTAAGTTTGTAGATAGGTTGTTTCAAAAAATGAACATGAGATCTCCATATTAAAACAACTTAACGACTACTCCTAAGGTTCCCTCCCTCTAAATTGAGGATTTAAAAATTGTATAAACAACGTTATTTTATCAATGTATCCAATTAAAAATGTTAAGCAGCAAAAAATTTTAAATCTAATTTGGATTTGATGAAAGAAGAAACCCACAAAAAATCACCCAAGTAGTTAAACTTCAAGTTTCAAAAGCAGCTACAAGTTCCACGGGAAGCTCAATTTTCAAAGACACGTGGCCATAAAAAGAAGGTAATGTACAAGTATCAAATTCACTGAAAGAATATTTTTTGTTACCAACATTAAGAATCAAATTGAAATCACTCCAAATTATACTAGACAATAAAGGAGAAAGTCAAACATAAAAAAAACCCTACAAAACTAAAAGTATCAAAGACTAACCACATCTTGTAATGAAGAAAAATAGAATTCGACTGAAGTTAAAACTTTATTTTTTATTTAAAAGGGAAACTAGCTTAAGAGAACCAGGTATTTAAAAAATTAGAATATATTTGGAAGATTGTTCAACATTTTTTTATGGAGATACACCCACAAAATAAATACGAGAGGGTAACTTGTCATACCTATCAAAACGTTTGGTTCCTATTGCATCAATTTCATCTATGAAAATGATACAAGGAGATTTTTCTTTTGCAAGCTGAAAAGCATCACGTACAAGTTTCGCACCATCACCAATGAACATCTGCAATATCATCAAGTACACAAATTCATTAAAATCCAAATTACAATATTTTACAAGAAAAAAATCCATCTACATCAATGTGTATACAAAAACAGAAGTGATTAAAAAAAAATCAATATTGTAAAAAACGAAGCCAAACTTTTGGATAGCATGTGACAGAGAAAAGTGTAAAGATAAGACAAAATGCACGAATATTACCAATAAATCAACAGAAGCTCGAAGCAAAATGGAAGAGAGAAAAATTAAACAAAGCTACACAAATTCTCTAAATTCCTAGCCTTAGACAAAATATGCAATAATTAAGCATTATGTGCTACATGATTATCATATATCAGGCAACCTTTGCTCCATAATTACCACACGATAGAAGCAATCAAAATTAAAAGAAGAAACTCTAAATAGGAGAGCACTAAGAGTAACCAGAACTAAATAGGTGCGTGCTTGATTTAACTTTTAATTCATTTATAACATCAAGCCAAAACCAAAATAAACAAAATTTTCCTATAGCAGATACTTTGAATTTTACGAAACACCAAAGTTGACATCAGACATAACTAGAAATAAGATTAAAATCAACATGCTAGGTGCAATGACCTTCTGTAAAATCATTAAAAGGAAGATGAAATAAAAACTAATGATGCCAATACAAATAAATTAGAAGGATAATTATCCCTGGCCAAGTTTTGAAGTAGTCATTGTGTTGTGTTCCGTGCCTGTAAAAGACCCAGCAGGAAAGGTAAGCATTCTCAATATTTCAAAATGGAGCATTACTAACTCATTGAGACACAAGTATCTTAGCAACTTAAGGGCTCCTTCCACCACAACTCTCTAATGACAAAAATATGACTTCCTAAAACAAATATTTATTGTAGTGAAACATACCATTTTAATAAACAACTAGATATTTTTTATAAAATGTGCTAACCTGAACAAGCTGTGGGCCTGCCAGCTTCAGAAAAGTTGCATTTGTTTGTGCGGCACANGCACTAAGAGTAACCAGAACTAAATAGGTGCGTGCTTGATTTAACTTTTAATTCATTTATAACATCAAGCCAAAACCAAAATAAACAAAATTTTCCTATAGCAGATACTTTGAATTTTACGAAACACCAAAGTTGACATCAGACATAACTAGAAATAAGATTAAAATCAACATGCTAGGTGCAATGACCTTCTGTAAAATCATTAAAAGGAAGATGAAATAAAAACTAATGATGCCAANGATTTTGTTCTTTATTCTCAAGGCAATTCTTATGTATTTGCGGTCCCATTTTATGCAGCTTATAAGTGCGGGAGCGTTTTTGAAAACACCGTAGGACCATCTAGATTGTGTGTTTTGTCTGCTTATCTAAAAACGTAGTTTCATTTGTACACTGAACATAGGTCATGAGTCGCACAAGCTGTCGTATTTGGATCATGAATCTTTAATATTACATTCAGAAATAATATTATAATTACTTTTTGAAAGCGCAATGCATATTTTCTTGCATAGAGTTATAGCATTATGATTTCATATTATTTATAAGAAAGCATCATTAATACGCTTTTATAGACTAATGTCATTTCGATCATGAAAATTGGGCACTTTTGAGCCTTCTTGATTGGCGTCTGTCGATTGATTTGCTTGAATTAATATGATTTAATAGTTTTTTTAATGATCTATATATAAATATAATTTAGAGGTTAAATTCGTAAATCCATAGAAATTAAGTGGTATGTATGTAAAAACACAAAAAAATTGTATTAAAAATTAATGGGATATCTCCCAAGGACGTGTGTTAATTAATCCTCAGCAAATTAGGCATAAAAATTAGTTAACATGTGACATACAAACAGTATTTATATATGAGCACAGTATATTTTTAACAGTATTATCGTGCTTAAATTACAGTAATCTCCAATCGTGCTTTAATTTTCACCCCACCCCCCGACACCGCCACAGGGTCCCAGCAGCTGCCGTTCGCCCGCCGGCCTAAAAGTAATGTTGTTGGGTGGAGTAAGAAAGACACGACGAAATTTAATACTACAGCGTGCGTTGTTTACCTAATCATTTTATAAAAAGTATAAATTTCTTTTAAATAAACAGAAATTGTCTAATTAAATATGTTATATTTTATATTTTTAAAATATATAAATTTACTGCTAAACATATTTTCTTTAAATATAAAATATAAAAAAAAATAGATTAAAAATAAAAATAAATAATAGGAAGTAATCCCAAGAAAGCCCTTAGAATTTAATCAAATGAATAAAATTTTAATATATAATTTAATTTTATTAATTATTTATTAAATAATTACATATAAATTCATTTAATTATAATTAATCTGAAAAAATATCATCAAAATTAATAGAAATAAAGTACCATAAATAAAATTAAATTAAAACCAACAACCTATCTTCATCCTCCTTCCTCCACTTTCCCAAGCTCTCGTCTAGGTTTTTTCTCTCCCTTGTGATACACTCGCGATCAGAGCTACCTGGAATCCTAAACAACGTTATCGCCAAGTACAAAGATCACTGAAACTCCCCATCATTCCTCTCTTTCCGGTTCGCTTCTACCTGAAGCCATTGAAGAAGGTAGGGATCTTCCTCTTCGCGCTAGGTTTCTTTTCTTCGCGCGTTCTCGGATTTATTAGGGCAAGGGGAAGAAGATTGAAGATGTCGAGATCGTTGCTCCGCCGCTTGACGCCTTTGATCCGTGTTCACGCCGAGCGGAACCAGCGGATTCTGACATCTGCCGCGGAGGAATTGTCTCCCGATGTTCACGCCGCCGTCTACATGACCGATAACTGCGTCAGGGTAACTTACGTCCCTTCTTNCGGAACCAGCGGATTCTGACATCTGCCGCGGAGGAATTGTCTCCCGATGTTCACGCCGCCGTCAACATGACCGATAACTGCGTCAGGGTAACTTACCTCCCTTCTTCTTAATCGCCTCGGTAGCTGATTTGTTTGAGCGATTTTGTTATTTTCAAGCTTGGTGCATGTTTTGATGCTTTAATACTTCTCCGATTCACTCTCTTATTAGTCTATGTTTGATGTTTAACTAATGTGATAGTTTCAGTGGAAATTTCATATTAGAAACATTTTTTTCCGGAAATTTATNTTGATGTTTTAACTAATGTGATAGTCTCAGTGGAAATTTCATATTAGAATCATTTTTTTTTCCCGGAAATTTGCATCCGTAGCACCCAATTCTTATGCATTTAAGTATCTCACATCTAAACTTTCATATTTACAGGCAAAGCAACCTTCCCTATGTATGAAAAGTTGGATTGCGGCATTAAATAATGTATATTGGTGTTGTTTTTGATGTGATAGGAAATAATTTGGTGCTTTGGCTATTAAATGAAATTTTTGGTGTGAGATACGTAAATGCATAAGAATTGGGTGCTGCATATTTGTAATTATTATTANGGTGTTGTTTTTGATGTGATAGGAAATAATTTGGTGCTTTGGCTATTAAATGAAATTTTTGGTGTGAGATACTTAAATACATAAGAATTGGGTGCTACATATTTGTAATTTTTATTATTATTTTATTTTTTTGTTAATACACTCGGAATCATAATATGGCGCTGTCGCTGAAATTATTTCATGATAGAATTTGCACAAGCTTGCTTTTCTGCTAGTCCTTTTCTGTAAATTATTGAATGTGCCACTTTCTTATCTCCCATATATTGAAGTTTTGATTCGTTTAAAGAACTGCTCTGTAGAGACTGAAAGAATTGAATGCCAAGGAAGAATCTTTTGAAGGAAAGATGCTTCGGTTAAGTGTTGAAACTGGCGGATGTTCTGGTTTTCAGTATGCTTTTCTGTTGGACGAGAAGAAAAATGAAGATGACCGGTATGAAACTAAAAGCGAAAAGTATTGCTATACATAGGGAATCCCCTCTTATTTGTTGTGATTATGGTTGTAGAATTTTCGCGAAGGATGGTGTTATGTTGGTGGTTGACAGCATATCTTATGATTTTGTGAAGGGTGCCACTGTTGATTATGTTGATGAATTGATTCGCTCTGCTTTCCAGGTTAGACTTATTTCCATCCATCATAAGGTCATTTCTATCAGAGAGGGCTATGTTTTTCTTGCATCGTTTGATTGTTAAAGTGGTCCAACTATAGAACCATCGAGCACACCTTGCTTGGTTAACAGGTTTGAACTTTATTCGACTGCTGTGCTTGAAAAGAAGGACATTTGAAGGTTTTAGTTTCACAAAAGAAGTCAGCTTGTAATATGTGTGATAACAGATCATGTTTTGTTTTAACAATTCAACCTAAACCTGAAATCAAAATGTTGGTTTTGTCCTGGCTCGACAAACTGAACTCAAGTAGGCCTTGGAAGCTACTTGAATGAATTTTAAGCCAGCATGATTGCCTTAATGGCTCAACATTTTTTAACTCTGTTTATGTTTCATTTATGCGTCAACTATTTTTCCCAAATATCCCTTGGGAACATGATTTTTAAAAAGAAGAGCCTTGGTAATTTCAAAAAGATGTTTTCTTGCCATCCCTTTTTATTGTGGGGGGTTAGGACAAAAAGATTTGAGAATGCCAGATTTTAATTAAAATAATCTCTTGCATTATCCATCTAGATTTTATTAATGTTCGCCCCAAACGGAATTTTGATCATGTTAAAAAGGATTGGAAGCATATGGCTCGAGCTAGATTTTTATTTAATAACATATCTACATATATTTTGATTGCTATGATCAATAAATATTATAAACCTGTTAGGCCCAAAAGTATTAATGATTTGAGGATCCTTAAATATCAAAGTGGATTAACAAAAAAATGAGTAGATGATTGTGATCCTTTTGAAGAAAATGATATCTTATGGTTTTTAGAAAACTCATAAGTTTCCTAATGAAAATTTACATCAAGTTTAGAAACATGTAGCATAATTTTAAGGGTGATGAAACGGAAACAATAACGTTCCCTTGGCTTACAATAATAATTAAGAAGTTCTCAGTTACTTTGATTTTTTTTTTAAATTTCTAGGTTAGGGTTGGTAGTTGACAGAGCTGTTGATAGAGTTTCTTATGTGATACTTGTTTTCTGAGTCTATTATCCATATGTTAAATGATCCATTTCAGGGACTGTAAACACAAAAAATTGAAGTTTTTCCATTCTTAGCTCTAGATCATCACCCAACTAACTTTTCAAGAGACTTGAATAAACTTTTAATTAATTTTCCCTTCGTTAGATTTGAGTCTGCAAATTGAGCTTGTCCTTTCAAGTTTCAATTGATTTTCTTCCTATCCAAGACCTTAAGGTTTTACGTGGAGTTTCCAACGGTTCTCTTTGGTATATCCCTTATTATTGTAATAGTTGCACCATAACTATTTTTTTCTAATTGAAATTTTTTTCTTCAGATTTTGTAGGTTTAAATGCAATTAGTTTTTTCTCTTACATTTTCTCTTTTGTGGTTGCCGTGGCAAGCCTTTTTGAGTTAGATGTTTCCAACTTGATTGTCCTTTTCCTTTATTCAATTTGTGCAAAGGATTAAGCTTTATTAAGGGATGACATGGCTTTCCCAATTAAGGCTTCCAAAAAACTCATTTTTTTTTTCTTTCTACATATTATTTTAAAATCACAACATCATCGGTGTATTTCATTTATGATATTTTGTTAGTAATTTTAATTCCAAAAAAAAGCTTCATTCACTAAAGCATTCTATGAAAGATATGTTACCTTGTTTGGTATTTCGATGAAAGCTTTCTGTTAAGGGAAGCATCTTGATCGTTCTTTATGTTTTTAAAGAGCTTCCTGAACTTCATTTGTTGTTGTGAGGAACATGTAAGTTCGTTTGAATTTCAGCATCATGGATTTCCATAATGGTGATATAATCATGAAGCATTTCCATCCTGAAATCTGTTCTTTGGGTCTTCAGAACTTGAGAAAAGGATCTATTTGGTGACGAAGTTTCTTTTTCCTTTCAAGACTCTTTACGAATTGGGACAATTTTGGATTATTTTTTAATTTAGTGGGTATTAGGTTTATAATTTTTACAGTTCTTTGATTGGATATTTCCGGTTCTCAAGATTCATGATTTTTGGCTCACTACAAGAGAAATCAATTTCTCAAATATGGAGAAGGAAGCAAATAGGAATAATGGAGTTACATTTAAACAACTCAGAGTTTGCGATCCTAAACTGGATCTCTTATCTGTTGTACAAAAGAGGAATAGCTAGAGAAGCGCACTCTTTGTTAACATCCATGGGTAAAATGTACACATTATGATATGTTTTAAGTTGCTTTAAATCAAGATACCCGCTTCATATTTTGCATTATGCTAACTTACAATATGAAATGTTTTTTTGGTAACAAACCCATGTCTCCTACATTTGTTTCAAAGTGTATAACAGCCATGAACTCACACTAGATAATGCCATCAAAACTTTCAAATGTACAAGTATGTGCATTCCACCAGTTTTGTTATATGCTTATTCACAATTATGCAGCCCCCCTCAGCTTGAAATTGTTTTTATCCGGGCTTCTGACCTGTAACTTGACTGAAGTAAATCGATCGATTTCTTCTTGAACTCATACGTTGTGTTAGTTCTGACTTTTTTACCTAATCTTTAGTTTATTCGTTCAAGAAAGCGTGTCCTTTGAGCCTCCTCTATATGTAAAAGAGATGAATCTAGATTAGTCTTCCTTGAGGTGAGCTAGGTTTATTTTAACAAAATTTCACGAATATTTAATTAGGGTTTACTTAGTTCTAGGTTGAGAACTTTTACGAGTGCAAGCTGTAACTATGTTGGCTTGATGGGATTACGGGCTTGATATTGGCCTGATATAATTAAGTTGGGTTGACAGGCATTGTAATGTACTATACTTAATTATGTTGTTGAAGCTTGCAGCTTAAAGAAGGCTCGTTAAGTGAGGTTTACAAACTCGAATATGAGGTGAGCCCATTTTTTTATCATTTAGATTCTGGACTTGTGTTTGGTGGCAAGAGTGCAAAAGGGGGAGTGAGACCCAAATGACGAGAAAGAGGCATAGGGCATGATAGGATGGGGTTGTAGCAGGCGTCATGTGCTGTACATGTCGATTGCAAAAGCTTCTCCCGCTAGCGAGCGAGAGGGATGAATAGAGTGCAAGGTACTTATGAATAAAAGAGAGTTGCTTGTCTAAGACTTGTGTAGGAAATGTGGACAATTAAATCTAATCATGCTAATTGTTTTTCATGTTTTTTAGCAGATATTTTTCTAACTAATTTGTGAATGGTACAACAACAACGACAAAAACAAAGCCTTAATCTCACTACATGAGGTCGGCTACATAGAATCCTTTTTCTCCATTGCATCCTATTTAGTGTCATAATTTGTGAATGGTAAATGGGTAAAAATTGGTTGCATAAATCTTACCTTCTATGGATATCTTTAACTAAATGAAAAAAGGCGAAGCAATAATGAATTACACTTTCATCACTAATGTTGTTAATTAGAAGTATTATCTGTTGATATGCATAATGATTTACTTGGGCACACTTGGCTACCTGTAATTCATCAGGGTATATTTGTAACTGCATATCTTTTAACATATTGATTGAAAATAGAGTGAAAATTGTTAAGTGTCGGGTTCAAAGGCTTGCTTTGCTAAATAAAGAAGAAAGAAAACTGCATGTTTATTTTACTGACTTGATCCAATCTAGCAACGACAGAACTTTCTNGTTTCCAACTTGATTGTCCTTTTCCTTTATTCAATTTGTGCAAAGGATTAAGCTTTATTAAGGGATGACATGACTTTCCCAATTAAGGCTTCCAAAAAACTCAATTTTTTTTTTCTTTCTACATATTATTTTAAAATCACAACATCATCGGTGTATTTCATTTTGATATTTTGTTAGTAATTTTAATTCCAAAAAAAAAGCTTCATTCACTAAAGCATTCTATGAAAGATATGTTACCTTGTTTGGTATTTCGATGAAAGCTTTCTGTTAAGGGAAGCATCTTGACCGTTCTTTATGTTTTTAAAGAGCTTCCTAAACTTCATTTGTTGTTGTGAGGAACATGTAAGTTCTTTTGAATTTCAGCATCATGGATTTCCATAATGGTGATATAATCATGAAGCATTTCCATCCTGAAATCTGTTCTTTGGGTCTTCAGAACTTGAGAAAAGGATCTATTTGGTTATGAAGTTTCTATTTCCTTTCAAGACTCTTCACGAATTACGACAATTTTGAATTATTTTTTCAATTTAGTGGGTATTAGGTTTATAATTTTTACAGTTCTTTGATTGGATATTTCCGGTTCTCAAGATTCATGATTTTTGGCTCACTAGAAGAGAAATCAATTTCTGAAATATGGAGAAGGAAGCAAATAGGAATAATGGAGTTACATTTAAACAAGTCAGAGTTTGCGATCCTAAACTGGATCTCTTATCTCTTGTACAAAAGAGGAATAGCTAAAGAAGCGCACTCTTTGTTAACATCCAATGGGTAAAATGTACACATTATGATATGTTTTAAGTTGCTTTAAATCAAGATACCCGCTTCATACTTTGCATTATGCTAACTTACAATATGAAATGTTTTTTTGGTAACAAACCCAATTGTCTCCTACATTTGTTTCGAAGTGTATAATAACCATGAACTCACACTAGATAATGCCATCAAAACTTTCAAATGTACAAGTATGTGCATTCCACCAGTTTTGTTATATGCTTATTCACAATTATGCAGCCCCCTCAGCTTGAAATTGTTTTTATCCGGGCTTCTGACCTGTAACTTGACTGAAATAAATCGATCGATTTCTTCTTGAACTCATATGTTCTGTTAGTTCTGACTTTTGCACCTAATCTTTAGTCTATTTGTTCAAGAAAGCATGTCCTTTGAGCCTCCTCTATATGTAAAAGAGATAAATCTAGATGAGTCTTCCTTGAGGTGAGCTAGGTTTATTTTAACAAAATTTCACGAATATTTAATTAGGGTTTACTTAGTTCTAGGTTGAGAACTTTTATGTGTGCAAGCTGTAATTATGTTGGCTTGATGGGATTACGGGCTTGATATTGGCCTGATATAATTAAGTTGGGCTGACAGGCATTGTAATGTACTACTTAATTATGTTGTTGAAGCTTGCAGCTTAAAGAAGGCTCGTTAAGTGAGGTTTACAAACTCGACTTGTGTTTGGTGGGAAGAGTGCAAAAGGGGGAGTGAGACCCAAATGACGAGAAAGAGGCATAGGGCATGATAGGATGGAGTTGTAGCAGACGTCATGTGCTGTACGTGTCGAGTGCAAAAGCTTCTCTCGCTAGCGAGCGAGATGGCATAGAGAGGCGAGAGGGATGAATAGAGTGCAAGGTACTTATGAATGAAAGAGAGTTGCTCGTCTAAGACTTGTGTAGGAAATGTGGACAATTAAATCTAATCATGCTATTGTTTTTCATGTTTTTTAGTAGATATTTTTCTTACTAATTTGTGAATGGTACAACAACAACGACAAAAACAAAGTCTTATTCCCACTGCATGGGGCCGGCTACATATAATCCTTTTTTCTTCATTGCGTCCTACTTAGTGTCATAATTTGTGAATGGTAAATGGGTAAAAATTGGTTGCATAAATCTTACCTTCTATGGATATCTTGAACTAAATGAAAAAAAGTGTTAGGTTCAGAGGCTTGCTTTGCTAAATTAAGAAGAAAGAAAACTGCATGTTTATTTTACTGACTTGATCCAATCTAGCAACGGCAGAACTTTCTTTTTTTTATTTGATATTTTATCTATTAAAGAATTATATGCTTGTGCGGTTGAATTAGGTATAGAAATTTGATATGCAGGTAACAACAAATCCAAGTGCAGTTGGGGGATGTAGCTGTAAAGCCTCTTTTATGGTTAAGTGACCGCCACAACTTATTGTCATTGTGAATTTATCTGTTTGTATCATATACTCTTTTCCAAAATAATTATAATTATAATCACGCTTCTATTTTAAAATCTCCCTCCATTCTTCATTACTTAGAACAAATCAAACTTTATGAATTTCTGCATCCTTTTTTTTTTCCCTCAACTGTGTTATATTTCAGTTTGAGTGCCTATAAAGCATGTATTGAAAATGGCAGTGTTGTAATAAAAACCATTCCCATAGGCTGGTTCCCTTCCGGTGAAATGGACGGCCCCATTTTTTTATTTCAGTAAAATCGGTATTAGCATGCGAATAGTACTGTAGCATTGTATTTATTTATATTTTTAAAAAAAATTATTTACTTTTTGGGAATAATAAGACGCTTTTTAATAATAGTAATAAATTTATTATGACAATATTTGGTGATCATCAAAAATAGTGATGTGAAGATAAATAGTAATAAAATAATTTAAAATTTTTATTAATATATATTTAATATTATAAACAAGTGCTAGTTAAAATTTAGTGATTAAAATACTATGATTTATAATAAAAAAGTAAAAAGTAGGCAAGAGATTGAAAGATCCTGCAGACTATTAACCAGCTGAGGGGCATTTGTATTATTTTTAATATAATCACAACAAATGTTGAATCAAATTATTTAAAATTTTCATTTTCTGATTTGCTTACATTCTTAATCAAAATTATTTTTTATTTTATGGAAAATGTTAATATTTATATTAATCTCATTTTGAACCATCCCGACCTCCAAAAGATTAATTCAAATTTAAATTTAATTTCAATTTTAAAATCAAGCTAAAAATCAAAAGTAACGGCCCATTGATGTAAGTTAAATTTTTTTTGTAAAGGTTGTAAATTGCTAATGCGAAATTAACTTTATGATAAACACTCATGAAAATTATAATTTATTTAAAAAAAAATCAAATGATTTTCTTACAATTATACATTTTAACGAATCCAAATGCAAAATATATTGTATCATAAAATTATTCTAAAAAAAGTAACAGAAAATAATAACCAAACAAAATCTTTGATGACAAATTGAAAAATAAAACAGTTAAAATTTTGTCCTGCACAGAAAAAGCTCAATTTCAAGAGAGCTTCAGTACTAGGTCTTAAGCTTGCTCCACTAAAATCTTTTTACTAATATACAACATTAGTACATAAGAAATTTTTAGAGCACTTATCAAAGTATTATGGTATTTTTGCATGTTAATTTGCATGAAAATACATAATGAAGCGAGCATTGTTAGCAGATATAGCATTCTATTGTTTTACATCATAACAAAAAATAAGCTCTTTTCTACTTCCAGGCAATACAATAAACCAAAGCGTAGAAATTTTCTTTCCAGATTTCATAAATTTAGTTTATTGCAAAATACTAAATTAATAGTGTTAAAGAGACCAAAGAGCTTACGAATGTGGAATAATAAAACATTGAGAATCTACTTTTAAGCATAGTAGTTCAAGCTGGCTTTCTTCTTGGCTTGCACTTGAATTATGCCCTCATTGAAGTCTTCATGGACCACCTGTTGAAATATAGGCATTTAAAAACATATTTTTAGGTTCCTCTTATGGATTAAAAAAAACATTCTAGCCTGGATTAAGTACCAATCAGCTAGAAAATGAATTCTAGAAAATAAATATTCTATACAGATGATTAAATTTCATTTTCAGGTTTTAGGACCACCTTCTCAGATTTGACTACGAGGAAGATTTGACAATACATAATTTCATGCATAAATTTTGATGAGGCACTAAAGTGTCATATATATAAATATCAAATATTGGGTTTTAGATATGTAAGAGAATTCTACTTTGAAAAAACACCTTGTAATTATACATAAAACAGAACCGACTACTTGGCTGTGGGAGAAAATATTAGATAGATTTTAATAATAGATGAAAGAGGGAAAATGAATAAATGAATATCTCCATCGTGCTCCCTTTCTTCCTAGCTGCATGATAATATGGCTTTAATACTTTTTGTTAATCCAAATTTATTAAATCCTAACATCAACAGTATCTAATAAATCCGGGATTCAAGGCAAAACTGTGAAGAAATTGATAAAAATACATGATTTACTGAATCCATAATTTCATAGTTGTCATTTTTTCTGTCTGGTAAGTTATATCCAGCTTAAATCTAAATCTGGTACCATACAATCCCCTAGTCTATGTAATATGGGAAATTGCTATGGCCCCGGTGCCCAAATATAGCAAATATTTTCATACCACCCCCAAAAAAAGGTGCAAGTTCGTCATCATCCAAAAGCCAAACAACTTAGAAGAAAGGAAAATTAAATAAAAAATAATCAAATGCAATCAACATATAAAAGACATTTAAATAAGTTTGGGAAAGGAACCTCAGTCGCATCTCTACGTAGAGCAAGCATGCCAGCCTCCACACAAACTGCCTTTAGCTGAGCGCCATTGAAATCATCTGTAGATCGAGCAAGCTCTTCAAAGTTGACATCAGGATGCACATTCATTTTCCTCGAGTGGATCTAAATTTTAATGGTTGAAAATAGAATTTAATGTTAGAATAGTTTGCAAAGCCTGATAATTAATTTCTTAATCAGAAAGCCGTATTTCCTAAACTTTAATATTTACATTAGTAACACTAACATCTCTAACAGCACACATAGAAAATAACACTTCACTAACTTGTTTAAAAGTAAATACAACTTTTTAAACAAGGTTTAGCACCAAGGTGCTGTAAATGAAAATATCAAACTTTAGGTGTCTGATATGTAAATCCATAAGAATTGTACGGTAAATATGTAAATAATGAAAATTTGAGAAAACAGTACTGTACCTGTAAAATTCTAGCTCTTGCTTCCTCGGAGGGATGGGGAAACTCAATTTTGCGATCCAGACGGCCAGATCGCACCAAAGCAGGGTCAAGAATATCAGCACGGTTAGTTGCTGCTATGACCTGTAAATGCATGAATGTCATTGACATAACAGAAACCACAAGTCATGATGAGCAAAAAATGTAAATATGTCCAACGCTGAAAGTGCAGGCTAGGAAATGAGAATCTCTCTCTCTCATCATCATCATCATCACCACCATCATCATCACCACCAGCACATTCTTACAACAACAAAAGAAACGGGCATTTACATATATACCACACAATTCTTTTGTATTTACATATTTAACACCGCAATATTCATATTTGCATGCATACCACTCAATTGTTTAACATCTCATAAAAAATACCATCATTATTAAGTTTTTAAAAGTGAAACATCATTAGCAGTAGATGCAATTTTGATGTGGATAGAAGAAAACAAGAGATGGAAGGAGAAACATTTATTAATTTGTTTAAATCATAATTTGCTTGCGTTGTGATTTGAAATAAAATACAATTGGTGGTGATGATTGTTTGTAAAAATACTCAAAACAACTAAATGTTGTTTTGAGTATTTTTAAACAATGTCGTTTTGATGAATATTGAACAAGCATTGTTTTTTTTAACAAAAGAAAAAATAAAAACAAAAACAGAAATGATTCCAGACAAGCCCTTAGCATTTCATATTCATCAAACTATCAATTCTGTTCTTTCAGCAAAACCATCTATGAACATCAAAAGTAGTCCATCATCCTAATAAAGACGATATCATTGGAATCTGCCATTAATAATGAACGCAATTTCATCATCTAGAATAGCCTCAAGAATAAGTTGTATGAATATATGAGATAAAGGTAGAACGAGGTAAAAGGACAAACGAATCAAAGAAATTAATTGTGAGCTAATACACAAATCATTATTTGAAGCAATGAGAATTTTATAAAAATTTTGACATTTATATCATCAAGACATCAATTCTATATTTGCTGCAAAATAATCCATGAATAATCAAAAGTAGGTCTGTCTATCCAATTAATTAAAAATCTTTGGAATTTAGTGACTTCAATATCAACGGTGGATGCAACGATAGATGCAATTTTACCATCTAGAATAACCTCTAAATTGTAAAGAAGAATGTGGTAGAGGTATAAAAATGCAAAATGAGAAAAGAATCTTTTAAAATAATTATAGGTTTTTATCAGAATGTACTGAAATGTCCAATTTATAGGGTTTTCTAAGCAACATAAGCAGATATCACACCAAATTATATTTAATACAAGTAGTCAATTGAATCAGAACTAGACCACAAAGACAAAAACAAAGGTTTTATCCATCGAAGTTAGCTTAAATGATGTAGATGTTAGTCAAATTGTAAATTTGAACAATCCAAGAAGAACTTAGACACATTCACACAACTTCCAAAATCTATCATGAGTTTCATAGCTTCTCATATTATATGCAAAAATTTGCAATCCTCTTCCAGTAAAATTTAACCTTCAAGAGTAGCTACAATGCAATGCATTATATTCAAAGAATTATAAACAAAAATATCTTCCAAAACCAATAATCCCTTAATTAAACTAATGAACATCATCATAATCAATAATTTCTCTCAATATCTACATGCAATTTCCTACAAGAATACTCTTTTAGCATACTGAACCATTTGATTACATTTACAATATTTATTTGTAAAAACTTCAACCCAAAATGGAAATGAATTTGAACTCCCTCAAATCTCCTTATTACTTGAAGTGATATTACCCATAACAAAATATTTAACTGATTTCTTTGACAATGTACTCCTTGAATATATATAACTCCCTTAAATACAAGAAATTTAACATATCCTTAAAATCTAATGCAAGTTGGAAAAGTATGCTCAATGGATGAAATATGGATATGTGTTATCTCTTTCTTCGTATCAATTCTCAGATCATATATAAAATAGAAAACGTGAATTTAGAATCTTCAATGATCGTAAAATGTAATTGTAGTTCTCCAAAGTTGTTCATCTATTTAGTAATAATTTTAGTTCCTTATTTTAGTGAAAATTTTCATCGAGAAAACAATCACCATATGACAAAATTATTTTCATTTAGAAATTCTTTCACTTCAGCAGATGTACTAGCAGATGTACTTCTCAGCCTCTCTTTATCTATCTAATATTATCAAAGAGATTTTAGTTAGTGCTGACCTCATTTTTTGGTGAGTTCTTGACTGCTCTCCTTAGAGCCTAGGGTCTAGCCTTAGGTTCTCTTTGTTTGACCCTCTTAGAGGACTAGTACCAGACCCACACCATTTAGAAAATTCGAGTCACCTCGTCACTCCTTCGAGTCTTGCATGAGCGGTCCCGAATCCTCGGCATTCCGTTGAGTTGATTAGGATCGACACAACTCGAATTGAGTTCCTACATTAATAGGAGCAACCCCTAGTGAACCTCTTGCAACTCGAACGTTTGATAACGCCGCATTTTGCGCACACAACGCACCCACACGATTTTGAATTGAATTGGCTCGCCCATCGGCAAACTCATCCGGACGACGAAACAAACCACATGGATGCGTCCGGGACGTCGAATTTAGTTAGGAAGGACACCCATATTGTCATGGATTCGTGCGCGAGCGACTAACACGGATATCGATGCACAATTTTTTTAAATAACGGTGTGCGAACCCGGGCTCAACCCAGGTTCGACTCGGGTTCAATTCGGGTTCCATTCAGGTTGGACTCGGGCTGAAAATGAGATAGGCACCAACTCACCTAAATTCGAATTTCAAATTTTAAAATTCAAACAAATGATTTAAATTTGTCTTAATTGAATATAATCAGGTGTTAATTTTTTTTCCAATTGAACCTCCCGTGCGTATGGAAAACATTTATTTCCCCGCCAAAGCTTCACGTAACGGCTCCTGATTAATTCGCCCCGCTCATATTCTAAAAGGAAGGCTCACCTCGTTTCTCTCTTCTCGGATTCAGCCGATCAATCTCCCGCTCGTCTCCTCCCTCTCCCGAGACTCCTCTGTTCAACCTCGCTCTACAGGAAGAACCTTCAACTCTCCTGCTCGCCCACTCCTCTGAGATTTAATCGCACCTCTAGCCGAAGCTCCAGCTCGCCTCCCGCTCACAACCGAAGCTCCTCTCACGCTCGCCCAAAAGCGTTCGGCCCTCCTCAACTCCACGCTCGAAGCTTGAAGACCTGGTGCCTCTCTCGCCCGATTCTCCCATTCACCAACCCCAGCTCTCTTGGCTGAAAGCAGAGCCTTCTCCTTCCTCAATCCTCTCTCCATATCATATACCATTGGTCAGTAAGTTTTTTTTTTTTTTTTGCATTGACCTTTTGCAGTTTATAGCAGGTAGATTTTCATCCTAGATCTGAGGCCGTAGTTGGCACTCACTCCGCATCTACTTCCATTCCTATACTGTTTTCGATCTCCAACTATTTTGGCTTATTGATATTTGAATTTGATCTTGCTTGTGAGATGTATGCAAACCCGTGATTTTGGATGAAACAATCATGTTGAATTTGCCTCACCTGCTTGGATTTAGTTATTTCTAATTTCCAGTTTCTTAGATATGTGAATTTGATGTGTTCAATTTTCCTAGCTTTCAAATGCATATTATTTGTAACATAATCAAATGCTGTAACAAGGAATTCATTCATGACTATAGATGCTGACATAGGTGTGATGGATAGGGCCCTCATTCCTTGCTTTTCGTTGTTTGAGTTGCATCGCCTCTTCCTGTCCATCTGATTTCATATTCTTACTACCACTAATACATTTACTTGTGTATCTTTACATTGATGAACAAATATGGCTTCCTCCTATGATTTTTTTTAAGGCGTTAAAGTCCATTAAAAATGTCAGTCTTGGCTTTGGAGCAAAGGTGTGTGCCATCACAGTTTGGTGCACACCTCAATTATTTGATTCAGGAGCTAATTCTGCGATTCATGTAGGTGGCTTGCTCTACTGAGAGGGTGGTTATTTGAGAATGTATGGTGCAGAGCATGATGTAGGTTGTCCAAATTGGCAGTAGCTTGAGCACCATTTTAACTCCTATCTCTGATACAGTTGATGCTTGGCTTGTTTTAACGACCACTGTTTCTGGATCGACAGATTCTGAAGCTGAAATTTCATTGGTTTGCAGGAATGTTTTAGGACTGTTTTGAGCATTGTATTCGCCGTTTTAGAGAAGGGTTTTGGGGACGTTTAAATTGCTTATTAGGGTTGTTTCGGGGAATTTCTTTTGCTGTTTGGAGTGATAGGAAGCTTTGTAAGCATTGTTTGTCTTTCATAGCGGCTGTTTGGAGTGATAGAAAGCTTCGTAAGCACTGTTTGTCCTTCATAACAGTTGTTTATAGTGATAAGAAGCTTTGTAAGCACTATTTGGCCTTTATAACTGCTGTTGGGAGTGATAGGAGACTTCGTAAGCACTGTTTAACATTTATAGCTGTTGTTGGGAGTGATAGGAGGCTTTGTACACATTTTTTGGCCTTTATAGCTGTTGTTTGGAGTGATAGGAAGCTTTGTAAGCAATGTTTGTCCTTTATAGCTACTGTTTGGGTCGTAGGAGGTCACATAGGTGCTGCCCACCGTTATTTTGGTTTGTCGGAGGCCACATAGATGTTGCCCACCACTGTTTGGATTCGTAGGATGTGTCACAAGTGTTGTCCATCGCTGTTTGGGTTCGTAGGAAGCCATACAGGTGTTACCCAAGGTTCCTAGCTGCTGTCCAGAGTCGTGGGATCACCGTACACATTTGCTAGTTGTTGCTCAGAGCCATAGGAGGTCGTAGGATCACTGTACTAACTCACTAGTTGCAGTCCGAAGTTTAGGAAACCTTAGGATCACCTTTTTGGAGTTCCTAGTTGTTGTTACGACTTGTTATGCTGCTTACTTTGTCTTCTTTTCTCTGTAATTTATTTAAATTCCCTATAAATTATATTATGTTTTGTGAGCTAAACATGCAACAGAGATAACAACAGCAGTACACAAGCACATTTAATTTGTTGTTTTACCATTGCAATTTACTCTTGCTCTAACACATTATATAGACACTGATTGCAATTTTATTTTCAAAAAAAAAAATTTTCAAAAAATTAAACATTTTCAAAACAAAAAAAAAAACAACAAAAACAACAAAAACATAACACGTACTTTTAAATTTATGGAAGTCCTTCATAGAAGGTAACTGACGGTTGCTAACGAGATCTCTCCGATTTAAATGAGTTACACAATTCATTTAAACTAAGTAAATACAAAAGAAAATAGTGATACTGGAACGAGGGAACCGTGGGATACTAACTGGTGTCTCGCTCTAAAACCTTCCCATAATGACAACAAAACCAAAACCTTGAAACACACATGATACAACATTTTGAACCTTAGATATTAGGATTGATATTTCGACGAGGAGCTTGAAGCAACTTCGTGGGCACCGCGACAAAGAGCTTAGAGCGGTCTACAAGTGGAGGTGGTCGGCATACTACAACAGCAAAATAAATCTACACTAGCTAAACTTTTCTAGTCTAAACAACATATAGGATTTCGAAGTAGCTCGCCCAGCGCGATATAAATCCTTACCCTCTTTTAGGCTCATGCACAATCATACTGAGCTAAATATAAGTTCTAACTCGCCTTAGGTTCCGAGGTTGTCGTCTAGAACAAATTAAAATCTCTTATCTCTGCAGATTATTTGTGTAATCAGTTATGTAAGTGTAAGTCTCAAATAATAAAATTGACAGGATTGAACACTCAAATAACATTCTCTCTAAAGCACAGCCACACATTAGGACAGTTGGGAAAGTCACTGAAGTTTCTCCTCAGGATCTGTCACGTCACCTACCTTTTAATTTCTTTGGACTCATGAAAGAATTGTTCCTACTTGAGTCACTCTCATTTGTTTTCTCAAGTCCTACCGTGAAAAACTAAACTTTGAATAATTGAAGACTAGTACCAATATTCATTATCGAGAGTTTTCTCAAGTGACTCCCGTCATTTGGGATGTAATTAACTATAAGGGTTTGCCTCTATAGGGAACTTGGAACCCAGATAAAATAAACTTTATTTAATCTTTGTATTAAATAGGGAAACTTGTCGGTCACAAATAAAAAATTTTTATTTTTATTTTTGTAAATATTTTGTACAGTCGTATAGTCCACAAGCTAGTCACTCTAATCATGCTAAAACTACTGATAACCTAAGAGTGTCGGGGGCAACGATCCCACCAAGATCGGCGAATAGTATCATGGATTCTTTCTTCTCCCACATTAAAGATCCTTGAGGTATGAGCTATTATTCTAATAATCTCACATCATATCCCTCGTTTAAGCACACATAAGCAATGTCGTCATCGCCCTCGCCACTTAGACCCTAGACTTATCCTAGTCCGATGATCCATATGTGGCATTAACAAATTTTCTCAATTGTCAGAAGGATTTTGAGTATAATATCCAAGCTCAAATCCCGGTGCACTGGGTTTCACTGTAGGTTAAGTCATTGCGGAAATTTCACTGTTGATTTAATTAAGGAAGCATGAACTACGCCTCGGTGCATCCTTATGTCTAGTGTCTTAATCAGTTAATCAGTTTATGAATCAGTGCATCCTTAAGTCTAGTGTCTTAATCAATTTGTGAATCAAGGTTAAATGACAAGTTTCATTGTTTATTTGAAAATTAGGTGGATAAACGCCCACCTAGGGTGTGCTCTTAAAATCTAAGAAACCTATACTGAAAAATAGGTGGATGAACTCTCACCTAAAGTGTACTCCTAAAATCTAGAAAGTATATGCTGAGAATTAGGTGGATGGACTCTTACTTAGGATGTGCTCCTAAAATCTAGGAAGTTTATGTTGAGAATTAGGTGGATGGACTCTCACCTATTGTGTGCTCCTAAAATCTAGGAAGTTTGTGTTGAGAATTAAGGTGGATGGACTCTCACCTAGGGTGTGCTTCTAAAATCTACGAAGTCTACACTTTAAATTGTGCTTAAAGTGATTTACAACCCCAATTAAGTGTTTTTCCAACTAATCCTCAAATTTCTAAGTGTCTTCTAAATAATTAAATCAAAAACTCCCATTTTTCGACTTGACTAAAGAACAGTAAAAAAAAGACAAGCTAGAACGACATCCAAATCCTTTTTCAACACAGCAATAATACCGATTCACTAACCAAGAAAAAAAAAATGAAGATTTTCATGCATACCCCACAATTTTTATGTACTAACATTTCCGACATCTAAAACTTTACTTTATACATTTACACGAACTAATTCATCCCTATCGCATAAGAAAAAAAAACTATCAACTTAATTTTTAAACAGTGAAATGCACCTTTTCATGCATAGGTTTAAAATACCAAAGTGCATTGTATGTAAACATTAAATTTTAAGTGTTAGATATGTAAATACATAATGTTAGTGTGCTAGGTATGTAAATGTCCACCAAAGAAAGATGTAAAGCATAAAACTGAGCCAGGGAGGTGTTAAATCAATCATTAAGTCATGTCCATCTCAACATTGGTTGATAAAATTTATATTCAAAAGTTTAAACAGAGCCTTAGCTTTGATGCAGGTTTAAATTTAAATACATGTAGCTTTGATACAAGGTTAAGGTTGAATACATTTAACTTAGCATTTAACTTGTATCTAGGGTTTGAATATAAACAGAATTTATGTTGTATCTAAATACAGGTGTAAAGTTAAATGTATTTAAATTTAAAACTTCACACAACCAAAGCTAAACAGAATTCTGTCTAAATTTAAATAGAATTTAAATGCTAATCATGTTAATGTAGGACTTTAGCTATTTAAATTTAAATAGGACTTTAGCTTTGACTAAACAGATTCATAATTCTCTTCATCGAAATTGCATCAAAGCTTCACAGAGATGATAGTGAAGAAGATGATGACAGAGGTCCTAGCTTTTGGCTACATTTAAATTCAACTATAGAAGAGAATTCTGTTTGGCTAAGTTTAAGGGATAGATTCGCCACAAGACGGGATCGAGCAGGCATGCTTCGATGTGGAGGGAGGAGAGACAAGCATGAGTAGAAGAGAGGAGCGAATCAGTCGTCAGTTTCTTCTGCGCGAGAAAGAGGGAAGCGTGATTGAGCAGAGAGCAGGAGGACGAAGGAGCTAATCGCACGAGAGAAAAAAAAGCGGGAGCAGGAGCGAGCAGAGCGGAGGATGATCGAATGAATCCTTCTGCCTTCTGTCGAGGCCAATTAGTATAGTCGAATATGAGCGAGTCGTTACTTGAAAGCTTTGGCGAGGAATTGAATAGTTTCCTTGTGCAGAGGAGACTTAATTGGAAAAGAATTAATTCCTCATTAAAGATGATTATTATGGGATTAATGATATATTTGAATTTTAAAATTTGAAATTTGTAATTTGTAAGCTGAAATAATTAGCCCGGGCTTAGCCCATATCCAGCCCAAGTCAAACTCAAAATGAACCTAGGTTGAGCCAGAGCCTACGCCCGCTATTAAAAAAATGTGCATCGATTTCCGTGCTATTTGTGCGTTTGCGTAACCCTAGCAATATGGGTGTCCTTCCCGGCTAAATTTCACGATACGGACATGTCGATGCGGTCTGTTTCGTCATCTGAGGTCGTCCGGATAAATTCGCCGGTGGGCAAGTCAATTCAAGCCAAAGTCGTGTGTGGTGCAACGAGTGCGTGAATTGCGGCGTTCGCGAGTATTCGATCACAAAGGGTTCACCTAAGATCGTTTGATCCTATAGGAGCTCATTTTCAGGCCCTCTACATGTTGGTCCTTAGCCCTTACAACTAGAAGTTGAGTGCTTGGAACCACTCATGTGAGTTTTTCACAAAAATGAGTCAAGAAGTGGTCTGAAGCTCTACGGGAGGTGGGCTCCATTACTAGTCCACTAGAATGGTCAACAAAGGACTCCTAAGGCTAGATTTTAGGTTTTGGGAGTAGGAAACTAAGACCTCACTAAAAATGAGGTCAACAATGTCCGCCGATAAAATGAGAGCCGGCTACCATATAATGCCAAAGTTTCACCACCACATAAAGAAAAATGGCGCCAACACTTCAAAATTCTAAATGCTTAATCAAGATTGCTACAATGAAAACCCAGAAATCCCTTATGACTCTGAATTAGAATAGAACCACCGAGAAAACTAATCCAGATTGAATAAAAATTGAAACAATGCCAAAACATATAAACTAATCAGAAGGGATAAAATAAAAAAGTATTGCTCTCTCAGCTACATCACTACCATATTCTTATGTTCAAAAATAACAAATAAAATAGAATAAAGCAAAACAAAAGAAATAAACAGAGCATAGATCTTTGCTTCTTCAATGAGAATAAATAAGAATTCATTGCTCTTGTGCAGTGCGCCTTAATAGTTGCACATTTCCCTAAATGTAAGTTTGAAAAAAAGTGAACTACAACCTAAACACTATCTATAGCAGCTGCACAAACTAAATAGCTTACCAAGGGTAAATCAATCATTTTAGCCGAAGAAGTGAAGCCAGAATGATTTTAAGAAGTTACAACAGAGATACCAACAAGAAAAGACGAGCATGGCTCAATGGCTGCACATTCAATTATTAGAAAAAAGGCAAATCAAGCTTACTGTAGCATATGTGGAATGCAGTTTTTTTAAATGCAAAAAATCCATTATTATTTACAAATATCAGTTTTTTCAATGCATTATGAACGACAGAAAGAATGCATTATCACCTTTATCCGATCATCGTTACTAAACCCATCAAGCTGATTAAGTAGTTCCAACATTGTTCGTTGAACCTCTCTATCACCACTTACTTCACTGCAATAACACCATAAAAAATTCAAAGTATAACATCTAACGTAATGATAAATGTGATATAAAAGGAAAAAATCCATAAAATGACGGATTAAAGAAGATCATTGTGATAGGAAGATAAAATAGTTAATAAAAGAAGATCAGCACCATTATATCAATCTCAAAATGATATATCTGTTAATCTCTCCTTAATCTTTCCATATTTATACGTAAAGGTTAGATCTCAAGTTCAAACCAATAATTTGGCACCAGCATGTTCTCAGAGTTCAAATACATGGCTAAAATTTCCAATCTAGATGTAAAATGTTTTAATTCTTAAAACTCATTCATGGAGTTGCTATCAGCAGTTTGCGTAAGCCGCATAAGAACATCAATCAATACAAGGAAACCATTTCAAAGCAAACTGTTTCAAAATGCCAATATTGAAATATTAATTTTTTTTATGAAGTTTAATTGAGTACTTAAAAGTAGGTATCCAATGCTAGGTAGTGTGAGAACAAAAAGGGCCAAAATGGGTCTAATGCATAAATATTTAAATTTTCTTTTCAACATAAGTGCCTAATCCTATCGATGAAGACCAGTCATTTAATATTTTTACACCCAATATTTTTTTCAATTATCTGATATTAGATTAATCCAAACTCTTATATGTTTTAACAATCTCCCGCATCTGAATACTCATTGAATCAACCAACACTTCCTTCCAAACGAAAATACCTTTTTAATCATAAAACAAAAGCTCACTCAACCATATGGTGGCACCATGGGGGTTGACCAATTCTTGAACCTGTGTGCGAGAGTCATTCACATGGTATCTCTACACCAGCATGTTTCTCAATTGAATGATGTGGGACTAAAATCAAATTCTCAGGAAAGTTGAGGTAAAAAGCGTTCCCCTAAGTTTGTAGATAGGTTGTTTGAAAAAATGAACATAAGATCTCCATATTAAAGCAACTTAACGACTACTCCTAAGGTTCCCTCCCTCTAAATTGAGATTTAAAAATTGTATAAACGATGTTATTTTATTAATGTATCCAATTAAAATGTTACACAGCGAAAAATTTTAAATCTAATTTGGATTTGATGAAAGAAGAAACCCACAAAAAATCACCCAAGTAGTTAAACTTTCAAGTTTCAAAAACAGCTACAAGTTCCACGGGAAGCTTAATTTTCAAAGACACGTGGCCATAAAAAGAAGTTAATGTACAAGTATCAAATTCACTGAAAGAATATTTTTTGTTACCAACATTAAGAATCAAATTGAAGTCACTCCAAATTATACTAGACAATAAAGGAGAAAGTCAAACATAAAAAAAAAACTACAAAACTAAAAGTATCAAAGACAAACCACATCTTGTATTGAAGAAAACTAGAATTCGACTGAAGTTAAAATTTTATTTTTTATTTAAAAGGGAAACTAGCTTAAGAGAACCAGGTATTTCAAAAATTTGAATATACTTGGAAGAATGTTCAACATTTTTTTATGGAGATGCACCCACAAAATAAATACGAGAGGGGTAGCTTGTCATACCTATCAAAACGTTTGGTTCCTATTGCATCAATTTCATCTATGAAAATGATACAAGGAGATTTTTCTTTTGCAAGCTGAAAAGCATCACGTACAAGTTTCGCACCATCACCAATGAACATCTGCAATATCATCAAGTACACGAATTCATTTAAATCCAAATTACAATATTTGACAAGAAAAAAATCCATCTACATCAATGTGAATACAAAAACAGAAGTGATAAAAAAAAAACAATATTGTAAAAAATGAAGCCAAACTTTTGGATAGCCTGTGACAGAGAAAAGTGTAAAGATATGACAAAATGCACGAATATTACCAATAAATCAACAGAAGCTCTAAGCAAAATGGAAGAGAGGAAAATTAAACAAAGCTACACAAATTCTCTAAATTCCTAGCCTTAGAAAAAATAAGCAATAATTAAGCATTATGTGCTACATGATTATCATATATCAGGCAACCTTAGCTCCATAATCACCACATGATAGAAGCAATCAAAATTAAAAGCAGAAACTCTAAATAGGAGAGCACTAAGAGTAACCAGAACTAAATAGGTGCATGCTTGATTTAACTTTTAATTCATTTATAACATCAAGCCAAAACAAAAATAAACAAACTTTTCCTATAGCAGATACTTTGAATTTTACGAAACACGAAAGTTGACATCAGACATAACTAGAAATAAGATTAAAATCAACATGCTAGGTGCAATGACCTTCTGCAAAATCATTAAAAGGAAGATGAAATAAAAACTAATGATTCCATTAAAAATAAATTAGAAGGATAATTATCCCTGGCCAAGTTTTGAAGTAGTCATTGTGTTGTGTTCCGTGCTGTAAATGACCCAGCAGGAAAGGTGAGCATTCTCAATATTTCAAAATGGAGCATTACTAACTCATTGAGACACAGGTATCTTAGCAACTTAAGCGCTCCTTCCACCACAACTCTCTAATGAAAAAAATATGACTTCCTAAAACAAATATTTATTGTGGTGAAACATACCATTTTAATAAACAACTAGATATTTTTTATGAAATGTGCTAACCTGAACAAGCTGTGGGCCTGCCAGCTTCAGAAAAGTTGCATTTGTTTGTGCAGCACAAGCACGAGCCATCAATGTTTTTCCAGTGCCAGGTGGTCCATATAATAGANGCTCGTGCTTGTGCCGCACAAACAAATGCAACTTTTCTGAAGCTGGCAGGCCCACAACTTGTTCAGGTTAGCACATTTTATAAAAAATATCTAGTTATTTATTAAAATGGCATGTTTCACTACAATAAATATTTATTTTAGGAAGTCATATTTTTGTCATTAGAGAGTTGTGGTGGAAGGAGCCCTTAAGTTGCTATGAGATACTTGTGTCTCAATGAGTTAGTAATGCTCCATTTTGAAATATTGAGAATGCTTACCTTTCCTGCTGGGTCTTTTACAGGCACGGAACACAACACAATGACTACTTCAAAACTTGGCCAGGGATAATTATCCTTCTAATTTATTTGTAATAGAATCATTAGTTTTTATTTCATCTTCCTTTTAATGATTTTGCAGAAGGTCATTGCACCTAGCATGTTGATTTTAATCTTATTTCTAGTTATGTTTGATATCAACTTTGGTGTTTCGTAAAATTCAAAGTATCCGCTATAGGAAAATTTTGTTTATTTTGGTTTTGGCTTGATGTTATAAATGAATTAAAAGTTAAATCAAGCACGCACCTATTTAGTTCTGGTTACTCTTAGTGCCTCCTATTTAGAGTTTCTTCTTTTAATTTTGATTGCTTCTATCATGTGGTAATTATGGAGCAAAGGTTGCCTGATATATGATAATCATGTAGCACATAATGCTTAATTATTGCATATTTTGTCTAAGGCTAGGAATTTAGAGAATTTGTGTAGCTTTGTTTATTTTTCTCTCTTCCATTTTGCTTCGAGCTTCTGTTGATTTATTGGTAATATTCGTGCATTTTGTCTCATCATTACACTTTTCTGTGTCACGTGCTATCTAAAAGTTTGGCTTCGTTTTTTACAATATTGATTTTTTTTATCACTTCTGTTTTTGTATTCACATTGATGTAGATGGATTTTTTTCTTGTAGNGCTCCATTTTGAAATATTGAGAATGCTTACCTTTCCTGCTGGGTCTTTTACAGGCACGGAACACAACACAATTACTACTTCAAAACTTAGCCAGGGATAATTATCCTTCTAATTTATTTGTAATGGCATCATTAGTTTTTATTTCATCTTCCTTTTAATGATTTTGCAGAAGGTCATCGCACCTAGCATGTTGATTTTAATCTTATTTCTAGTTATGTCTGATGTCAACTTTGGTGTTTCGTAAAATTCAAAGTATCTGCTATAGGAAAATTTTGTTTATTTTGTTTATTTTGGTTTTGGCTTGATGTTATAAATGAATTAAAAGTTAAAGCAAGCACGCACCTATTTGGTTCTGGTTACTCTTAGTGCTCTCCTATTTAGAGTTTCTTCTTTTAATTTTGATTGCTTCTATCGTGTGGTAATTATGGAGCAAAGGTTGCCTGATATATGATAATCATGTAGCACATAATGCTTAATTATTGCATATTTTGTCTAAGGCTAGGAATTTAGAGAATTTGTGTAGCTTTGTTTAATTTTTCTCTCTTCCATTTTGCTTCGAGCTTCTGTTGATTTATTGGTAATATTCGTGCATTGTCTTATCTTTACACTTTTCTCTGTCACATGCTATCCAAAAGTTTGGCTTCATTTTTTACAATATTGATTTTTTTTATCACTTCTGTTTTTGTATACACATTGATGTAGATGGATTTTTTTCTTGTAAAATATTGTAATTTGGATTTTAATGAATTTGTGTACTTGATGATATTGCAGATGTTCATTGGTGATGGTGCGAAACTTGTACGTGATGCTTTTCAGCTTGCAAAAGAAAAATCTCCTTGTATCATTTTCATAGATGAAATTGATGCAATAGGAACCAAACGTTTTGATAGGTATGACAAGTTACCCTCTCGTATTTATTTTGTGGGTGTATCTCCATAAAAAAATGTTGAACAATCTTCCAAATATATTCTAATTTTTTAAATACCTGGTTCTTTTAAGCTAGTTTCCCTTTTAAATAAAAAATAAAGTTTTAACTTCAGTCGAATTCTATTTTTCTTCAATACAAGATGTGGTTTGTCTTTGATACTTTTAGTTTTGTAGGGNTCTAGTATTTATTTTGTGGGTGTATCTCCATAAAAAAATGTTGAACAATCTTCCAAATATATTCTAATTTTTGAAATACCTGGTTCTCTTAAGCTAGTTTCCCTTTTAAATAAAAAATAAAGTTTTAACTTCAGTCGAATTCTATTTTTCTTCATTACAAGATGTGGTTAGTCTTTGATACTTTTAGTTTTGTAGGTTTTTTTTTTTTTATGTTTGACTTTCTCCTTTATTGTCTAGTATAATTTGGAGTGATTTCAATTTGATTCTTAATGTTGGTAACAAAAAATATTCTTTCAGTGAATTTGATACTTGTACATTACCTTCTTTTTATGGCCACGTGTCTTTGAAAATTGAGCTTCCCGTGGAACTCGTAGCTGTTTTTGAAACTTGAAAGTTTAACTACTAGGGTGATTTTTTTGTGGGTTTTTTCTTTCATCAAATCCAAATTAGATTTAAAATTTTTCGCTGCGTAACATTTTTTAATTGGATATATTGATAAAATAACATCGTTTATACAATTTTTAAATCATCATTTTAGAGGGAGGGAACCTTAGGAGTAGTCGTTAAGTTGTTTTAATATGGAGATCTCATGTTCATTTTTTGAAACAACCTATCTACAAACTTAGGGGAACGTTTTTTACCTCAACTTTCCTGAGAGTTTAATTTTAGTTCCACATCATTCAATTGAGAAACATGCTGGTGTAGAAATACCACGTGAATGACTCTCGCACACAAGTTCAAGAATTGGTTAACTCCCATGGTGCCACCATATGGTTGAGTGAGCGTTTGTTATATGATTAAAAAGGTATTTCCGTTTGAAAGGAAGTGTTGGTTGATTCAATGAGTATTCAGATGCGGGAGATTGTTAAAACATATAAGAGTTTAGATTAATCTAATATCAGATAATTGAAAAAAAATATTGGGCGGAAAAATATTAAATGATTGGTCTTCATCGATAGGATTGGGCGCTTATGTTGAAAAGAAAATTTAAATATTTATGCATTAGACCCATTTTGGCCCTTTTTGTTCTCACACTACCTAGCATTGGATACCTACTTTTAAGTACTCAATTAAACTTCATAAAAAAAATTAATATTTCAATATTGGCATTTTGAAACAGTTTGCTTTGAAATGGTTTCCTTGTATTAATTAATGTTCTTATGCGGCTTACGCAAACTGCTGATAGCAACTCCATGAATGGTTTTAAGAATTAAAACATTCTACATCTAAATTGGAAATTTTAGTTATGTATTTGAACTCTGAGAACATGCTGGTGCCAAATTATTGGTTTGAACTTGAGATCTTACCTTTACGTATAAATATGGAAGATTAAGGAGAGATGAACAGGTATATCATTTTGAGATTGATGTAATGGTGCTGATCTTCTTTTATTAACTATTTTATCTTCCTATCACAATGATCTTCTTTAATCCGTCATTTTATGGATTTTTTCCTTTTATATCACGTCTATCATTACATTAGATGTTCTACTTTGAATTTNTTTTTTTTTTTTATGTTTGACTTTCTCCTTTATTGTCTAGTATAATTTGGAGTGATTTCAATTTGATTCTTAATGTTGGTAACAAAAAATATTCTTTCAGTGAATTTGATACTTGTACATTACCTTCTTTTTATGGCCACGTGTCTTTGAAAATTGAGCTTCCCGTGGAACTTGTAGCTGCTTTTGAAACTTGAAGTTTAACTACTTGGGTGATTTTTTGTGGGTTTCTTCTTTCATCAAATCCAAATTAGATTTAAAATTTTTTGCTGCTTAACATTTTTAATTGGATACATTGATAAAATAACGTTGTATATACAATTTTTAAATCCTCAATTTAGAGGGAGGGAACCTTAGGAGTAGTCGTTAAGTTGTTTTAATATGGAGATCTCATGTTCATTTTTTGAAACAACCTATCTACAAACTTAGGGGAACGTTTTTTACCTCAACTTTCCTGAGAGTTTAATTTTAGTTCCACATCGTTCAATTGAGAAACATGCTGGTGTGAAATACCATGTGAATGACTCTCGCGCACAGGTTCAAGAATTGGTTAACTCCCATGGTGCCACCATATGGTTGAGTGAGCTTTTGTTATATGATTAAAAAGGTATTTCCGTTTGAAAGGAAGTGTTGGTTGATTCAATGAGTATTGTGATGCGGGAGATTGTTAAAACATATAAGAGTTTAGATTAATCTAATATCTGATAATTGAAAAAAAACTATTGGGCGGAAAAATATTAAATGATTGGTCTTCATCGATAGGATTGGGCACTTATGTTGAAAAGAAAATTTAAATATTTATGCATTAGATCCATTTTGGCCCTTTTTGTTCTCACACTACCTAGCATTGGATACATACTTTTAAGTACTCAATTAAACTTCATAAAAAAAATTAATATTTCAATATTGGCATTTTGAAACAGTTTGCTTTGAAATGGTTTCCTTGTATTGATTGATGTTCTTATGCGGCTTACGCAAACTGCTGATAGCAACTCCATGAATGAGTTTTAAGAATTAAAACATTCTACATCTAAATTGGAAATTTTAGCCATGTATTTGAACTCTGAGAACATGAGATCTTCTTTCAAACAATGAGAACATGAGAGCTTATGCCAAATTATTGGTTTGAACTTGGGATCGAACCTTTACGTATAAATATGGAAGATTGAGGAGAGATTAACAGATATATCATTTTGAGATTGATGTAATGGTGCTGATCTTATTAACTATTTTATCTTCCTATCACAATGATCTTCTTTAATCCGTCATTTTATGGATTTTTTCCTTTTATATCACGTCTATCATTACATTAGATGTTCTACTTTGAATTTTTTATGGTGTTATTGCAGTGAAGTAAGTGGTGATAGAGAGGTTCAACGAACAATGTTGGAACTACTTAATCAGCTTGATGGGTTTAGTAACGATGATCGGATAAAGGTGATAATGCATACTTTCTGTCGTTTATAATGCATTGAAAAAACTGAAAATTGTAAATAATAATGGATTTTTTGCATTTAAAAAAACTGCATTCCACATATGCTACAGTAAGCTTGATTTGCCTTTTTTCTAATATTTGAATGTGCAGCCATTGAGCCCTGCTCGTATTTTCTTGTTGGTATCTTTATTGTAACTTCTTAAAATCATTCTGGCTTCACTTCTTTGGCTAAAATGATTGATTTACCCTTGTTAAGCTATTTAGTTTGTGCAGCTGCTATAGATAGTGTTCAGGTTGTAGTTCACTTTTTCAGAAACTTACATTTTGGGAAATGTGCAGTGGAACTATTAAGTTGCACTGCATAAGAGCAATGAATTCTTATTTATTCTCATTGAAGAAGCAAAGATCTATGCTCTGTTTATTTATTTTGTTTTGCTTTATTCTATTTTATTTGTTACTTTTGAAGATAAGAATATGGTAGTGATGTAGCTGAGAGAGCAATACTTTTTTATTTTATCCCTTCTGATAAGTTTATATGTTTTGGCATTGTTTCAATTTTTATTCAGTCTGGATTAGTTTTCTCTGTGGTCCTATTCTAATTCAGAGTCATAAGGGATTTCTGGGTTTTGATTGTAGCAATCTTGATTGAGCATTTAGAATTTTGAAGTGTTGGCGCCATTTTTCTTTATGTGGTGGTGATACTTTAGCATTATATGGTAGCCGGCTCTCATTTTATCGGTGGACATATATAATTTTACCTTTAGTTTTGGCTTTTGGCGATGAAAGTTTGAATTGGCTGATGGTTGCTTGCATTGTATTTTAACTGGGNTTTCTCTCGTAAGCTTGTCAACATTCATGAGATCAAGTATCCTCTTAGGAACAGCCTCTGCAGCAAGCAAGCAAGTTAAAAATCAACCACATGATAAAAAAAGAGCAATATAACTTAAATTTGATAAAAAAAATGATTTTTACATCTTAAAGAACAAAAAAAGAATAACTTTCTAATAGGNTTCAGCTTATCAGGATCTACCAGGCCAACAACTGGAAGAAAGATAGTCTGCAGTTGAAGATAAGTAAAAAAAACAAATTAAACTACCATAGTTTGTTGCTGAAAGGAAAACAATCAATGCAATAACAAAATTTAACAACTGAAATGCAAGTAATAAAGTAATCAGAATCAAAAATTGAATCTTGCAAAAAATAAGATCAAGGACAAGAGAAAAAAAAGTGAACCTTGCAAATACTGAAGAAGCTTATTGCCTCAATAAACATTACTTCAAATTTTAATTTAGCGGGCACATATAGCAAGCCATGGACACATAAAGCAAAAATGTGAATATAGTCTTCATGCTTTACTATAAATACAACCGCACAATGATTAGGTCATTTCCATTTTCAAAGCACTAAAACTAAACCAAAGAAATTTTTTTAACTCTACTTATCTGCAAATGTCATTCTCCAATTTTTCAACTCCAATTTTTCAACTTATGGCCAAATATGTCACTAAAACACAACTCCAGGTGCTTAATTTGATTAGATGTGACCATATCAATTGAGTGCTACTCTTGATTTGCAAAAGTTTAGTGTTGTAGCAAGAAATTTGTTGCAACCAAAAAAACAAAAGGGGAAAAAATTTGAACAACTCAGAAGAACAAAATATTATATCTTACTTGACGAGTAGATGTTTTCAAAACAACACATTTCCCCTTTCTTTGGGAGTCTAAATCAACATTTGCGCCATCTTCCTCAGCCTCTTCTGGATTCATCTCTAAAATCTAAAATAAGCCACATAGAACTTAGAAATCAGTAGAAGTATACAAAGGTAAAAGTAGTGAACCAAAGAAAGATGCAACTGACAAATCAAAGTCTAAAAATATATGCTCTCCTATCTATAATTACTCTTGGTTTTAACATATTTATCAAATATGATAAGATTAGGCTATGCATGAAACAAACTGATCTCTCAACAATCAAGAAACATCAATTTTGTCATAATGGCCGCACAGTTTTATCCCCTTTTCTTTGTCCCAACAAGGGGCAAGAGGTGACCCCCGTGATACATAACTTTATCCTATATCACACTTAGTTCATATTCTCAAACTGGTTTATTTCTCTAATAACATTTATACTACCTGATCTCTCAACCATCAAGATATTGTTCACTTTAGCCTAAGGGCCTTATAATTTTGTCCCATTTATGTAAGTTCCTGGGTGGCCATGATTGCTCTCGTGTGGGCAGGGTAAGCTTTCGACTTTCTAATGAAATTCCAACTGTTACATTAAAAAGTTGGCTCGTTCTTTAAGAGTTCAGCTCAATTCCACTTAAATGGTTTCACAATGCATGATTGAAATAATGCATATGAAGATGGAAAATTTTCTTTGGATATCCATATTGTATTTGTGATGACAAACAGAGATAACAAATCAAAGTTTTAGAAAATAGAGAACTGACTGAATTTTAAGATTAATAAATTGGAAAATTTTCCAACTGAGGAGTCTCCAAACCAAAAGTGCAACATATTAAAGCCAAAAGTTATTATTGAGACCCAAAACAAAACTCGCCCTTAGATATGCATTAAAAATTTAATTTGGTGGAAGTACAAGACCTGCAGTACAGAAGTGGTAAAGAGAAAAGAGAAGGAATAATGATATGATTTCCCAACTCAATTGTACTCTGAAACTCCACTAGGAAGATGAGATCTAACTTAAACCCATTGGCAGCGCCTATAATAGCCAATCAAACAAGAAGGTAACAAAGCAATAATAATTTTCCAATTTCAGGTCAACAAAATTCTTGGATATTCCTCAATTCCAAAAATAAAAAAATTATAATCAACTACAAGTGCACTCAGCCAAACTAAGACATCAACCAATACAAGATACCACAACAGAAGGAACTAGAAAACAATAGTAAGAGATGAAATACAGATGCAGCGCAGTCTAAGAAAGGGAAAACAACCTCAACAATGTTCCCTACAAGGTAGGGCAACTGCTTGTTGAGCTTAATCTTCTCCTGATTCTCCTTTATTTTCTCTTTGAATGATTCCAGCTCTAGGTTTGTCCTCTGCAGCTCCTCCTACAAAAATCGAAACGAAGTCAACATTGGGAACAATAAAATTGGGAGAATTCGGGAGCGGAAAAAAAAGTATAGGATTGCGAGGAGGAGGCTCTGATCTAGCGTTCTTGCTCTTGCACGCACCTTGAGAACTCGGATCTCGTTGTCAAGAAGGCGAGAGGCCCTAGTAATGTCATCAGTTGTCATTGCAGCGAGCTGGTCGTCCTCGAAATTGTTGCCCTCCACCATAACAGTAGGAACCGAAGCCGAAGTCATGATAGCGAGGTCCGAGAGGAAGAAGAATTTACGAAGCCTGAAGGGCCTGTCTGGTAACGGAGTTAGAGCAGGATTTAAGCTGGATTTAACCTAAATCTTGCCAGACGGTCATTTTGGACAACATAAAGCCTCGGATTTGATAAATCAGGATTTCACGGATTTCGGCCTTAAATCCCGTGAATCGGTGGATTTAGAAAATCCGGGACTGACTCTTCGCGCGAAAAAGAAGACGTGAAGTTACCTTCCTGGATGGTTTTGGGCAGAAGAGGAGCAGGAGGGGAAAAAATGGGAGTTTCGGGTCTCTGTAAGCCGCGATCCCGTCTTCGCGTTCCCAGCTAGCTCCAATTGCGACTGTATCTCGAGTGTTCGGTGAGGAAGGCGATAGTTTTGGACGAAACCAGAGAGTGGGGGAGGCACATCCGAGGGTTTCCGGGAGAGGAGCAGTGGGCGAAGAGGGGCAGTGTAGGCGAGGAAAAATTTCGGAGAGAGGTGTAAAGTAGGAGAGGCTTTCCATTCATTTTATTTAACTTAATTTTTCTTAATTTATTTTTATTTAAGTTAATTTTATTAATTAATTTTATTAAGAATTAATAATTAATTAAAATATTTTCTGATTAATTATGCTTAAATAAATTGATTTATTATTTTATTATAAAGTTATTAAAATAAATATAATATATTTATTTATTCACTAATTTTATAAGTAATAAGTAATTGGTTATTCATCTATAAATATTAAACTTCTATTTAATAAAAAGATATATAATTATTGATTATTATATTTTGAAATTAAATATTAATTGAATTTAAAAAGCTAGTTTCTCAATTTTGGAATGTCTTTAGAAGTCAAATTTACATGATTCACTAATCTTATTATGATTTACTATCACAATCTAGCAATCATAATAGATTTTTAAATCTTTACAGAAATTGTCATATTGTTTCATGTGATCTAATAGGTTTTATTAAATCCATTTTCAAAATATTTTTGGGATTTAACCCTTTCAAGATTTTACTAAAATCTGATTTACAGGGTTTACTAAATCATATTAACTTAATTCTTGTTTGTTGTCATTCAGCGGCTTACATACAAACCACGCAGCCTAAGAGCTGGGCGAAACCGATGGAGGGGCAGTACGTTAGCAAGGGTTTCGGCTTTAATTTAATTTTTTTAAGCTAAATTGATTTAATAATAACTAATAATTAATCAATAATTTAATATGATTACATAAACCTATATGTTACTATTTGATTATTAAATAATAAAAATAAATTACATATTAAATTAAAATATTTTAATAAAATTTTAATAGTTATTAATTAGTTGAATAAATAACTACTTTTATTTTCATTAATGAATGTTAAATTATTATTTAATATAATTAATTAAATAAATTTATTATTTACTGATTAACTAGTTCCATAAATATTTAATTGTTGATTAATATTTTTATAAATTAAAATTAAATAGCCTCAATAATTATAACGTTAATATGTGATACTAAGCTTTTAACTCATAGTTTTTGAGAGCATGCTTTGGATCTGCGGGATTTATGTTTTTGTTAGAGACATATTTTAAGGCTTTTAATTATCTAAATCTTGTTAAATCTTACAAAAGTTGCAAACAACTTTTTAAGATTTACTTATCAACATACCAAATATGTTGATTCAGTTACATATATTGACTCATAAATGACTTGTAAATAGGAGGGGCATTTCTACAGAAAGGATGACTGAATATATTCCCAAAAAATTAATGTTATTTGTGACATATTCTTTTTTTCTCCTATTTTATCTAATTTCTCTTATCCGACCAATGTTATATCATTTGGGAGTTACCCGAAGGATATTTTGGGATCCAACAACCTAAAAAATGCATCAAATCTGGAGTAAAGCCTTTAATAATAAGAGGAGCGTCCCACGGAAAAGGAACACACCGAGAAGCCCTCCAATATGGAGTCCGTTAGAGAATTCGCGCAACAACAGATTCGGGAGCTCCTAGATTACATAGTGGATCAGATCGTAGAACTAATTATGTACATCAAAAAAGTGGTTGCACAAATCTCAAGACCAACAAATCACACGAAGAAAGCAGTAAAGATAGAGAAATCCAGCATTATTCCAGTCGACCAAAAATTATCCCAATCAAACATTAGTCTGACCGACCCAATGAGTGTCACACACCTTTACTAATAACAACTTAACCGACATAAGGGCATTCCAATATTAACAGTCACCTGACAAGGACTTCTACCATATGGACTCATCGACCAAAGATAGGTTGTCTATCATATTACGAAAATCTACACTTTGTCCGATGGAATAAACCTTTCATATGACAATGTGTTCACAATAGATCCCCTCAGAAAAGGCAACCAAAGATCAATCAATCGGTCGAATGACTTTTAGCCGGTCGAACAAATACCAAATGAGCAAGTCAAGCGATTAAAAATATGAAATGGTGCCAAAAGCAATTATAAATTTGGAACACCACAAACACTGGTTACAATGTCAAAATATATTTAATTCGATTACAAATACGTAAAAGTACAATGACTCATAAATGATTGTAATGTTGTCATTAAATGTGGGACAATCATGTAATTTATGAAACCCCTTATATGAACTATAAATATGAGGGTCATTTCTATAAAAAAAGACTGATGTATCTATTCTCAAAGAATTAGTGTTATTTGCGACTTATATTTTATTTCTCCTACATTCTCATGTTCCTCTCATCTGATCAGCGCTATATCCCTTGGTCATGATCTGAAGGACATTTTGGGATTCAATAATTATTAAAAATAAACGACCTTATTTTTAAAAATATTAAAAAATAATGAACACAGCCAAAAGATGTTTTGGCGTCGTTAAAATAACTATCACTACCAAACATTTTTAATTAAAAAATATATATAAACAAAACAAAATAACAAATAATAAAGAAAAAGGAAAAAATTAAATTAATCCCAAATGAGTCCTTAGATTTACCAATTTTGTTTCATGGGATAGAAGACCTTTATCACATTTTTGCAACATAAATTTTTTGGCTCGTATTTCTATAATTACTTGAGATTCTTTGTGACATACTTATGTAATATATTGTTTATTAAGTGGTTTAATTCTATTCACAGAATTAGACATTGTATTGGATGGAAAAAAATGTAAGATCCCTTGTGTAGGTATGTGGTTTATGACAATATTGTTGGTTATCGAACTTTGGTTTTTGACTTTAGCTTGATATGAAATTTTGATGTTCCTATTGTTTTAAATGGTGTATTGAACTCCATTGTTATGTTGAACTATTTTAATCTACGGGTTATTGAGCTTTGGATCTCGGCTTTTGCTTGATCAGATGTTTTTATTATCTTATGATTAACATCTAGCACCACCAGAGTTATATTTTTAATATAATATATGTGGGATGATTCAATGTTCTTATTATCTTAGGATTTATATTGAGGTCAGCTAAAATTATATATTTAATACATATGCAGATTATTGAGCTTTAGCTCTCAATTTTTACATGATATATTTTTATTCTCTCAGGAGTTATATTGAGTTTCAGAGTTATGTTATTGAGTTTTGGCTTTTAGCTTTGGCATAATATGATAATCATACAATTTTAATGAGATATTTATTTTTCTTTTTGTTTTTTTTTAATATGTTTTGTTATAATTTCAATGACAACAAAACTTTTATCCCACTAAGTGGGTCAGCTACATGAATATTTTTTTCTCCATTGTGTCATATTCTCATTTAATTCTCATAGATTAAGATCATTTTTTTATACAACATACCCAATTCTTTTTAAGAATTTATCTTTCTTACTAAAAGTCAAATTTGAACCATCTAGTCTCCTAACACAATCATCAAATGGTCGACGTTTAATGTCACCAAACCATCTAGACACCTTTCACGGATATAATTGTTTCACATGTGGTCTCTAACTCTAAAGACAATAATCCACCTAAGCATGCTCATCAGTCATTTCAACAATACTTAACTTTGTTTTATGCTTCTTTTTACAGGCCAACATTTTGAAACAAAAAACACTACATGTCTCATTGTCATCTTATAAAATTTCTCTTTAAATCTAAGCAATGCTTTTCTATCACACAACAGGAGCATTCCACAACTTCGACCATCCAACTTAAATTCTATTAATAACATCCACATCTATATAATCATCATTTTGAATAATAGACCGGAGATATCCAAAATGTTCACTCCATTTAATAATTTGATCACCCATTGTTACAACTGTGCCACTGGATCCACTACTACTAAAATCAAATTTCATACATTAAGTTTTAAATTTACTTAAGATAATGACTTTAAATGCCAAAGTTTACCTTCATAATTCAATTTCTCACGGAACTCCTTCTCTAGCCTTATCATCCATAAGGATATCATCAACAAAAAAGCTTGACCTCCATAACTTAAATTTTGCATTTACTAATTATTTGTTTGAATAATTTCAGAGATGTAATTATGAGAGGAGGTTGTTTTACACTGGATGATTATTTAAGTACATGTTAAAGTGATAAGATTAGGAGTTCTATTTTTTATCTTTTTTCAGTCAATTTTTATCAAGTTTTGAGGAAATGTATGTCTAAGCAAGCACATACTTGTTTAGCTATGAATTTATTTTTTCTACACATTCTATTATATTGTATTTCATATATGAAATATAATTTATGTTGATAACATGCATTCACACTATATTTTTATGAGAATTAACATTTAGGATTTGCTACTTTTGCTATCAATTATCATGCATTCATACTGAGACCTTTATAAGAAAGATAATTTATTACATTTGCTTATCCCACTTAGATTTGTTGTCTTTATATAACCATCTTAGTAACCTGGACTTCTTCGTTGTTGCGCTTCTTTTCATAATATGTTTTCATGCCTGGTTAAAATTAAAGATTTAATTTTTAATAGCTTATTGATAAACACTATGTTACAACTCTTTAGATATGTGAAAGAATGTAAGAAAAAAATAAAGCTTAGAGTGAACAAATAATTTATCATCTAATAAAAGTTAGAAGTTATTAAATTTATGTCATTTGGTGTTGATGCAAAATTTGAGGTGCTTATATTTCTTGATCCAAATAATTCTGATTAACGTTAAATTAGAGAAATAATTGCTAAGATAATTATTATTCATGAATACTCATTCATGATTATTGAGTATGTGTGGTTTAATGTATTATTGAAAATCTTGAATCAATACAAATTTAGAAATGATTTTATGAATATGTATGAGTTTGATAAAAATAAATTGAAAATATATCTTAAGGATGTACATAAGGCCTCATAACTTTCTAATTTATAGGTTTTTAATTAGATAGTGAGATATATGTGCTTAGCTATTTATTATATTATTCAGTCATATCAGTTGCAAAAAAGTGTCATAAATTTTATTGAGTTGGAACCAACTCACAATTTTACATATATTTATGATATTATACGTGATTAATTATTAGTTTGAAATTTTTAAGACGAGGAATCAACTATCACCCTAAATAATGCTAGCAATAATGATGTCGCAACAAGCTCACTTAAAGCTAAATTTTCAGTCCATAGAGAAGTTTCATTTTTAGGGGCATTTTGTTTATGTTAGATATTCTGCAAGCATACTAAACATTATGATTCAAGCTATTTAAAAGAGGCACATTAAGTATTTCACCAAATTTTAGAGCACATTAAATATATAAGAAAATCACAAAGGAGGTTGCATAAGTTGATGGAAGTTTCTAAATAATTAGGGATTCTAACATCAAAGTGTTTGTCCATTAATGTGTTGACATTGTGGAACAATACATACTTAATGCATTGATTTCTTTGTACATGACAAAATATGCTCAATTATTATGCAGCTCAAGATAGCAATTACTATCAATTGTCATTAGATTTATATTAGTGTTACTCCTCTTCTTATTATTGATATGATCCATGCTCACATCACCTTTTAGGATGTTGGATCCTGATTTGTTTATGAATCACACCCCAAGAATAGAGCATAAGATGAGAAGATAGAAATAGAGAGAGAATTGCACAATATTGAACAATAATTAGAATTGTTGATTAGTTTTTTTCTAAGAAAATGATCCTCCTAGTTATTTAAATGAGGAGGGCACAAAACATCATATCCTCTTCATGTTATTTAAATGAGTCATTCTTCTTTAGCTTATTGTTCAGAGCCGACTATATCACAAGAATGGTCAAATAATTCAATCAACAGAATGATGCTCAACTCATAATCTTCAAGTTGCATCATACTCACTCCTTATTAGATAATATAAATAATTTATATGTTGTGGATAATAAAAAAAGCATATTTGGATATGCAAAAATTTAAGTCGTTAATAAACTAATAAATCTGATAAATCTTTTCCTAGGTGATAATTTTTGTATGAAAAATTAATTAGAAATGATGGTGGTGAACTTAGCCATTTTTTGTGACATTGGCATGCATCGCAATGATTTTTTTTTTTGGACTATCAGTTTACCAATGAATTTTCTTTCAAAAGCTTATAAAGAAACATCTTCTAGCAAATTTTTTGGCCTTTGACAAATATGATTTTATCTGGCATATTTTTTTCATTTTAAATCCATCAAAAATGATATTTTTGATGGATTTTGCCTCTTTTTTATGAAATTTTCAACTGGAATTTGATTTTTTTTCTATTTTTCTCTTTCTCTCTCTCTCTTCCTCTCACTCCTTAGCCATCTTGCCATTTAAGTTCTAACAATTTTCATGGACAACATGGTCTAATATATTAAATACCTCAAATAAACTAATTACACACACACACACACACACACACACACACACACACACACACATATATATATCGTGATTATAATAATATGTTTAAATTAAAGGCTAAGTAGCAGCATAAGTGGTCATATGTTTGAATAAACTTCTAATTAGGTTAGTTAACATCATGCTTAACATTGTAGTAAAAAATATCTCAATTAAGCATAGATATTGACACAAGCACTGAAAAAAAAACATTTAGGACATATTTTAGGACCATTTAAACTTCATTTTTAGCAAATTTATAACTAAAGTGAACAATCATATGAGATAAATCTAATCACACCATATTATCTTATTATAAATTCAAATAAACTTCAATCAAGAGCTCAAAACATATATAAAAATTTTATAACATTTTTAATAGATCAAACGACTTTTGAAAACGGTCTCCACATTCATAATCAAATAAAGGTACATAAATACCTGAAGAATAATCTGTAATCAAGAGAATCAGCATAATTTGCCATATGGACAAATCATAAATATTACTTAAAATAACAAAATTATCAACCATATGAAAAGATTCTAAACCTTGACAATTTAGAAAATCAAAAACTTTTAAAGTTCTACTTGACGATCATCAATGATGATGATCAAAATGACCAATCACAATTGCAACTCTAGCGGGGGTCCCTCGATTGTTGTCTCTTGATTGTCGCCAACCAACACGAACATTTGATGCCATTTAACTCTGTGTACCAACATCAATATTGGCGAGAATGAAGCCCGCATAATATCATATAATAGATAATTAATTTAAAATTTAGTAGTATTTCATTATACTCTTACGTCTACTAATACAACTAGCATTTGGCATGCAGAAATTGATATAATACTATAGGATATAAGTTGTAGGAAATATATCATTAAATTAGTATTTTATTAAATCACAAACTAACATACAAAAAGAAATTTATTACAATAATAATTAACTTTAGTTCATTCTAAAAAAACAAAGAGAGACAAATTCAACTAAGTCAAAGTCAAACTATTACTGTCCGTTCATTTCTTTCCCATGTGAGTCCAAAGGAACAGACTTTCTCACCACACAAGTATTTGTAATAATTTGCGTATATATTGCCGGAATAATACGCGCAGAATTAAGCCAAGAGAGTCATGTCAGCCTTTTTTTGAGGGTATTCGCCTTTACCCTGCACCCAGAAAGCACTAATCTGGATAGACACAGAGTAGAATCTCTCTGAGGATTATCTCAGATATTAAATAAATAATAATTTATTTCTATATTCAAAATATATGAAATATATAAATAAACAAAAATCACTTTATTGTCCCTTCTAATATGTAAGTACTGAGTTCGCTTTAGCCTTTAATTCTTATGAATTTACATATCTAGACCTGAAGTTTTTCAAAATTTAAGTTCAGGTCTGGATATGTAAATTCATAAGAATTAAATGGTATATATGTAAATCTTCCTCCCCCCCCCCCCAAAAAAAAGGAAAGAAAAGAAAGAAGCTTATATGAACATAAAGCTTTCTTCATTATGAGATTCAATAGTTCTATGCAAACTAATTCAGAGAACAGCACAGCCTAATCTGAAGCTTGCAATAATCAGATTAGGGATAAAAGCTAACCAAATACAAAATTCTAATTAATAATGACATTAAAGAAAAGAAAAAACTTGGAACAGTTTTTGCAGCTATTTTCTAAAGACTATACACATCAAAGAAGAATATGAAAATAAGATCATTAAATCATCAAAGTTTTGATGAAGGAAACATCTCAAGTTGAGAAATTATACTTCAATTCCATCACCTGGAAAAGAGAGGTCTTCACATGCAAGTGCTCAAAGGAAAGAGATCAGAGCCTATTTCTCCATCCACAAATATGATGTCATCTCTCTCCTGTAAGAAAAAAAAAATCATCAATACAATAAATATATTTTAAATTTTAATGTTGAAAAGTATTTCATGATTGGGCCATTTACATACATACCACTTAATTCCTATGTATTTATATATTAGCACCTAAACTTCGCTTTTTTTTTACATTTATATTACCTAAATTTGTCATATCACGTCAAAAATGCCACGATATAGATCTGAAAAAGTGAAATATATCTTTTCATGCATAGTTAAGATAGAGTATATGTACAAATTGAATTTTAGGTTTTAGATATGTAAATAAATGGGAATTAAGTGGTATGTCATAAAAATCTTCCTTCAAGATTTCTCCATAAACAATAGAAACATTGCATGAACTGAAAGATTAAGGAAAAGGTGCAAAGAGGTGATTGATCAACAAGTGAAAATCATGCAGCCAAACTTTAAATTTTCCCATTGCATGGGAATGATAAAACAAAAGTCAAAGGTTCAAAATGATATTTATACAATTTAACCTTTGAAGGATATGTGGATTTCAAAATTCATGTTGATTTCTAAATACAACTAGTTAAATTATAGAATCTGATATATTTTATAATATTTTAAAACTTCTTTTCTATCAAGAAGGATTCAAATGAACCCAACTACAAAGAAGAGATGTTTGGTACTGATAGAATATTTTTTGCATCAAGATCCCCAATAAAAATGAAATTGCAGCGCCATACAGAAAGGATGACAGAACATTCTAATAAATTATGACCAGTTTTTTACTCCTTTTTCTCCCCTCATTGAGCAAATTCCATCATCTTAACTTTATTAGTAAGATCAAAGCAAGACAACCATACTTTTACAAAATGTTTTATTTTATATTTTAAGCGATTTGGTCAACAATTTATTTGCAGGAATCAAACATTTTTACATTGCAGCAGAATTTACTTTATTTGCAGATTGAATTACGATTAAATTTGTAGCTTGCCAAAACTTGCTTGAGAAAATTTATTCGACTTCTTCAATTTATTAATTGTAATTTTAAACACAAGAACTAAACATTGAAAGTCAAAAGAAAAATTACCTTGAACGTTGATTGGATAAACATACTAGTTTTTTTGCTAGCTTATGGTAAGTATACAATATAGATTAGTAGTTTCCTACTTAATATCATGTTTCCATTTTATGGGAAAAGAAGACAATGAAATGAAGCTAAATTTGAAGATTGCGCTAAATTATTTATTTCATAGAAAAAAATGTCTACTTTTAGTTAAATACACAAAAAGTAAAAAACAGAACCTTTTTAACCAATTGAGTGTGACACAGATGTACATTAGCAGTGCACTTTTGTTTTAACAAATCTAAAAAAAGTTTAATATTGACAAAAACTAACTATTAACATGTTATCTTGGATATATAATATAGGCAATACAACATCATCTCAATTATCGTTAGCCATATACCCAATATGATTGTTCATTTTTATAAATCTTCAAAAATTATCTTTGTTTGGTGGCGGAATTCTAATTTAATTAACGTTTACAAAGATTTACTGGACAAAATATGATAAATTTCATATCAGAATTCATATAGAACGTTTTAACACCAAGAAACATGTCACCACTAAATAGGCTTCCAGATAATGTTTTCACCGCATCTACCTAACAACAGTGCTTACAATCTTGCTAGAAATGCTAAATTTCGGCCTCTTGGCTTAAAGACAATTTTTTTGACATGATCTGAAGTGATGTTTGTTTACAATAATGAGCCTGGAATTATAGATTCAGTGGTGGCATATAGAAATGAAGAAGACTGCAGAATGGCTGAACGATGAAGTTGTAACTAGCCATTGAGGAAAAATAAATAATATATATTATTATATAAACCAGAGGCAGCACCATGAAACATAACAAATATGTAGAAAATTGGATTCAAAATTCTGCTAAAATATTCGTCAAATGGAAGTGAATGAAAATGGTATATGAAACAAAGAATCGTTTAACTCTCAGGCTGGTGATGAAGTACATTTTGCAAGAGGCCCAAATTAAGAAAATATGCTCGGATAGAAAAGAGCAGTAAACTATAGATGGCAATCTTAAGATACAGTTCCTTCAGGTAAAGTGAAAAGCATAATGGAAAGGTGAAATGGTGAGAGCAATAGTTAACTAAAAGAGCGAAAGCTATTATTCTTCCCCTACATATACTGAATAAAAGAAATCTAGAATAGTATCAAAATGGTCCCCTAACTCTTTGCAAAGAGTCATTTTAGTCGAACTCTATAAAGGCACAAATTTAATACCTAAATTGTTTTAAAGGGCACTAAATTAATCCTCCTTAATGACTATTTCAACCCATATCAAAAGCTTGTGGTGATTAATTTGACACTTTAATAAACTCTGAGACTACATGTAAATAATCACATGACTACTTTGACACTTTACCAAAAAAAAAAAAAAATGTAATAACCAAATATAGATGAAAAGAAAAAAAAACGCTCAATACAAAGTTAAAGAGGCTGAGAAATGGAACCTCACCGGTTTGATCATTGCATTCATTAGCTCATCAAAGTTGCAACTACTAGATGCAAACCCACCCTGCATCTTAGAAGACCCCAACATATTTTCCTCATTAAAAAAAAGCCGGCTTTCAATATTCGTTTTATTCATCTTGGCATGCTGCGATGTCAAAGATGAATCAAAACTTGGCTGGTTCATCATGCCTAAATCCACCTTTTTGTTATAAATTCGACCTTGCAACCTCTGGGTATCAGCAACAGTGTTGAGAAGAGTCTGATTCGGCAAAGTGGAGGTCAAGGAAGAATTCAATGTAATCTCATTGTGTTGTACTGAATCCTCCGATCTTTGCTTAGGGTTTGCAGAACTTCGGAAACTCAAGAACTTGGGGTCTACTTCGATTCCTGAAGGCATAAGCAACGCATTCCCGGCCGTCACGAGTAAGTTGTTAGAGGAAATATTCATCGGGTTTCCACTGAACGGAGGAACTGTCGAAGCTAGATTTCCACCCATGTTGTTTGAAGCCACACAGTCATTACCATAAGGGCCTCCCATGGACAAAGTGTTGGCATTGTATCCACTCAAAGAAGGAGCATTTTGCCACGATTCATTGCATCCGCTGCTCATCTCAAGACGATCTGTTCCAATGGATGGTATCGCAATGGAGGGTAATAACAAAGAACTGTTTGCAGCACTGATGAAATTATTGTTTGATGTGCCGGAGAAGACGCCTGGCGAACGGTGATTTGCTTCCTGTATCCGCTTTTGTTTTTGTTGGAGTTGGTCGAGTTCCAAAGATGTGGGGATGCCCTGAAGTAAGTTCTCGTGTTGATTCGAAGGAACTGGAAGGTGCTGAAACTTAGAGAGATCATTCATGGGATTATTTGTAGTATTTTGAGAACGAATTTGAACAGTTCCAGGAGCAAGTCCTGGAAGTCCCAACAAATTTGGGTTTGGTCTGCTTGAAATTCCATTTGGTTGGAATGGTGCAAAGCCTTGGAGTGGCGCTGAAGATGACAGACCATGAAAAGTTCCAAAACCATTAAAAGAGGCCATGTGGAGGTAAGAGGCATCTCTTCCACCTAAAACAGCAGCCATGCTAGCTTGTTGGCTGGCCACTGCACTAAGTCTTTTAAGGTAGAGTCTATACTTCTGCAAAGAGAAACATCAGTTAGAAATAAAAGAGAATATATCATCTGAAACAAGGAAGCAACCCAGTGAAAATAGGCATAAAATGATTTACTTGACTAGAGTCAATCAAATATTAGCACTTAGCAAAATACATGTCAAAGAAAAAATTATGAAGAAAGCCCCATTAGTTTAGGATAAAGCTATTCATGGTGATGGTAATTTTGGTGGCGGTGATGATAATCCTAGCAATAAATCATTGCTAAAAGTTTTAAAGCAATGTATTATTTAAAGGTTGGGAAATTTACCTACATACCAAACAATTGTTATGTATTACATATCTAACACCTAAAGTTTGACATTTACATTTATAACACTTTGGTGTTATGAACCTACACATGAAAATGCATACTTCACTTTTGAAAACTTAGGAGAAGTGGGATTTTTTATGTGATATTAAAGATTAGAATTTTATGTAGATTAATATCAATGTTTAGATGTTGGAGGTGTAAATACATAAGAATTACGTGTCATGTACGTAAATGCCCCTTAAAAATTTATCGATATCACAACTCTAGGAACATAAGCTTGGCAAGTTGTTAAGAACATGCCTGCAAATGGCTCGCTACATTTTCTCTCGTAAGCTTGTCAACATTCATGAGATCAAGTATCCTCTTAGGAACAGCCTCTGCAGCACGCAAGCAAGTTAAAAATCAACCACATGATAAGAAAAGAGCAATATAATTTAAATTTGATAAAAAAAATGACTTTGACATCTTAAAGAACAAAAAAATGATAGCTTTCTAATAATAGTAAACAACATGAAGAACATACTATCAATTCCCAGTTGGTTTACTGCAGCAACAAATTTGCGGTGAAGCTCAACAGACCAAACAACCCTCGGCTTTTTCTGGCTCGATGGATCCTCACTGTCATGAGTATTATCCTCACAGTAGTCTTCATCTTCATCATTCTGGTCCTTCCTCTTCCTATTAACTTTTCCACTAAGATCCAATGGTCCATTTTCACCAACAGCCTGCGTGCCTTCAGAATTTGCAGATTGAGGTTTATCCTGGTCGTCTCCGTTATCAAAGCTTTGACGTTCCTTGTGATCAAACTTTCTCCTCCTCACAACGTGCTGCCAAATATTTCTAAGCTCTTCAATTCGAACCGGTTTGAGAAGATAGTCGCAGGCCCCATGAGTTATCCCGTTCATGACGGCACTGGTTTCACCATTAGCGGATAACACTGCATTTCCAAGTTTTTTTTTTCCAAGATCAGTAACTTATTCCGGAAATTACAGAGACGTAAAAGTAAATCTGATTTTAGTTGTTCCGTTTAGATGATGGGACGTAACAGAGAAAAAACTTATAAGAAATTCTAGTTGAAAACCAACAGCTTGATGTCACCTAATGGTGATTTAAGATCTTCTATGGGAAACTGCAAGAAAGAAAGAGATAAAAAAAAGGTCAAAAAATTAGGCTTACTTATGACAGGAAGATCCATTTCGAGTCCCACGAGCTCCAAAAGCTTAAATCCGTCCATGTCCGGCATATGAACATCGCTGATAACCAGATCAAACTTGTCTTTGTTCTCCCTCAACATATTCAGAGCCTTGATTGCCTGGTTCGTCGTTGTAACTAGAAATCACACAAGATCCAAACAATAAGCCGATTTCAAATACTAATTTCCATAAACCAAAACCTCAGATCCAAACCCCGCTCTCCAATAATCAAAATCTTCATACAAAAAAAGAAAAAAGAAAATTGAAACACGCACAAAAACGAATGTATCAAAAACGCATCAGAAATTAACCTTTTCAAACAAAATCGCAAATAAAACCACAACTAATCTACTAGAAACACAGAACCCGCATCCGAGTTAAGGAAAAGAATCCCGACCGTGATATTTGCATCGAAGCAGCAGAGTCTCCAGCACCTTGAGGCAGATTGGATCGTCATCCACCGCAAGCACGCGCATCCCAATGGGGAACTGATCTCCATGCCCTTCGTCTCTCACCATGGCTCCCCTCTTCTCCTCAACCGTCATCTCCGTCACAACCCCCGCAGCAGCAGATTACAATCTCATCAATGAGATCCTCCAAGCCTCCTTCCCCCCCAAAAACCCGCTATAGGGTTTTGAATCGAACCCAAAAACCAAGCTCCCAAATCCAACAACACAAAGGACTAATAGCAGCAGGGTTTCACAGGATTCAGAATTCCATAAGACCGATGAGTTGGCTCCAACACATATGGAAAGGGTTATGAGAAAGGAATGTTTGTGTGAAGCGAGAAGCATCCAAATGGGGAAAACCAAAACAGAGAAAGTGTACTGCTACTCTGTCTAGCTCTCTCCTCCCTCTTATATTCCTTCTTCTTCTTCTACCTCTATACCTCTCTTTCCTGGTTTAACCGACGCCATTAATGAAATTACGAGATGAAGCAATAATTTCTGGGAAAAGAGAGCTGGGATCTAGGGAGCTCTATATAATATAGAGATGCCAAAACAAAAACCAGACCAGGGGCTGTAATGGCTTTTGTTCTTTTCTGTAATTTTTATGTATTTCCAATTTTTACATAAATATCATTACATTCTTATCTATTTACATCCAAATTTTAATTTTTTTTTATATATATACCCATGAAAAATGTTTGTTCCTTCTTTAAAAATTAATAGTGATAGTATAAGGTTTCGGTTGTAAATACATAAGAATTAGTAGTTCAAATGTATGTAAATGCTCTTTTTATTTTTACTTATTTTTTAAATTTCTGTCAGCTTTATTAACGTTTTTAATTAGGCGGCTTAATTGCAAGCTTATTGAATTTAATTTTTTATACTAATTGAATAATTAAAGGTAATTAAGCCGGTTCTTTTGACAGGCAAAGTGCTAAAAGTAAAGTTGTTACTTTCCATGTGCGTACTGCACCTGTTACACCGCAGAGAGAATAAGGTGTGGGTGTGATTGTGGGTGTACTCTGTAAGAATTTTTTTAAAAAGAAAAGTTGGAAAAAAAATTGTATAAGAATTTTTTTTTCTAAAATTAAATTATTTTATGATTTGTGTAATATAAACAAATAATTGAAGTTCTGTTATTTTTAGAGTAAAGTGCAAAATAGCCCTCAATTGGGGCTCTCAAAACGATTCGTGAACTATTCGTGTTCAATTTATTCTCTAAGTAAAGTAGTAAAACAAGAATAATTCATGACATTGGTTCTCGAATATTTAGACACATGATGCGGGCTCTCATCATGGAGTCTAGCGCATGAGAAATTGGTATTTGGGTCTCTACCAAATACCGATTTTCTTTTTTAATATATATAATTGACTGCACAATGATTTATATTCAATTAAAATTTTTAATTATGCAATATATTAAATTCTATTTAAAAGTATGTTTTAATATAAATAAGAAGATTTAAATGTTGCTCAAACTCTTAATATCCTATGATTAAGGATATCAAAACTATTCATTGTTCGCGAACAACTCGTGTTCAACTCTCCAAGCAAATAAGTCGAGCACGAACAAATTTTTTGTGTTCAATATATTATTTAGCCAAATACGAACAACATTTTTTAGCGAACCAATTACAAGCCTAGCCTGGGCTCGCTCAAGCTAGGCTCTTTACACCCATATCCCCAACTATTTATATGGATCATTTTTATCCAAAAGTTTATAAAAGTGATAATTAGTCTCCGCTCTTTAAATTAAGGCTAAAATAGTCGTCATAGATAATTACTAAAATCTATTTTAATAAGTTTTGAGACCAATTTGACACTTCTATAAATCATATGATTAAAACTGTCGTTTGACACTTCTATAAATTATGGGACTAAAATTACCTCACATAAATAGTGAAGAGACTATTTTTTGCACTTTAATCATTATCTTAATTTTCAAAATGGTTATGATATTTTCACCTTTTTTTTTTTTTAATTTAAAGAAGAATGTGTGAAGGCTACATCAAAATGAGTTGTAAGTGGCATCCATACGATGTTTATGTGTGCGTGACCAAACCTAATTAATAAATAATTAAAATTTAATATTTATGCATGGGTAAATATAATATTTACAAGTGATATAAGGTATCACTAAGCTCTTCGATGACGCTTCTGTCTACATACTTCTCTGTATCAATATTAAATTATTATTGTGACTATAATATGTTTTAATTTACTATATATATATATATATATATATATTGGGGAAATTTACATAGGAGCACCCACTTCTTGTGCATTTATTTATCTTAGATCTAAACTTTGATTTTTACAAATTAAGTACCTTTTTCTATGCTTGAAAAGATGTATGAAGAGGTAATTACACTTTTTCCTATGGATAGGGTGCTTAGGTTGTAAAAATTAAAGTTTGGGTGGGAGATAAGTAAATGCATAACAATCGGGGGATTCGTATGTAAAAATTCCTATTTTTTTAAGACTGAGAGAGAGGTTTAGAGGCATTTTGTGCTGTTTAACCTGACTTTGTGCAGGAGTCACTTGCAAGGATTCAATTGTTTGAACCACGAGAAATGGAGAGAGGGATAGAGAGAGAGGAGTACAAAGAGACTTGCTGCTCTTGGTAGACTTGCTGCTCTTGGTAAAATGGGATATTCCTGGACTCTAGTAACCCATTTTATATAATTGAATGTTTTTGGTACATGAAGAGGGGGAAGAGTCCAAGTCACTTCATAAGATAATGGAGAGGCAAAAAAGACTTATTACATGAAAAGACCTCTTTATTTATTTGAGAGGAAAATAAATGAAGGAAATTACATTTATAACCATGCTTTAAGGAATGTTGTACATGTTATTGTGGTAATTATACCACTGCGGACCTTAGGTCTCGTTGTTCACTTGCTAGTGGGATCGAAGAGGTGAATTGATCAGTGGTAGATCTTCTGGATGAGGAACATATGTTGGTCAACCTTTCAAGTCAAGGCAATCGATTGGATTCTTAAGAAAGTCTGAAAATTTAATTCAGTTGACGATATCAGTAGGGCGAAAAAGGCGGGATAGTCGTCAGTCTTCAATTCTTATTGGAGAGAATTTTTGCTGGCTGAGTAGACTTGTACCCTCGAGTAGAGGATGTAATTTGGGTGTGCATCATTGGATCAGTTTAGATGAAATCTGGTTAGCGTGAGCCGATTAATTTTCTCAGGTCCACGGGCCGCTTTCTGGTGGTCCTACTTTATCGTGTCATTCTTTCTTGAACTCTCGGAAACCTCGATTTATGTGTTAATACATTTTTTTGTGTACATGTGCACATAAATTGGAGTCAAATCCAAATTATTTTTATTTCGTTGCAAAACAACAACAACTACAAGCCTTTATCCCATTAAGTGGGGTCAGCTACGTGAATCCTTTCTCTCCATTGAGTTTTATTGGGTGTTATATTTTCCTTTAATTCTAATAAATTACGATCATTTTTTAACAATGTGCCTAAGTCTTTTTGGGTCTACCTTTGTCTTTCTTAAAACATCTACTCTTCTAATTGGATCGTCAGGTGGTCAACGATTAATGTGACCAAACCATCTAAGACGAATCTCTCTAATCTTGCCCGCCACCGGAGCTAAAGAAACTCTATCACGAATATTTTCATTTCACATTTTGTTTCTAAGTGTCAAGCCAATCATCCACCAAAGCATTCTCATCTCGACAACACTTAACTTTGTCTTATGATTCTCTTTTAAAGCCCAACATTCTGTGTCATAGAGCATTGCAAGTCTCACAACTATTTTATTAAATTTTCCTTTCTTTTTAAGCCGTAATTTTCTATCAGACAATAGGCCCGAAGCATTCCTCCACTTCAACCAACCAACTTAAATTCTACTAATAACATCCCCATCTATGTCACTATCCCTTTGAACAATAAACCCAAGATATCTAAAATGTTACACCTTCTAATGATTTGATCACCCATAGTTAGAACTCTGCCACTAGAGCTACTAGTACTAAAATTACATTCCATGTATTCAGTTTTAGTTCTACTCAAACTAATATCTTTAGATTCCAATGTAAACCTCCATAATTCAAGTTTTTCCTAAAGTAATTCTCTAGTCTTACCTCAAGGAGGATTTCGTTAGTGAAGAACATACACTAAGATACGTCCGTCTGTAAATTTCCAGTAAGCGAATCCCTAACTAAAGCAAAAAGATATGGGCTTAAAGCCGATCCCTGATGTAATCCAACTGAAATAGGAAAGTATTTGGTCAACCCTCCTACTGTTCGAACACAAGTAACAACTCTAGTATACATATCTTTAACGACTTGAATATAAGTCATGTCTACACCTTTTTCTCTAAAACTCTCTGAAAGACTTCTCTTGAAACCTTATCATTAGCTTTTTCTAAGTCGATAAAAATCATATGTCAATCCTTTTTATTCTCTTTGTACTGCTCCATCAAACCTCTCAATAAATATATAGCTTCCACACTAGATCTGCCCGTCATAAATCCAAACCGATTGCAGTAAATCTTTGTATCACGTCTTAACCTATGTTCAATAATCTTCTCCCATTTTTTTAAAGTATGACACATCAACTTAATTCCTCTATAATAAGCACACTCTTGTGCGTCTCCTTTATTCTTGAAAATTGAGACCAAAATACTCTTCCTCAACTCCTCAAGCATGTTTTTTAGTTTTTAAAATAATATTAAATAGTTGAGTAAGCCAAAAAACTCTCAAATCTCCTAAATATTTCCACATCAATTGCAATATCATCATGTTCTACTTATTTTCCACTCTTAGTTCTCTTTAAAGCCTCTTTAACTTCTTTTTCACTAATGCAACGGTTAAAATAAAATATTTTATTATTTTTAATGATATTAAGATCACTAAAGTCGATTATATTTTTAGAAAATTCATTAAAAAATTTATCAAAATAGCTCACCCACATATGTTGAATATTTTCTTCTAAGAAAAACCTTTTTTTTATTTTCATTATTAATACACATGGGTTAAATTAAATTTCTTTTTTCCTTGTTTGGCTAGTTTATACATATTTTTTTCACCACCTTAGTTAATCTATTATAAAGATAACTAACAAAAGAATTTTTATGCCACGAATTGTTCTCTCAGACTCCCAGACCAGCTTATTTTTTTCCTAATTCCAAAAATCATCTAAACCAACCCAATTTATTTGGCTCTAAATTAGCCCATAATCAAAGTTAATTTGCATAGAACTACGGAATGTAAAAATTAAATTTCATTTATGTACTAAATTACACTTTTAGCTAATATATATGAAGTTGGATAAAATCATATTTGGGACTGTCAAGTAAAACTGAAATTAAGTTCAAAATTTTCAAATGCAAAGTGAAGTATATANTATATATATATATATATTCTCAAGTTTGTTTTTATTTCATTTAACTTCGAACAATTTTCATTGATGAAAATTTGGATTAAAGTATGGCTATTAAAAAATTGTCAAAATAAAGTTTAAAATTCTTAAATCTATTTTGAAATAAGTACAATCCATAATTAATTAACTAATATTTATATTAAACTTTTCTAAATAAAATTAAGAATTCTAAAAATGATCCTGATTTTTACGATCATACCTTTTTTTTTTCGTACACCAATATTTTTATAATTAGTTATTATTATATCAACATCAATGTGATATAAACTATTTGAATTTAAAACTAATATAATCAACTTTTTTTCTAAGTAGCGAAAGAGGTTGCCGAAAAGACAATTTAATTAAGGTTTGTTAGCTAATTAAAACTTGATTAGGTAATTGCTTAATGGAAGCCTCATCATGCCAATTGACATTTAATTATTAAGTTTGCTAATTTGACTTTTCTTAGGGGCAAAAATGGATTTATATGTTTTATTTTCAATCTAGGCGCCCTTTGGACTTTAATTTGAAGAAACTTGCACGTGTGGATATGTTTAAAGAAATAAAAAAAAAGGAACTTTATGATCCCAAGTAATAAGGTTGAATAATATGTGTGTGTGTGTCTATATATATATATATTAAAAAAAGAAATTAACATTTTGTCCAGTGTGCACCAACTATCGATTTCTCAAATGGGTTGAAAACTCATGTGTGTTTAATCCAAATCCGAATAGCCCGCACCACGGAATTCGAATCCCCGAAGCGCTCACACACACACACACACAGATATATATATATATATATATATATAAC
>JXCR01087758.1:0-10137 GCA_002079205.1 Phalaenopsis hybrid cultivar | reverse complement strand
GAATGATCTTAGTTCATCTGCCATGGCAAACCAAGTTGAACTCTAACAATTAATATCCTTGAAGGGCGAGATGAACAATTGAAAGATATTTATGGTGAGCTGAAGAAAAAGATTTCCAACATGCTTAACAAACTCCTCATGCTCCATAAATATGGGCAATCCACACACTCAACCAAGTTTATAGCAGGTGGCAAATTTGAGTTAAAACAACTCATTTGAATTGGTTTTATTCCCATGGAGGTCATCTCGGATCCATGTTTTGAGTTTTTTTTTCTTCTAAGCCAGTGTGACTACTATTAGTGAAATGGGTGGCTATTTGTATCAGTTATGTTGTAATCATGAAAAGATTTATTTTGAATAGAGCGAAATTTTACTTGATTCCTCGATATTAATGATTATTTGATGACTTCTATTATTCTCTATAATTTTAGCATGATATTCAAAATAAATAGATCTATCCTTATGTGTTTACCCCTGTGTTCCACCTATATAAGGGCGCTTGTAATAGTTTTTAAAAATTCATTCATTTATTGTGAAAGTTTAGTGTTTTATCGTTATTTGACTCCCTGTCTCGTCTTTCTTTATCCATGTTGGCTTAAGGATTTCCTGGAACCTCACCTATCTGGTCACTCCAAAATGTCTAATGAAGAGGTGAACTTGGCGCAGTGCGAGTTCATGTTGCGCTTGTCGATTCAACTCAGTAAGGACAAGAAGGAAGAGTTCCCTAGCACTATATACAAAGATGAACTCATGTTTTGCTACAATCAGTTTAAGCTAGGATTGAGAGTTCTTCTCTGTGGAGAGGTGGTTGACATCTTCAATCATGATGAAATTATCTCAGCATAGGTGATGCCAAATTTTCGAACAGGAATCACCTCTTTGATATTGTACTCGAGGAAAATCTTTACTCTTTGGACTATTAGGTTGTTCACCTACCTATTCAAAATTAAGTAACAAATTCATCAATATTCTGCAACTGGGATCAAATTAGCCTTGAGAGTAAAATCAAGGATAAAAAAAATAAGATAATTTTATGTTTGCTACAAGAGCGGTTGGTTAAACAAAACTCGGTGCCAACCGTCTTTGTCAAGGAAATTTTTGATGGCGTTGACTTCAAATGAGGTGAAGAGAATTATTATTTTGAGGAAGGAAGAGTTACAAGTAATGTTCTTAAAGTTTCGTTTCGTAGAGAGAACTTTGGCTCGTAAGTCATATTCCTTGACTATTTTTTGCTTGGATATTCGCTTTGAGTCCTACTGTGATTTCCCTAGGTATTTGCATTTTTTTTACTTGAATCTTTTTTTGTTTGACATCCCATCTTTATGGTGATCTATCATTGGAGAGCAAGGTCACCACTGACAAGGTTTGTTGATGAGTTGGGTGCCAATGAAGCTATTATTTTTCTTAGTTTTGACTTAGATGTGATCTTCTCTTGATATGAGAGCTGAGCTTAAAGGAGAGCTTGTCTATTTACTTGTGTCACCATTCCTCTATGTATTCTCTTATCTCCTTTATAGGCAGTCTTTCAAGAGATGGCATCTGCGAGCTTATAGGAATTCGAAGTAGGCCTTCTTTTTTATGTTGTTGTGAAGAGGAAGTTGGATCATCAACAACTAAGGTGCCTACCGATGAGAGGAGGGGAGAAGTAATTGGAACATCATCATCAACAACCGAGGTGGCTACCAAACAGAGTAGAGAAGAAGAAATTGGGACATCAACAACCATAAAGGCCACTAAAAAGGCCGTCGAATTGAAGAAGCAGGAGCTCACGTATAGGCACAAAGGCAAGGTGATCAATAATGCTCCCGATAAAGATGATTGGCATATTCATAAGATGGTTAATGCAAGTTGTCGTTCACTGCTATGCGATTACTAGTTGTAGTGTGATAGTTCTCTTTTTCTCTAGTGAGGTCTCATAGGTGAATTGTGAGAGACCTTGTTGATAAAAAAATATAATAAGTAGTTTGAAAATTAAGCTCGATGAGGTGAAGAAAAAAGTCTTTATTGATAAGGCTACTATTGTTGAGCAAAGTGGAGCCCTAGCCAAATGCTATGAGAAAGTAAAGAGAATGAACTTGACTACTACCACATTGACCAATTTGGCAAAAACTCGTCGACAACAAATTGATTCTTTGGAGAGGAAATGTTCAGAATTAAAGTCCAAAATGGAGTAGCTTATGTGAAAATGACTATAATGAAGACATTTAAGAACCATTTGAATTTGTCATACGTCATTTAAGGACTTTTTGAATTTGTTGAGGTAATTTGACTCGGAAGAAAGTTCTTCCTTTGGGTCGTAGGATATGAATAAGTTTAATGAAATGATGAAGGAGCCGAGTTCAGAGGGAGAGAGTGAAGATTAAGACAGTTTAACCAATGCGTTATCTTAGTTAAATTAATAAATTTTAATGTTATATATGTATTCATTTATCATGAAATTTCCTTCTCTTGTTATGCTGCTATGAAATATTATAAGGTGAACTTATATGATTCAAATTTTGAAACCATTGCAAAAGAAATTAACTTATTTAAATCAATAAAAAATCCATAAGACGAGTTAAAAGTTTCGAGAACCATAAAAAATTGAAGAACTCATTCTGAGAATCAATTGTATAGCTCAATAATAGCAAATGATCATTCTTGAAATATATATAAGATAACTTGGGGTATTTGCTATTCAATTGAGTTTATCATGTTGATGAGTCCCTTTCAAACTCAAATGGGCAGATTGCTAATAATAACTCATAATTAAGTCCTACACTGCCATGCTCCTATGTTCGTCTCTTGGTTAAGTTGTCCCATTAAATGGATCCTGCCTTACGTGCCTTATCACAAAGGAGGTACTAGGTAGTCATGCCTCTTGGGTTTGACATGTATTCCAACTGTTCAAGATAGAGAGTGATACCAGAACTAGTTGGGATGTGGTGAAATACAAAAAAAGTAAACTTTTATTAATATAAAAATATTAGTACAATTCGACTCAACAAAAGGGAAATATAATAATAGACAAATCACTAGCTAGAGCTATAGGAAGAGACTCGAAGGTGGTAGCGGCGTCGACACGGTTAGCAATCATTGGGTAGTTATAGAATTGTGTAGGGTTGGTTGTAGGTGGGTTGGATGGCGAGGGAGTGGAAGAAGTTGGGGTGGCGGTGGAGTGGTTGAGGAATGTGGGGATGGTTGGTGACTAATGGAGTGATAGGTAAAAGGAATTGGTGAGAAGTAGCGAAGTAGTTTGAAGTTTACAACATCACCTTGGAGCAGGATACAACCGAAGTACCACATGTCATCGGTTATAGCCCTAATGAGAGAGAAGAGACTCCATACAGGAGATTTAGTAGACAACTCTAGTAGAACTGCCCTCTACACACTAAGGGGCCAATTATTTATAGCATTCCACTTCTACACAAGAGGAAAGGGATGAAAGAGACAAGAAAAATCCAGAACACTTTCCAGGAAAGATGTAGTTCGAAGAGCCCAGCTGGATCGCAAGACTTCGCTCGGCTTCTCGAGGTTTAGGGGGCTTTGATCCTGCAGTTTTGAGTGCGCCCTCTTTTAGGCACTATTACCTGCCAATATTCGGGCACCGTTCAGACACTCGTGTCAGTCTCCCGGGGTTGGGGAAGCTTCAACATTGTCTGTCAAAGCTCTAGGCACTAACGTGGTTGAAATATTGTAGTCCACAAGTAGGTCGATCTAATAAGTGTTGTCGTTCAGTTTCTAGAGTACTCTGAGAGGTCCATCTGATCTCGGCTTAAGCTTCTCGAATGATTTTGCTGGTAATCTCTCTTTTTTCAACCGAATACATACGAAGTTGCCTTCATGAAACATTACTTTCTTCTTGGATTTATTTGCCTGTCTTATATTTTTTATTCTGCTTGGCAATTTTCTTGCCAACTTCTTCGTGGAGCTTTTAGATCTCTTGAACTCGTTTTGTGGCATCCTTGCTGATTTATGAGGATGACAGGAGCGATACCAATTCAAGTGGCATGAGCGGATTGCGCCCGTATACAATCTCGATCGGAGCTTGTCCTGTAGTTTGATTGATGGATATGTTATAGGCAAACTCAAACTGGGCTAGGATGAGATCCCATTGTTTTATGTTTTTTCCCACGGAACACCTCAGGAGATTACCGAGGCTCTAGTTTACATCGTCTGTCTGTCTGTTTATGGATGTGCTGCCGAGCTGAATTGGAGTTTTGTGCCGAGCTTTCCCCATAGTGTCTTCTAGAAGTGGCTTAGGAATTTGAAGTCTCTGTCGGAGTTGATGGTCTTGGGAATTACATGCAGCCTTACAATTTCCCTGAAGTATAGATTGGTGATGTGGGAGGTTTCTAGTGTTCGGTTATAGGGTATAAAGTGGGTCATCTTGAAGAATCTGTCTACTACAACCATTATGGTATCTGACCTGATTCGCAGTTACGCAGTCATTTAGTTTCCTGACAAAAAAACTTGACACAGTTTCTTTAGGCGATCAGTGTGCAAAATGAATATGTTATAGAGTTTATAATTTAATTTATAGTTTACACACTAGGGGTTTTACGCAAGTGTACATATTTTTCAAGTAATATATGACTCTAATAGAGTCTCAATTATCGATTTCACAAGGAAAAGATGTAAGAAATCTCTTAGGCTAAGTTCTGGTACGCTAGGATCCGGTCTTAGTTTAGAATGTCGATTAAGGGTATTTTTCTAATAATTACTCCTAAATACAAATTAAAATCTAAAGTTAAACCTAACTAGATAAATTGGTTTGGTGAATTTTGATGGTAGATTTGTGGTGACCTAGATAATGTGTATGAATGGAATGCTTAGAATTTATTGTGGCCAGTGACAATAAGAGCGAAAATCTAAGTTACCCTCTTCCGAGTGTATAACATAACTTAGTTAACCTAGGGTCGATTCCTTAAAATAGCCAGATTATCACAGTGAAACTTCTAGCCTGTCACCCTAGAGTTTTCTGCTTCTAATAGCCCTCTAATTGGCTTAATCTTAGATTCAAGGTACGTAGCTCTAGATTAATATGGTTAGGAATCTAGTATGTCTCTTTAGAAACATCAATTTACACTCATCAACGAATATCTCCCTAACATTGCATTGAATTGTAGGACTATTTTTCCTTCACCCATAAGTTCAATGTGGTTCCTCCTAGTTTTTAAAGTCATAGCTCTCCCGAAACTTATGGGTTTACAACAAATTTTAACATAATAATTGACCAGATTGATTAGTAAATGAAGTATGAAGTAAGAACTATCACTTTGATATGAAAAACATATTCTAACATGTATCCTAATTTCCTAAACATTTATCTAATTCATTGCGAAAGAAAAGTACAAGAATTCTACTTCATAAAGCATGTGTCATATACAATAGAAAACTTCATTAAATCAAAGCAAATTCACTAGATAAGTTTTACAATAAGTAAAAGATAATGAAGAACACAATGTTTAGTTTTTTCCTCTAAAAAAAGATAGAAATCCCTTCAAAAAAGTCTCATGCTGATCCATGCAATGCTAATATAATTCCTTATAGATATCTCTCAAATTCCCTCACCAATTTCTCCAAAAAAAGGTAAAAATTTACATTTTCTACTCGTATCTACGACCTCTCGGCTTTCCTGGCGAATTCCATGACTTAGAAATGACAAAAAGTCCTTTCAATCATCCAGATTCGTTAGATAACTCGGGGCATGCAAAAATTCAAGTGAAACCAATTTTTTATCAGACTTCTCCTCAAGCTTCTCCTCGCTTTTTCATTTCTTTTTTTTAAGGATTTTTTTCTAATCAATTGTATTTTTAATATGAGGATTACTATATCTAAATAAACTTTTAATAGATTTGAATTTCACCATACTCTTCCGAAAGTTAAAAACTCTTTCCCTCACTTTTTAAAAATGTAAGTATTAGTTTTTAAAAAATAGTTTCAATAAAGACTCAATTCTCATAAAGTGTAAATCAAATAATCTTAGCTTTTCAAATATTCAACTCATTTCTACCATAAATAACAAAATCATTTTCCCAATGTTTCCTACAAATTATCTATTAAATCTAGAACAAGTTTCTTTACATAGGATCCTAATTAAGTTTTTTCTAACNCCAAACTTGATTTTTAATATGTATATGTATAGTATTCAGTACAGAAAATATAAGTGGGAAGAAAAACAACTCAGAAATTCTATCTATCATAAATTTCTATCAGAAACATCTACAAGTATTCATCAGGACAGATTAATATGCAACAGAAAGTAAATCTAAACTAAAACATGTTTAATGAAATTAAACTAAGGAAAAGTCTAACTAGCACAATAGGTATTAGCATATGAATATGTATTTTAATGTTCCTCAAGTCCTCTATATTGTTGTAAGACATACACAAACATCAATACATAAATGAGATCAATTCTTCCTCCATCTCATCACACCTCCTTTCCCTACTTCCAATATAACGGAATCACTTCACTGATCAATTGGGTTATACTTTTAAATGTTTTATAAGGTCTTACCCCATGGACACGATTATCCCTGATATATTGGCTCGTGAGCACCAACTTCAAGCATCGCCTTATCTTTTTAAGTATGCACTTCTAACAGTTATAAGGGTAGTGTATGATTATCATCGGGTTATTCTTCAACTGATTTATTGAACCATATTGAAGAAAACAATGTCAGATAAAGGAAGTAACATGTCCAAACTCATCATGTCTCCAGTTAATCCTCAAGTCTGGTTTAGAACTGAGTCGTAATGTACTCGTTAATCCAACTACTACTAGAAAATAAATATATGTCTAGTCAGAACGAGAAGTTAAGAAATCACCTCACTCATGACACAAATATCAAATCAATCCATTAACAATCCAAACATCCACCAACTTCAATCAAACTGATCAATCAGTACTAAAACAAACACATCACACCTCAACAATTACAACTCACAAACACAATAACACAGATAAACTGTGTTGGCTCCCATAAAGTGCTTATTTTAATGTCATCAGTCCGATGAATCATAAGGTTATACATATTTCACTTGCTCACCACTTTTCTCCTTAGGGTTTTCTAATCCTCCTAAAAATTTTCTCTAGTTCTGATTCGTATAGTTCAAGGTCTGCATTACGTGACCTACGCATTCAACTATAAAGACTTAGCTAATATGACAGATATCCAACACTTCAAGCACTCAAAAATATTTTTGGCATTATGAATTTTCTTTTAAATACACTCATAATAAATAAACACACCAGATAATAACACTACAATTTTCAAATATAAGTCTCTAAGTTCAACTAAAATTCTCCTAAAGTTCTTACCGTAGCTTCCCTTGCAGCGACACCAAAAACTTGACCCGATCCGCCATTACGCAGTTATTTAGTTTCCTGACATAAAACTTGATCAAATTTCTTTAGGTGGCTAATGTGCAAAATGGATTATATAGAGTTTAGAATTTAATTTATAGTTTACACGCTAGGGGTTCTACACAAGTATATGTATCGTTCAAGTAATATAAGATTCTAATGGAGTTCCGATTATCGATTCCACATGGAAGTGTGGTAAGAATTCCCTTAGGTTAAGTTCTAGCCTACTACTCTCATTAAGTGTGTTTTTCTAACAAGTACTCTTAAATACAAACTAAAATCTAAAGTTAAACCTAACTAGATAAATTGGTTTGATGAATTTTGAGGTGTAAAATCTATCTTTCTCTTGCCGTGACCTAGATAATGTGTAGGAATGTGATGCTTAGAATCTAATGTGACCAGTGGCAATAAGAGAAAAATCTAAGTTACCCTCTTTTGAGTATATAAAGTAGCTTAGGTAACCTAGAGTCGATTCCTTAAAATAACCAGATTATCACGGCGAAACTTCTAGCCTGTCACCCTGGAGTCTTCTTCTCCTAATAGCCCTCTAATTATCTTAATAATAGATTTAAGGTATGAAGCCCTTGATCAAGTTTGTTATGAATCTAGTCTATCACCCTATAAACATTAATTTGCACCCATCAACGAATATCTCCCTAGCATTGCATTGAATCTTAGGACTATTTTTCCTTCACCCATAAGTTCAATGTGGTTTCTTCTAGTTGTTAAAGTCATAGCTCTCATGGAACTTATGTATTTACAACAAATTTTAACATACCAATTAACCAGATTGATTAGTAAATGAAGCATGAAATAAGAACCATCATTGTGATATGAAAATTCTATTCTAACATGCATCATAACATCCTAAACATTTATCCAATTCATTGCAAAAGAAAAATACAAGAATTCTACTTCACAAAGTAGGTGTCGCACGCAACAGAAAGCTTCATTAAATCAAAACAAATCCACTAAATAAGTATTTACAACAAGTACAAGATAATGAAAAACACAATACTTATTTTTTTTCCTCTGAAAGAAAGATGAAAATCTTTTCTACAAAGTCTCCTGCTGATTCATGCAATGCTAATACATTCCCTTATAGATATCTCTCAAAATCCCCTCACCAATCTGTCCAAACAAGGTAAAAATCTATATTTCTTACTCCTATCTACGACCTCTCGGCCTTCCTGGAGAATTGCAGAACTTAGAAAGGACAAAAAGCTTTTTCCAACCATACAGATTCGTCCAATAACTCAGCGCATGCAAAAACCACCCTTGGACAGTTTGGGCGCCTAGGTGCCAGTCTGCGGCGCCTAGGCGTTGTCTTCTCTATTTTATGGGCGGAGACTGGCGCTTAGGCGCCACCCTGCTGACACCACAACCATTTGCTCTCATTTGCCTTTGTTTCGCTCCGTTTCAGCTCCAATCCGTTCCAAATGTTATACCTGCAAGATAAACATAAAAATACTCTTCTTTATAATGCAATTTTATTTAAAAATATGTAATAAATATAAAGAAAATTAAGCATAAAAAAACATATCAGCATCCTTGTTCCTTTGAGTCCATGGAAGCCCAAGCACGAAATCCATGCTAACATCCACCCACGATGCCCCTGACACTAGAAGTGATGTGTATAAACCGGCGTTCTAAGCTCTTGTTTTTACTAGATGATAAACCCTGCATTGCTTGAATGTCATTCAACGTCTCCTGTTAGCTTTGCCCAGAAAGAATGCTCTCTTACAAGGACGACGGTTTTGTCCCTGCCGAAATGACCTGTTAGTTCTTTGTTGTGGCCTTCCTGGATAATGGCATCCCTTAGTGAACATCGGGAAATGCATAACTGATCTTAGTGGAACATGTATTAATTTGTGCGGTAATATTGCCCCGTTGGCTTCTCTTGATATTGCTCCCATATGTTCTTGAAATCTTTGCCCGTTTCATATAGATCCTTAATGACCTCGAAGCTCACAACTCGTGCCTGCATGGATGTGATCAATAGGTGTCGAGGTCTCAACGCATTTGCTAGATGGTTTTAGCTTCCCGTATTGTGTTTTAGTGCAAACTGGAATGAAGCTAGGAATTCTACCCAGGTGGCGTGCCGTTCTTTTAGTTTGCTTTGGCTGTTGAGGAATTTTAGGGCCCCGTGATCTGTAAATAGTATAAACTCTTTTACCAATAGGTAATGATTTTAGGGTTTCAGAGCTATTATGATGGCGTAAAATTCCTTGTCGTAGGTTGAGTATTTTCTCCTAGTTTCGCTCAATTTCTCATTGAAGAAAGCGATGGGGGCTCCTCCTTGGCTCAGTACTGCTTCGATCCCCATGATGGAGGCATCGCATTCTACCTCAAAAAGTTGGTTGAAGTTAGGTAGTACTAGCACGGGGCCTGAGCTACCTTTTCTTTCAGTGTCAAAACTGTCTTGGGTTTTTGCTGCCAAGTAAACTCCTTCCTTTTTAGGAGTTCAGTCAGAGAGGAGGTGATGGTGTTGAAGTTTTTGATAAATCTTCAATAAAAGGATGCCAACCCTAAGAATGGTCTCAACTCGGTGAATGATAGTGGTACGACCCAGCTGATAATGGCCTCTATCTTTACGAAATCTATCTGAATGCTTGCACCAGGCATGATGTAGCCAAGAAAGCGTACTTGATTTGTCATAAAGTGACATTTCTTTGGATGGGCATATAGTTGCTCGGCTCGTGTCGGCGTTTAAAAGGGGGGAGTAGTTACGTTTGGGGGTCGCCCGTAAGAAGCTGTCGGCCGCCGGAATCGAAATCCCGTCACCC
>JXCR01087754.1:27078-40701 GCA_002079205.1 Phalaenopsis hybrid cultivar | reverse complement strand
AACATTAAGCAGTAGTGAGGGAGGGGCACAATGATGCTGGATGCGAGCAGATGGGTGGAAGAAGCGAGGGAATATGTGGAGGTAGTCACCACCTCAAAGTGAGATATAATCAGAGCACCATCTGTCCTCGAATACAATCCTAGAAGGGAAAAAAGAGATATCGACGACTGTCCATATATAAAACACACACACACACACACACACATATATATATATATATATATATATATATAGTAAGTTTGAGAGGGGGAAAGATGCGATAACACTCCAGCCCTAATTAGGGCCTATCGGTTCAACCTCCCTGCTCTACCAGTAGCCCCTTAGCTAAACCCTGTTTGTTCAGTCTTAGTAGCTCCGCGTCACGGTCTCTCTCGAAAANTATATATATATATATATAGTAAGTTTGAGAGGGGGAAAGATGCGATAACACTCCAGCCCTAATTAGGGCCTACCGGTTCAGCCTCCCTGCTCTACCAGTAGCCCCTTAGCTAAACCCTGTTTGTTCAGTCTCAGTAGCTCCGCGTCACGGTCTCTCTCAAATTTGAAATAAAATGAAGTGAGAATTCCTGGTCAAATTTTCAAAACATATATGAGATAGTAGATAACACGCTACTCTGAGATTTCATCCGAGGTTCGAGGTTTCCCATAGCCGCTAACCCTTATGGCTAATTACCCCGCCCAATAACGGGGGAACACTTTCGATTAAGTTTAATCATTAGGCTCTAAGTATTAGGACATAGCATATGGTAGCAACAAATTTATAATTTAAAATTATGAAAATTATCACTACAAGCTTAAAGTAGATGGCGGGGGAAACGATAGAGAACCCGATCAAGATTCTATGGAATCATGATCCTAGGTTGTGATTATATATGATCTACTTAGAGGAGGTGGTCGACCCCAAAAAAATAGAAGGATCATTGTCAGCAATCATTGGTAGCTTCGTTCAAAGGTATATTATATACTTGATGTGAATGTTTGTATAAGGGTCTAAGGGGACTAATCTAAATCTATCTTACAGAGGGCTTCGTGCTTAGCTAATATATTATATGATTCATATCTCAAAGGGTAAAATGCCTTTGGGGAAAATACGAGTTATAGTCGTAACCGTTTTACGTTGGAGCCTACTGGCTAAACCACCCGGTCAGAGGGCTCTGGTCGTAATCATTTTATTCTAGCCTACCNCATATCTCAAAGGGTAAAATGCCTTTGGGGAAAATACGAGTTATAGTCGTAACCGTTTTACGTTGGAGCCTATTGGCTAAACCACCCGGTCAGAGGGCTCTGGTCGTAATCATTTTATTCTAGCCTACTGGCCAGGTCAGGTGGACAGAGGACTCATGTCACGACCTTATTGACACATGATTGTTTTGAGTATGAATTCAATAATATGTTTAATATGATATTGACTTTTTATGAGCCCAAGTAAATATTAAATTTGCCACCCTCGATATACAATTACAGATATATGAATTTTGCTTTAAGTATCGATTGATAAAATTTTACTTGGTTATTTTATAGATATTATGATTTTAAAATTCTATTTTTTATAAGTGAACCTCTCTAGTTGAGATTTGCAATGAATATGCCATTGTACCTTTTTGACCATTGGCTTTGAGTAGGGTCCGAAAACAAAAGTGCCCATTCAAATTAAAAAAANTTATTGACACATGATTGTTTTGAGTATGAATTCAATAATATGTTTAATATGATATTGACTTTTTATGAGCCCGAGTAAATATTAAATTTGCCACCCTCGATATACAATTACAGATATATGAATTTTGTTTTAAGTATCGATTGATAAAATTTTACTTTGGTTATTTTATAGATATTATGATTTTAAAATTCTATTTTTTATAAGTGAACCTCTCTAGTTGAGATTTGCAATGAATATGCCATTGTACCTTTTTGACCATTGGCTTTGAGTAGGGTCCGAAAACAAAAGTGCCCATTCAAATTAAAAAACAACAACAAATATTCTAATTGGTTTGCTTTAGTTTAATCTAAAGTCGTATATCATTATTGGTTCGAACACCTAGAGTGTTTAACAACTATCGAATTGGACGACTTTCCTCGTTAACGTGTGAAACTAGTCGATCAGTTAAACCACTTTAATGATCTAACCGATCCATGTTCCATTGGGGTACTTTAAGGCCCAATTGTCTTTTGGTGTTTCAAATTGACTATGTTCAATTGTAGTTGATATATGCGAAAGAAGTTTTGCGCTTATTGTAATGCAATTTTCGGGCATCATCCGAGCAAGGTGTAAATCCTTCGGGTATCCTATACTCGGTATAACCAATGAACAATGAAGAGGAAGGCCAGCCCCCTTGAAACACGTCGTTCGCTCACGCTTCATGCAGGTCCGAACCGTGTTTGACATATTCATCATAAATGAATGAGGTGAACACCCTTTTAAGGGGTTAATGTGAATTTCAGTCTAAGACTAAACGTCTATGGCTAGCACACCCTACTTAGGTCAACTTTCTTCGTATCTCGATTGACGAAAGTCAAAACCGATTGATACTTGTTATTATGTGTGAGGAAAGTCATGCACTTTCCTCAACATACTTTTTCGATCACACATTCTTATGCAAGGGTTTGAAAACAAACAATACCCATTCAAAATGAATGAATGTGGTTATTAACATCAATTTTTTTGGTGTTACTACATTAGGTTGTTCGCCTGCATGACTCGAGATAGTTTACGGTTCGTTCGTAGCATCCCGTAGCTTAAGACACCCATCCGGGACTCTCTAGCACTTGTTCGGGGCACAGAGCTAGAATTGGCGGTGATTTAGCCTTACCCAGAGAACCCGCTATCGCAGGAGCTCATTCAGGACACATGACATATTCAGTGCCCATTCTGGTGTTTAGAAGTCACTGCACGTCCATCTGGAGCCTCCCGTGGCCAAGGGAAGTTATGAAGTCCTACTTGTGCTGCGAAAAAGTTTGGGTTCGGGATGCCCTACCCATGATGTGGCTTTGGTCGACCGTTGGCGGCGATTTCTCCGGTGAATGACCAATCAAAATACTTAATTTTGAAGTTATGGGACTNAAGTTATGAAGTCCTACTTGTGCTGCGAAAAAGTTTGGGTTCGGGATGCCCTACCCATGATGTGGCTTTGGTAGACCGTTGGCGGCGATTTCTCCGGTGAATGACCGATCAAAATACTTAATTTTGAAGTTATGGGACCACATTTCACTCATATGGAGTCTCCCATAGCTTACGGATCGAGAAAATCCTCCGTCGAGCGCTCCGAATGTAAATCAGGATTTTCAGGGCTCGACCGACGCCTAGGTCCCAGCTCTGGGCGCCTAGGCACCCAACATGCCTTCCCGAATGTTTAAAATTGAGCCACTGGAAGTCTGGCGCCATTGGAAGTCTAGCGCCAGTCCTGAGCACCTAGTCACCAAAATAACTCATAAGTAGTCATTTTTTTTAGCCCATGGAAAGTAGGCGTTTAGGCGCCAGGTTCGCGGCGCCTAGGCGCCAACCCAATTTCGAGTTGCAAAAAACTCACTTTTTCACTCCAATTTGACTCTGGTGCACCCCCAACATTTTTTTTTTGCGTGTGGATCATGTCCCATGTCTTTTGTGTGATCACGTGAGCACTTCAGTTCAATCATTCGCACCGGCACGATCGACCGATCACCTTGGGTTTGTTCGGTCTTTTCGGCTCGATCTTCTTAATTTTTGGTTTCGATCAGCCACCTCGGCCTGATCGCTCGTTCTATTGGATTTGATCAACCGCCCTGTGTTAATCACCCGTTTTAGATCGTATCGGCTGTCCCGACTCGATCGACTGACCCGGTCTGATCGCCTGATCTTTTGGGTTCGATTGACCGCCCCACGTTGATCACCCGCTTTAGGTCTGATCGGTTATCCCAACTCGATCGACCTATTCTTCGGGCTCGATCAGCCGCCTCAGCCCGATTGCCCGATCTTTTGGATTTGATCAACCGCATCAATACAATCATTCGCTTAAGGTTCGATTGGTCTTCCTGGCCCGATCGACCTAGTCTACGAGCTTGATCAGCCTCTCCAGGCTGATTGCCAGATCTTTTGGTTTTGATGGACCACACCGGTATGATCACCCACTTTGGGTCGGATTGGCCATCCCATTTTTCGAGCTTGATTGACCGCCCTAGACCGATTCCTCGATCTTTTGGGTTCGATCGACCACCCCGTGATGATCACCCACTTTAGGTTGGATCAACCATCCAGGCTCAAGAAACCTAATTTTTGGGCTCGATCGGCCACACCAGCCCAATCGTGTTTGATTGACCACACCAATATAATCACCCACTTTGGATTTGATCGGTCGTCCCGATCCCATCGATCCATTTCTCGTTCTTGATTNTCCCAGCTCTGGGCGCCTAGGCACCCAACATGCCTTCCCGAATGTTTAAAATTGAGCCACTGGAAGTCTGGCACCATTGGAAGTCTGGCGCCATTGGAAGTCTGGCGCCAGTCCTGAGCACCTAGTCACCAAAATAACTCATAAGTAGTCATTTTTTTGAGCCCATGGAAAGTAGGCGTTTAGGCGCCAGGTTCGCGGCGCCTAGGCGCCAGCCCAATATCGAGTTGCAAAAAACTCACTTTTTCACTCCAATTTGACTCTGGTGCACCCCCAACATTTTTTTTTTGCGTGTGGATCATGTCCCATATCTTTTGTGTGATCTCGTGAGCACTTCAGTTCAATCGTTCGCACCGGCACGATCGACCGATCACCTTGGGTCTGTTCGGTCTTTTCGGCTCGATCTTCTTAATTTTTGGTTTCGATCAGCCACCTCGGCCTGATCGCTCGTTCTATTGGATTTGATCAACCGCCCCATGTTAATCACCCGTTTTAGATCCTATCGGCTGTCCCGACTCGATTGACTGACCCGATCTGATCGCCTGATCTTTTGAGTTCGATTGACCGCCCCACGTTGATCACCCGCTTTAGGTCTGATCGGTTATCCCAGCTCGATCGACCTATTCTTCGGGCTCGATCAGCCGCCTCAGCCCGATTGCCCGATCTTTTGGATTTGATCAATCGCATCAATACAATCATTCGCTTAAGGTTCGATTGGTCTTCCTGGCCCGATCGACATAGTCTACGGGCTTAATCAGCCTCTCCAGGCTGATTGCCAGATCTTTGGGTTTTGATGGACCACACCGGTATGATCACCCACTTTGGGTCGGATTGGCCATCCCATTTCTCAAGCTTGATCGACCGCCCTAGACCGATTCCTCGATCTTTTGGGTTCGATCGACCACCCCGTGATGATCACCTACTTTAGGTTGGATCGACCATCCAGGCTCAATAAACCTAATTTTTGGGCTCGATCGGCCACACCAGCCCAATCGTGTTTGATTGACCACACCAATACGATCACCCACTTTGGATCTGATCGGTCGTCTCGATCCCATCGATCCATTTCTCGTTCTTGATCGGTCGCCCCCACCTGATTGACCGATCTTTTGGGTTCAATTGACCGCCTCGCGTCGATCTCTTTCTTTAGGTCCGATCGGTCGCCTCGACCTGATCGACCTATTCTCTTGGCTCAATCGGCCGCCCCGCCCCAATCGCCTTACTTTTAAGTTTTGATCGAATGCACATATACGATCACTCGCTTTGGGTCCAATCAGTCATCCCAACTAGATCAACCCATTCCCTGGGCTTGATCAGTCGCCCCAGCCTGATTGCTCGATCTTTTGGGTTCGACCAACCGCCCCGCATCAATCACCTGCTTTTGGTCTGATCTGCCATCCCAGCCCGATCGACCCATTCCCCAGGCTTGTTCGACCGTCCTGAACCAATTGCTCGATCTTGTAGGTTTGATCGACCATAATGATACGGTCACCCGCTTTGGGTCTGATCGACCATCATGGCATGATCGACCCATTTCTCTGGTTTGATCAGTTGCCCTGGCCCAATTGTCTGATCTTTTGGGTTCGATCGACCACCCCGTGTCAATCACCTGCTTTACGGCGGATCTATTGTCCCAATTTGATCGACATTCTCCAGGCTTCATCGGCCTCTTGGAATTTATCGCTTGATCTTTTTGGGTTTGATCGACCACGCCGGTACGATCAACCGCTTTGGGTTTGATCGATCGTCCTGAACCAATCTACCCATTTCCTGGGTTTAATCAATCGCCCTGTGCGGTTGCCCGATCTTTTGGGTTTGATCGGCCGCCCCTGCGATTACACGCTTTAAGTCCGATCGGCCGCCTNCTGAACCAATCTACCCATTTCCTGGGTTTAATCAATCGCCCTGTGCGGTTGCCCGATCTTTTGGGTTTGATCTACCGCCCCTGCGATTACACGTTTTAAGTCTGATCGGCCGCCCCGGCCTGGTCGCCCAATCTTTTGGGTTTGATCAACCATACTGGTTCGATCACCCGTTTTAGGTCTGATCAGTTGTCCTGAATCGATCAACCCATCCTTTTGATCTGATCGATCGTCACAGACCGGTCTCCCGATCACTTGCATGCTTTCTTGTATTTCTTGCATGCTGCATGTTTCTTTGCATTTGTATGAAAAATCTTTTGACTTTATGTCTACGATGTATGTCATTGCATGTAAAATAATTTTGTCTTGTATGCTTCNGATCACCCGTTTTAGGTCTGATCAGTTGTCCTGAATCGATCAACCCATCCTTTTGATCTGATCGATCGTCACGGACCGATCTCCCGATCACTTGCATGCTTTTTTGTATTTCTTGCATGCTGCATGTTTCTTTGCATTTGTATGAAAAATCTTTTGGCTTTATGTCTACGATGTATGTCATTGCATGTAAAATAATTTTGTCTTGTATGCTTTGCATGTAGCATATTTGGATGTCTCTTTGAACATTCATGTTTGGGGTGTCTTTTTGAGCACCCCCACTTGTAAGTATCTTCTTCACATACGACGTTGTATGCACGGGGATGGACACTTGCACATTTTGGGAGGAGCCGACTCACTCATATGTCATTTATCTCACTCTCTACGACGCCACCTAGAGGGTCATATGTATTTCACATTGTGTCAAGCACGAGTCAAGCTTCTAGCCATTAAACTCGTGCGAGGCACAATGTATGTCCACTCAGATGTGTGATTCTCCTTTGTAAGGATCACATCACTTAGTTTGTTTGACACTTAGCATTTCTATAAAGAGAATTTCATCATTTGATTTGAACCTTATCAACTCAGCCCCGCTTACAGAGGATCGAGTTCATGGTATATAATATCATTTGAATTTAAAAATGGACTTTGAGAGTTGATATGAGAATAAATCCCTCCTATTGAAATTCACTATCAACCTGACCATCATCGGGGAATTTGATCATTTGATTTGAACCTTGTCAATTCGATCCTGCTCATAGAGGATCATATCCCTAACCTAAATTCATTATTTTATTCAAATATTCTTTCTAGCTTAATTTTGAAGATAAACCCCTCAGATTGAAATATTCAATCAGTTCAACTATCATTGTGAGATTTGATCATTTTATTTGAACCTTGTCAACTGTGTTTCTCATAGAGGATCGAGTTCTTAAGCTATATTGATTAGTTTATTCAAATATTATTTTGAGCTTAATTTTGAAGATAGAGCCCCTCGGTTGAAACATTTAATCAATTTGACCATCATCAGAAAATTTGATCATATGATTTGAATCTTGTCAGTTTGTCATACTCACAGAGGATCGAATTTATAACCTAATTTGATTAGTTTATTCAGATATGTTATTAGCTTAATTTTAAAAATAGACCCTTCTAATTGAAATATTCTATCAACCCGGTCATCATGAGGGATAAATTATTATTTAAATATTATTAAAAGTATTAGTCTTCCCGGTTCCAGTCCTTGTGAGGAGGAGGATCAGATTAACATGTCAGAAGCTCAATCTTGTCAACTCCAGTCATAATTAGGAGAAGGATTAGATTAGCATAGCGTGGGCTTAATTTTATCAACTACGGTACCTATAGGGAGTATGATATTTGTGTACATATTATTATTTTAAGCTTTCAGTTTCTACTTTTGACTGCTCTTGTAGTTGGGATTGCAGATCTGTTGGCGATAAATAGAAAATTGTAAACAAATTGGTAGGATTTAAATTAGATTCCGATTCAGATGCTTAGTAGATGTTGCTTTAGAATTTTGGCTTTACATGAGTGGTGAGATTTGTCTTTATATGGTTTATCAACTCTATCTGCCATTTAACTTGATCTTTGAGCACTCGAGACTAGTGCCAATGAGCTTCTCTAGGTACCAAATGTACTATCTGATTAAAATAATATTAATAATGATAAAATTAAAATATTAATACTCGAATAGACATCAAGGGATAAGCGTCACACGCCCCCATTCAAATCAAACGAACGGAGAGAACAAGGGACAGAGGAAGGAGAAGGAAGAAACGATAGTGAAGGTGAGGGAAGAAGAGGAGGAAGTGTGAATCTCATCGCACTGGAACAATGTTGTTTTCATTGTTGTCCATTTTGCAATTTGGTGATGTTTCAAATGATTTCCAACGTGATCGAGGCATTTCAGGTTTGATCACATTGTGTCGTATTCATTGTTTGCTGCTTTTGCCGCGTTCTACTGATTTGTTTTATAGAATTGATGTGTGGTCAACAATATTCTACATATAAGCTGAAAGTAACCAATATTTTTAATATTTTGTCGACTTTATTTAGTTACATTACATTATGACTTACACTACATAAGCTGAATTGTGATTGGGAAATTTATCGAGTGCTTTCTCATATTTTAAAATACTTGCAGGACATGCACACGTTGCTGAAGCTCTTCGTGTACCTCTTCATATCTTCTTCACAATGCCTTGGACGTAAGATGTGACAGATAATTCAGTTTTTCCCTTGCTTTTTAATGTTTTTCCACTTTCCTTTTAAAACTTGCTTTAGATTTTTTTTTTTCTTCTGAATCATGGCATCAGAAAAAGCCAAACATAAGTTCTGATTTCATTTATATGTCAACCGTTTTAATAGTTCTAAAGAATGATAACATGTTTCTTTTGGCAATAGCGCATGTGCATATATGGTACTCTTCTCTTGAATATGGGTCAATTCAACCTTCTCTTGTCATCTTCTGCACCTTTTGTTTGAATGTATGAATTGCGTAATTCAGCAATTTTTTCTCTAGGAATAGTTTTCTATGTTTTGAAATGCATTAGTTTCTTTAATTTACAACTGATTCAGGATTCCCGTCTCAGTTTTACTGTTGCAATTTTTTTTGTGAGATTTGATTCTAAAATTGATTGCTTTTGTTTGGTTATGTGCACAAGCGGATTGCTAAATTAGAGTGTAAGAGTACACATTGAGATTTATTATTATTATTATTGTTATTTTTTGCCGAGTCTTCATAGCAGATAAAATTATCTAATCAACCTATATGTGCACATGCAAGATTTATAATGTGATCAAGTGATATAATACTAGATGTGAAATAGAAGCAAAATTCTAATATTTATGCAACAACCATAGAACATAACCATTCAACACATGTAAATCCTCACATTAGCTTAAATGAAGTGCAGTATGGTAACACAATTAAAGTATAGAGCAATGAATCTCCTAAAAGCATAAATATAAGCAACATGCCCAAATTTCTTCATTTGAACAACAAAATCCATGTGGGATAATAAAGTAGGTAGTGTAAATGGATCTCCTAAATGCATAAATATAAGCAACATGCTCAAATTGATTACTATAGTTTTATTGGCTTTTAAGCAAATCATTTATGAAATTTTCAATTATTTTATTCTCACACTTTTTAAAGGTGCTTATATAATGCAAGTTTGAAATGCAACATGATTGCCATTAGCATGCATACTACGTGTAGTGCTAGAAGCTAAACATTTGTGTAACTTACCTCCTAAGTCAACTTTCTCAATTTCTATCATAAAACATCGCTATATTATCATGCAAAGTTCCCTGTCCTGTTCACATGAAGTGACGCTTGAAGAAGCTAAATAAGATAATTCATTAATTTCATTCTTAAGGTTAACATTCTCATTTTTATGGAATTTGATTTTAATTTATCCTTCAAAATCTACTGTCATGTTTTCATGATTCATTTTCATCATGTAAGATATCAATAAGAAAACAAATGAGGATAATTCTTTCTTTAGAGAAATTTGTATATATATTTTAAACATATAACTCATTTGCCAAATTATCAAATGATGTAGATAGCGAGAAATATGGAAGCCAATTTGTGTCATCATTTGAGGGGAGGAGGGGTGCACTTGTCCTTATTGTATTGCACTATTAGGCTTATGATGATTCTTTATTTTGTCTCTTTTCTTTGTGGCCTTCTTTCTTCTATTCTTCTTGATATATGTGTATATGATTTANTAAGATATCAATAAGAAAACAAATGAGGATAATTCTTTCTTTAGAGAAATTTGTATATATATTTTAAACATATAACTCATTTGCCAAATTATCAAATGATGTAGATAGCGAGAAATATGGAAGCCAATTTGTGTCATCATTTGAGGGGAGGAGGGGTGCACTTGTCCTTATTGAATTGCACTATTAGGCTTATGATGATTTTTTATTTTGTCTCTTTTCTTTGTGGCCTTCTTTCTTCTATTCTTTTTGATATATGTGTATATGATTTGTTCTCTTAGAGCCTTGGGTTGTTCTCTAATTGATATAATATTTCTTTGGCTTTCTTACTTCTCATTCCTAGATCTTCCCTATTAAAGATTTGATTTTCAGTTTTTTTTTCCTTTTTTGTTTTTCACTTAAAAATAAATATATGGTGTTCTGATATAAGTACAAAATATTANAATATTTCTTTGGCTTTCTTACTTCTCATTCCTAGATCTTCCCTATTAAAGATTTGATTTTCAGTTTTTTTTCCTTTTTTGTTTTTCACTTAAAAATAAATATATGGTGTTCTGATATAAGTACAAAATATTAAAAAAAAATTATAAACATTGCATTTTGTTTCGGCAAATCAATTTCAACTTTTGTCCATAAATCAAAGGACACTTTAAATATATGTATCCTTTACAAAAACAATAAATTGGGAATAACCATCCTCCATAGACTAACCATTTTCCATATTTCATATTCTGAATTTTTGAAACTACTAAAATATATTTATTCAAAAAATTCCAAAAAATTAAGATGCATATTTAAAAAAGATGGTNAACCATCCTCCATAGACTAACCATTTTCCATATTTCATATTCTGAATTTTTGAAACTACTAAAATATATTTAGTCAAAAAATTCCAAAAAATTAAGATGCATATTTAAAAAAGATGGCCTGCTAATGAATTACAATCGGTCAAGGAATAAAATAATGTGTGATATAAGGATTTACTTTAGGTTGCGAAGCGAAATATACATAACCTTTGCTTTTATGTCATCTATTGGGTTGGGATGAAGGGTGGGGTGATGAATTGGGCTGTGAACAGTGCAAGTGTTTTTGCAAACTCTTCCAATCTAACCTAAACGAATAGGAACAGCATTAATAAAAAAAGCTATTTAATCAATCTACCAGTGCACTCATGCAAGATTTAGGATGTTGAAGGAGCAATATAAAAATGGATATGGGAGTAATGAAGCATGAGGCACAAGCATAGCAATTTACTTCAGTAATAATACATAGGTATGCCACATGTCAATCTCGTAGAAGTAGACAAAATAACTGAATTGCATAGCACAAAATTATGCAAATCAATTTTATTGCTGTTGGGCACCAACCACCAACATCCATATTGCGAACCCTCTCTCATGGGAAATTTACCATCCTTCTTTGCTGATGCAGTAGGAGAAACGTTTGTAGAATCCTTGCTCATGCTTGGATGTACATCTAGACCTTCCACAAGTGGCTAGATGCGCCTTCAACTTCACTCAGCTCAACTTATTTGCTTATTTGGTAACTTGTCTTTTCACTTTTTCACCTTCTCCTCTTTGGGTGTATTATCTTTGCCTCTACTTTGGTTTTCTCTCTTACTTATTGCTCACCTGCTCTCTCTCTTTCTCTAATTCTTTCTCCCTTGCTATCACTCGCCCTTTTTTTAAGCCAACTTATTAAATAGACACTTAAGGTATTTACTACCCTTTTTTATTCCCATTTTTGAGCAAATGATCTACACAACTTAATTAAATATTTAAATAATTAAAATTTTTATTGATTTCTAATTTGTTATTTGTATTTCTCAGTTAGATGAATAATGTTTTGATTGGTTACAACTACACTTCTTATTGGTGACTGACTCCTTATGATTTGCTTACCTAATAATCTCAATTGGCTGAGAATCAATGATGATAAAATTGATTTGGAATTATGACTGCGATAGAGCAGCGTAGATTTTGATTTTATCTATTTTTGATTATTTAAGAGAATTATATGACTGAGTTTTGTTCTACTGTTTTAAGTGCCCAAGTGTCCAATTTGGTTTACAGCTGTGACTTTGCATATTGACAGCCTATAGCTTCATGGATGAAACAGTTTCGGCACGTCATTTTATCCATTTGCATCACGTTAACTCATCTACATAATGGAGCATTTCTTGAAAATAATATGAAAGGTGTTGATTAGATTATGCAGTCCTTGTCAATTATAATTTGCTTTGCAAGTGCATTTTTGCTGTTTGATGAAGTATATTTTATTTAATTTGCATTCCGTCTGCTGCAATAGATTTTTGTTTTTAGGCATGGGTGCCCTTTCTTATTTTTTAATATGCAGGCCAACAAGCGAGTTCCCTCATCCTTTGGCACGTGTTCCTCAGACTGCTGCATATCGGGTATATTTCTAGCTCATGCAGCTACTGGATTTTTTACCTTTTATAAGCTTAGCACCTTTTATAAGCTTAGTAAATCTCTCAAGTTGTCTAATATTTTTCTTACATTATTTTAGCTGTCATATCTTGTCGTGGACCTAATTGTTTGGTGGGGAATCAGAGGGTTTATTAATGACTTCAGAAAAAGAAAACTTAAGTTGCCCTCAATCACTTACTTCAGTACGTATCATGGATCTATATCACATTTGCCAACAGGCTACTTGTGGAGCCCCCACCTTGTGCCTAAGCCAAATGGTGAGCATGAAGTTTTACATTTTTAGCAGTACCCACTCATTTCCTTCCTGTCTTTAAATTTTTGAAGAAAATTGATCTTTTTCTTTATTTCAAAATAAACGTATTGCTTTTTATCTGCGTACTAATGCACAAGATTTCCAGATTGGGGTCCTTTAGTAGATGTTGTTGGATTCTGTTTCTTGGACCTTGGAACCAATTATCAGCCATCGAAAAAGTTTGCACAATGGCTTCTACAAGGGTCAAAACCTTTATACATTGGTTTTGGTAGCATGGTAAGGTTCCTGTTAAAAACACAATGTTGATCAGGATGCTGAAATGAGCAGCCTGTTTTCTTAAATTCATTCTTGATTCATAATATTGGTTTTTCCACCTAATATTTCAAGATTTGTTGTAGAAAAAGTGTTTTATTTCTCCAGATGCTTAGCAAGAATTTTTAGTTGAGCACCTTTATTTTTTGTTCTGTTTTTTGTTTGATATTGAGTTTCAGATGTTTTTAGTTACGATTACTGCTATATATGTTGAGTGCTAAAGTGGAAATTATCCTTTAGTTCTGGCTAATTGTTTT
>JXCR01087748.1:37126-54961 GCA_002079205.1 Phalaenopsis hybrid cultivar | reverse complement strand
GCAAATTTTTTCCCCGATACACAATCAAATAATTACAAATTTAATTGCTTTTTTAATCCGAATTATTGTTTATATATTAACTAATAATATTTTTATCTTAAAGTCCTGATAATTTTTAAAGGCTGATAGTTTATCATAAAATATAAATCCTTTTCTAGATAATTAATAAAAAAAGGCAAGGGTGAGCTATTTAATCCCAGAAGTCCTTTCAACTTTGCTTAATTTCGCAGATAGAATTCGTATTCAAAATCAATGTAATAATTTTTGGTCCGACTTCGGAAATCATTGCTTGTTTTACGCTACGAAACTATTGCGCAGTCAATGTCAATTAACAATAACTTATAGTTTAATGTAAAGAATGGCAACGTGTCCTACAAATAAGCAGCAATTATTGGTGTTATTAACTTATTCTCATGAAATTGATGCCTCAAGCCTTGACTTTTCACCTAAAGAGACGAGAAAATATTACTTTGGAGTCTAAGGTACGTCCGGATTACAACAGAGTTTTTTTTTTTTTTTTTTCTCCTCCACTGTTTCCAGTGTATCACTGTTGTTTATATTTAAATATAATAGAATGATCGATGATGAAATGAAAAATTTAAACGAGAAAATTAACACCAGAAAATATTACACAACAGAACACACAGATTTACATGGTTCGACAAATTGCCTACGTTCACGGAGCTGCAGAGAATTTTATTACTTGAGGAATTTATACCAGTTAATCACGTTTACAATTACAGGAGAAAGTCTCTCATTTTCTCAGTCTCTCTTCTTCTCTCTCTACACCGAGATACATCGAAGAAGAAGAAAACAAGAAAGAAATATATGGGAGAATCAAACCTGCTGCTATTGTTTTTTCCCCCAATCTAAGGCCTCACCAAATTCCTACCAACCAAAGGGAGGAGCAGCTGAAGCCTTTAGCTACGTTCCTTTTCTTCTTTTGTTTCGAAAAAGACCCTAACCGGCTGGGCTCCTGTTCGCGACTTCAAGTGAAGCGGATCGAAGTAACAGTTCGTGAAATATGAGAGGCGGGGGGCGGAAGAAAATAGCGAGAACAATTGTAGCCTCCTTTTTTTATTTGTTTAAACCGGGTCCCACCTCAACAAATCTCCCACTTGGAGATCGGTACACAGGCAACGTCTTTTTTGTCAAACTAATACCCTCCACTAGTGACGCCCCCCTTTTCTTCAAACGTGATATCCTCTATCCTTGTAACTTAAGATCACTGTCTTCAAATTAGAATACCAACTGAAGTTGCACACAACTTCAGTTTCTCAAGAGTAACACCCTTAGTCAACATATCAACAGGATTCTAGCTTCCATAAATTTTCTCAAGCAACAACCGTCCAACATCCAACAATGATCATATGAAGTGATACTTGATCTGAATGTGCTTAGCCCTAGACTGAAACAATGGATTCCTGACAAGGAATATGGCGCTCTGACTATCACTGTAGAGAATGTCATTCTGATTCTTCTTGCTCAATTCTTCTAAGAAGCTCTGTAGTCATATCATCTCTTTTGTAGCCTCTGACGCTGCTATATACTCTGCTACTGTAGTAGACAAAGAAACTGTCTTTTGCAGATTAGAGCCTCATGATATTGCAGTGCCACCAACAGTAAAAATATAGCTTGTAGTACTTCTTCTTGTATCAATGTCTCCAGCTAGATCAACATCAACATAGTAATGTATCTCTGAACTCTTTCCTGAGAAACATAAGCAAGTTTCTGAAGAGTCTCTTAGGTACCTCAAGATCCACTTCACTGCTTCCCAATGTTCCTTTCCTGGATTACTCATGTATCTGCTAACAACTCACACTGCATGGGCAGAATCCAGTCTGGTGCAAACCATATAATACATAAGTGAACCAATAGTTGAAGCATAAGAAACCTTACTCATGTGGTCTTGTTCCTCTTCTGACTTGGGTGACTGATTCTTGTTGAGTCTGAAGTGACTTCCCAAGGGTGTGCAAACTGATTTGGCCTTATCCATGTTGAACCTGCTAAGTACATTTTTCACATACTCAGTCTGAGAGAGTCTTAACATACCTCTAAATCTATCTTTGACAATTCTCATACCTAGGATTTGCTTTGCCGCTCCCAAATCCTTATTTGCAAAGTGTTTTGACATCTGCTCCTTCATATTATTGATCTCATCAATACTAGCCCCTGCAATAAGCATATCATCCACATGCAACAATAGGATGATATAGGAATTGTCAAAATATCTAACATAATAACAGTGATCTGCCTGACGTCTTATGTACCCTGCACCTGTCTAGGAGCTTGCTTCAGGCCATACAAGCTCTTCTTCAATCCACAAACTAACTCTTCCTTTCCATATACCACGAACCCTTTAGGTTGGTGCATGTAGATGTCTTCTTCAAGATCCCCATGAAAAAAGGATGTCTTCACATCTAACTGAAGGAAGAGATCTTCAGTAGTCACCATAGACAGTACCATTTTGATGGTTGTAAGCTTCACCACAAGAGAGAAAATCTCAGAATAATCAATATCATGCTTCTGCTAAAAGTCTTTTACAACAAGTTTAGCATTGTACCTCTTACTGTCATCATGCTTAGTTTTCACCTGGTACACCCACTTGTGTATTTCCTTCTTAGATGGAAGTTCTGTCAACTCCCAAGTCTGATTTTCTAGCAGAGAATTCATCTTCTCCTTCATAGCTAGCTCCCACTTGCTCGAATTTTCATCTTGCAAGATTTCTTCATAGCATTGAGGTTCTCCACCATCTGTCAGCAGAATGTAATTTAAAGTTGAAGAATAACGTCGTGGAGAACGTCTATCCCTCTCTGACCTGTGAACTACAACTGTAGGGGTAGACTGCTCTGAAACTGACTGTGGAACAATAGGAATGGGTGCCCCAGACCTACTCTCCTCATCACCTGCATCTCTGCCCTGCAATGTGGCCTCTCCTAAATCATCAAATCTTACCAACTCAGATTTCTGTAGTATTGTTTCAGAAACTATACTGGACTTGTACTTGTACATAATATTCTCATTGAAAATCACGTTCCTGCACCTTATGATCTTCCGACCATGATCATCCTAGAAAAGATACTCATATGCCTCGTCTCCATACCAAATGAAATAACACTTCTTTGACTTAGCCTCAGGTTTACTTCGATAAGAAAGACATCCAAAAGTCTTAAGGTGAGAAAATTTGATCTTTTTCCCACTCCAGACTTCTTTAGGTAATTCATAGTTTAATGGAGCAGATGGTCCCCTGTCGATCAAATAAACTGCAGTGCTAACTGCTTCTGCCCAGATAGTAGGTGATAGTACAACGTGCAATCTCTTGCTTCTAGCCCGCTCATTAATGGTCTTGTTCATGCGCTTTGCAACACCATTTTGTTGTGGTGTTCCTGGAATGGTCTTCTCGATTCGGATGCCCTGAGCTGCACAGTACTCCTTGACCCACCATCAATGTACTCACCACCATTATCAGACCTCAGACATTTCAGCTTTAAGCTTATATCTGTCTCAACCATTGTCTTCCAAGTCTTGAACACACTAAATACTTCAGATTTATGCTTCAAGAAATAAACCCATACATTTCTGCTATGATCATCAATGAATGTGATATAGTAATGAGAGCCTCCAAGAGATATCACTGGAGAAGGTCCCCACACATCTGTGTGTAAAAGATCCAGCTTTCCTACATTTGGTGTCCTGCCGCTTTTCAAGAAGCTGACCTTCCTTTGTTTCCCCGTAATGTAACTTTCACACATGCCGAAATCAACTAACTTCAGTTATGGTAGCTTACCACTGGACTGAAGTTCTTTCATACCTCTCTGACTCATGTGGCTTAGTCTGCAATGTCAAAACTCTGTTGTGCTCTCTGTAACAGTAGTATCAACAGTGTTAATTAAACCAGTAGTCATATATAACATACATGTTTTATTACCCTGAGCCAGTACTAGTGCTCATTTAGTAACCTTCCTAGTGTCATCTGAGAACACTACTGAATGTCTACACTCAGCAAGCTGCCTAACAGAAATAAGGTTCTTCTTCAGTTCAGGAATGTGTCTAACCTTTTGCTAAGTCTACTTGTTCTTATTTAGAAGTGCAATTTCAATATCTCATATTCCTACTATGTTTAGAGCTTCTTCATCTGCCAGATATACTTTCTTAAAGTCACCTGCAACATAATTTCACATCAATTCCCGATGAAAAATTGTATGAAAAGAAGCCAATGAATCTAGTATCCAGTCATCAACAAAACTATGAACTGCCAACAGTAGTGCATCCTGGAATTCTTCAGTTATCACATTTGCAGTGTCATTCTCTTTCTTCTTAAGATTCCTGCATTTCCTCTTTATGTGACTAATTTTGTCACAATTCTAGCAAGTTACTTGGTTACTAGACCTTGACTTGCTCATGCTTCTGTTCTTTGATTTTGATCTTCCCCTATTTGAGTTACTGTCATGTGATCTCCCTCTGAAATCGACATTTAATGCTGAACTCGAACCTGAGATCTCGCCAGAATCTTTCCTGCGCACATCCTTAACCAAATCAAATCACCAATATCTTCATATTTCAGCCTAGATTTACCTACAGAATTACTGATAGCCATCATCATAGCTTCTCAACTATTTGGTAATGAAGCCAACAAGATCAGTGCACGTATCTCATCATCAAATTTAATTTCCACATATGATAATTGATTTATGACAGTATTAAAATCATTCAGGTGTTGTACAACAGACGTACCTTCCGCTATCTTCAAATTGAATAACATCTTCATTAGATATATCTTATTATTCGTCGTTGGCTTTTCATACATACCTAACATGGCTGCCATAAGATCTGCAGTCGTCCTTTCCTTGACGATGTTGTGTGCAACGAACCTAGATAGGGGCAATCGAATAACCCCAGAATCTGTCGATCCAACTGATTCCATTCAACTTCATCCATCCTTTTAGGTCTTTTCCCCAATAACAGAAGAGTAAGTTTCTTCCTATAGAGGTTGCATTCTCCAGTAATCAAAATATGTGCTGTCAAATTTCTCGACCCATGAAACATTCACTCCATCTACAACCATTGGCTTTGATACTAGTTATTGTGGTACATTTAAATATAATAGAACGATCGACGATGAAACAAAAAATTTGAACGAGAAATTAACACAAAAAAACAGTACACATCGGAACTCACAGATTTATGTGATACGGCAAATTACCTACGTCTACGGAGTTGTAGAGGATTTTATTACTAGAGGAATTTACACCAGCTGATCACGTTTACAATTATAGGAGAAAGTCTCTCACTTTTTCACTCTCTCTTCTTCTCTCTCTACACTGAGATACACCGAAGAAGAAGAAAACAAGGAATAAATATATGGGAGAATCAAACCTACTGCCATTGCTTTTTCCCCCAATTTAAGGCCTCACCGAATTCCTACCAACCCAAGGGAGGAGCAGTCGAAGCCTTTTGCGTTCCTATTCTTCTTCTGTTTTGCAAAATACCCTAACCGGATGGGCACCTGTTCGCGACTTAAGGCTAAGTGAATCGACGCGAATCGAAGTAGCAGTTCGCGAAATATGAGAGGCGGGAGGCGGAAGAAAATAGCGCGAACAGTTGTAGCTTTTTTTTTTCTTTTTTATTTGTTTAAAACGGGCTCCACCTCAATATATCACATATGTTGTCCGAAAGTAGCTTAAGTTCTGACTCTGGACATATTATTTTTAGTAAGAGCCACTAGAATTTAGATGTGAACGCGTAAAAAATACTTAAATTTTGTTTTCTTCAACGGTAAGTTATCGTTCAAATATATTTTCCACAGAAAATTATAAATTTAGGATATTTACCTATTATAAGCCAACAAACACTATATGAAAAGCTGCATTCAGAAACTTAATCAGAAATGTAAAATTACCATACTCACCCTTATGGAATTTACGAGCTAATCCTCTTATCTACTATCTAAAGGCATGTAGATGAATATGGAAAGTGTATCAAATATTATACATGCATGAAACATAGCAATGCCCCCACTCACAAACAATAATTATCAGGCATAAAATTACTCGAAAGCATTTTTGGATGGAGCGATCACTTGTTCCCCGCAATCCCCACCTCAAAGAGTCAGGATCTCAGGCACCAAACCCAGAATACATCCTTCTGAAATTAATAGATCATAATGTAGCCATTGCAATCCTATCAACCATCTCAACTCAATCCTCCTGTACATGGGCAACACTTTAGCAAAATGTTTATAATCCACCAATAGATCCATAGTCATACATTTAAAGAATAAACTCCACCATTTCACCGTGGGTACCACCGCAATGGCACAATAACTCGCCACATTCAAAACTCTAGTGGAAAACACGACATCTATGAGATTCAAACCGATAAAGAAGACATTTTTTTTTGATATCTTGAATGGACTTACACCATCATANTTCCCAAGGGTGTGCAAACTGATTTGGCCTTATCCATGTTGAACCTGCTAAGTACATTTTTCACATACTCAGTCTGAGAGAGTCTTAACATACCTCTAAATCTATCTTTGACAATTCTCATACCTAGGATTTGCTTTGCCGCTCCCAAATCCTTATTTGCAAAGTGTTTTGACATCTGCTCCTTCATATTATTGATCTCATCAATACTAGCCCCTGCAATAAGCATATCATCCACATGCAACAATAGGATGATATAGGAATTGTCAAAATATCTAACATAATAACAGTGATCTGCCTGACGTCTTATGTACCCTGCACCTGTCTAGGAGCTTGCTTCAGGCCATACAAGCTCTTCTTCAATCCACAAACTAACTCTTCCTTTCCATATACCACGAACCCTTTAGGTTGGTGCATGTAGATGTCTTCTTCAAGATCCCCATGAAAAAAGGATGTCTTCACATCTAACTGAAGGAAGAGATCTTCAGTAGTCACCATAGACAGTACCATTTTGATGGTTGTAAGCTTCACCACAAGAGAGAAAATCTCAGAATAATCAATATCATGCTTCTGCTAAAAGTCTTTTACAACAAGTTTAGCATTGTACCTCTTACTGTCATCATGCTTAGTTTTCACCTGGTACACCCACTTGTGTATTTCCTTCTTAGATGGAAGTTCTGTCAACTCCCAAGTCTGATTTTCTAGCAGAGAATTCATCTTCTCCTTCATAGCTAGCTCCCACTTGCTCGAATTTTCATCTTGCAAGATTTCTTCATAGCATTGAGGTTCTCCACCATCTGTCAGCAGAATGTAATTTAAAGTTGAAGAATAACGTCGTGGAGAACGTCTATCCCTCTCTGACCTGTGAACTACAACTGTAGGGGTAGACTGCTCTGAAACTGACTGTGGAACAATAGGAATGGGTGCCCCAGACCTACTCTCCTCATCACCTGCATCTCTGCCCTGCAATGTGGCCTCTCCTAAATCATCAAATCTTACCAACTCAGATTTCTGTAGTATTGTTTCAGAAACTATACTGGACTTGTACTTGTACATAATATTCTCATTGAAAATCACGTTCCTGCACCTTATGATCTTCCGACCATGATCATCCTAGAAAAGATACTCATATGCCTCGTCTCCATACCAAATGAAATAACACTTCTTTGACTTAGCCTCAGGTTTACTTCGATAAGAAAGACATCCAAAAGTCTTAAGGTGAGAAAATTTGATCTTTTTCCCACTCCAGACTTCTTTAGGTAATTCATAGTTTAATGGAGCAGATGGTCCCCTGTCGATCAAATAAACTGCAGTGCTAACTGCTTCTGCCCAGATAGTAGGTGATAGTACAACGTGCAATCTCTTGCTTCTAGCCCGCTCATTAATGGTCTTGTTCATGCGCTTTGCAACACCATTTTGTTGTGGTGTTCCTGGAATGGTCTTCTCGATTCGGATGCCCTGAGCTGCACAGTACTCCTTGACCCACCATCAATGTACTCACCACCATTATCAGACCTCAGACATTTCAGCTTTAAGCTTATATCTGTCTCAACCATTGTCTTCCAAGTCTTGAACACACTAAATACTTCAGATTTATGCTTCAAGAAATAAACCCATACATTTCTGCTATGATCATCAATGAATGTGATATAGTAATGAGAGCCTCCAAGAGATATCACTGGAGAAGGTCCCCACACATCTGTGTGTAAAAGATCCAGCTTTCCTACATTTGGTGTCCTGCCGCTTTTCAAGAAGCTGACCTTCCTTTGTTTCCCCGTAATGTAACTTTCACACATGCCGAAATCAACTAACTTCAGTTATGGTAGCTTACCACTGGACTGAAGTTCTTTCATACCTCTCTGACTCATGTGGCTTAGTCTGCAATGTCAAAACTCTGTTGTGCTCTCTGTAACAGTAGTATCAACAGTGTTAATTAAACCAGTAGTCATATATAACATACATGTTTTATTACCCTGAGCCAGTACTAGTGCTCATTTAGTAACCTTCCTAGTGTCATCTGAGAACACTACTGAATGTCTACACTCAGCAAGCTGCCTAACAGAAATAAGGTTCTTCTTCAGTTCAGGAATGTGTCTAACCTTTTGCTAAGTCTACTTGTTCTTATTTAGAAGTGCAATTTCAATATCTCATATTCCTACTATGTTTAGAGCTTCTTCATCTGCCAGATATACTTTCTTAAAGTCACCTGCAACATAATTTCACATCAATTCCCGATGAAAAATTGTATGAAAAGAAGCCAATGAATCTAGTATCCAGTCATCAACAAAACTATGAACTGCCAACAGTAGTGCATCCTGGAATTCTTCAGTTATCACATTTGCAGTGTCATTCTCTTTCTTCTTAAGATTCCTGCATTTCCTCTTTATGTGACTAATTTTGTCACAATTCTAGCAAGTTACTTGGTTACTAGACCTTGACTTGCTCATGCTTCTGTTCTTTGATTTTGATCTTCCCCTATTTGAGTTACTGTCATGTGATCTCCCTCTGAAATCGACATTTAATGCTGAACTCGAACCTGAGATCTCGCCAGAATCTTTCCTGCGCACATCCTTAACCAAATCAAATCACCAATATCTTCATATTTCAGCCTAGATTTACCTACAGAATTACTGATAGCCATCATCATAGCTTCTCAACTATTTGGTAATGAAGCCAACAAGATCAGTGCACGTATCTCATCATCAAATTTAATTTCCACATATGATAATTGATTTATGACAGTATTAAAATCATTCAGGTGTTGTACAACAGACGTACCTTCCGCTATCTTCAAATTGAATAACATCTTCATTAGATATATCTTATTATTCGTCGTTGGCTTTTCATACATACCTAACATGGCTGCCATAAGATCTGCAGTCGTCCTTTCCTTGACGATGTTGTGTGCAACGAACCTAGATAGGGGCAATCGAATAACCCCAGAATCTGTCGATCCAACTGATTCCATTCAACTTCATCCATCCTTTTAGGTCTTTTCCCCAATAACAGAAGAGTAAGTTTCTTCCTATAGAGGTTGCATTCTCCAGTAATCAAAATATGTGCTGTCAAATTTCTCGACCCATGAAACATTCACTCCATCTACAACCATTGGCTTTGATACTAGTTATTGTGGTACATTTAAATATAATAGAACGATCGACGATGAAACAAAAAATTTGAACGAGAAATTAACACAAAAAAACAGTACACATCGGAACTCACAGATTTATGTGATACGGCAAATTACCTACGTCTACGGAGTTGTAGAGGATTTTATTACTAGAGGAATTTACACCAGCTGATCACGTTTACAATTATAGGAGAAAGTCTCTCACTTTTTCACTCTCTCTTCTTCTCTCTCTACACTGAGATACACCGAAGAAGAAGAAAACAAGGAATAAATATATGGGAGAATCAAACCTACTGCCATTGCTTTTTCCCCCAATTTAAGGCCTCACCGAATTCCTACCAACCCAAGGGAGGAGCAGTCGAAGCCTTTTGCGTTCCTATTCTTCTTCTGTTTTGCAAAATACCCTAACCGGATGGGCACCTGTTCGCGACTTAAGGCTAAGTGAATCGACGCGAATCGAAGTAGCAGTTCGCGAAATATGAGAGGCGGGAGGCGGAAGAAAATAGCGCGAACAGTTGTAGCTTTTTTTTTTCTTTTTTATTTGTTTAAAACGGGCTCCACCTCAATATATCACATATGTTGTCCGAAAGTAGCTTAAGTTCTGACTCTGGACATATTATTTTTAGTAAGAGCCACTAGAATTTAGATGTGAACGCGTAAAAAATACTTAAATTTTGTTTTCTTCAACGGTAAGTTATCGTTCAAATATATTTTCCACAGAAAATTATAAATTTAGGATATTTACCTATTATAAGCCAACAAACACTATATGAAAAGCTGCATTCAGAAACTTAATCAGAAATGTAAAATTACCATACTCACCCTTATGGAATTTACGAGCTAATCCTCTTATCTACTATCTAAAGGCATGTAGATGAATATGGAAAGTGTATCAAATATTATACATGCATGAAACATAGCAATGCCCCCACTCACAAACAATAATTATCAGGCATAAAATTACTCGAAAGCATTTTTGGATGGAGCGATCACTTGTTCCCCGCAATCCCCACCTCAAAGAGTCAGGATCTCAGGCACCAAACCCAGAATACATCCTTCTGAAATTAATAGATCATAATGTAGCCATTGCAATCCTATCAACCATCTCAACTCAATCCTCCTGTACATGGGCAACACTTTAGCAAAATGTTTATAATCCACCAATAGATCCATAGTCATACATTTAAAGAATAAACTCCACCATTTCACCGTGGGTACCACCGCAATGGCACAATAACTCGCCACATTCAAAACTCTAGTGGAAAACACGACATCTATGAGATTCAAACCGATAAAGAAGACATTTTTTTTTGATATCTTGAATGGACTTACACCATCATACATTCCCTTCAAAACGAGAATTAGACCCAACTAAACCTCATAACCTTTGATAATTTTTACTCAATATTAAACGGTAAGAAAATTAATCTACCACTGAAAATATCAAACACAACTGACCAATAACTATCAACACTACCAAAAATTGAAACTCATTCCACCAGAATCGTCAACCCAATCACACACAAAACTCCAAGCAAATAATACTGTCAACTCCAACATAATTAAAACCCCAATTACCTACCAACTATGCTCAAGTAAAGCACTCAGCAGTATAATGCTAGCATCGTACTAATTTGCAATATAAACCAGTCAAAAACCAACACACAAAATTTTGCTTGAAGTGAATCATGGCGCCGGTTCTTCAGTTAAAATGTTTAAGTGAGTGGCGCCTAGCCGCCGACCACAGAGCTTCTAGGCGCCAGAGCTGAACAATGATAGTTTTGAGCAGTTCGGTATTTGAGTTCAATAAAGGAAATATAACAAGTGGGATGACAAATTTTGAGGGGCTTCTCTTACATTTTCTGCCATTCTAAAAGGAAGAACTTGGAGGGAGAAGACAACAAAACTTCAATTAGGAGTTTTAAAGCAAGATTAAAAAGAGATTGTAAGATTGTGGGATTGTGGGTATGCGTGTAATTCATCTGCAACTTCTGGATCTTAAGGAGAAGCATATTGAGTTTTGAGATAAGCATACTAAGTTTTGTTTGTTTTCTTTAAGAGACAATTGGGAGACTCCTGTGTATGTTCTACTCTGAATTACAATGTTGATGTTGATGAAATTTGGCATGCTTAGTGAGTAGATTTTGTGTTCTCCTTTTGTTGAGAAAATTAGGGCGAAGAAAACAGTAACGACACAAATCCAANGGAAGCTCGAACTTGACAAATTCTATTTTGCATTGTTTTCTTTGAATTATCAATAATCGTAGCTCCCACTTTGCTGGTATTTATTGTTGTATTCTTAGCATCTTGATTGCTTCTATAAATTATCATTATAGTTGTTGTATCTAACTGAAAAAACGGTGGAAAAATATAAGAGGGCTTGCTCTTATTGATGCAAAGAGGGGTATAAATACCCATTACAGGACTTACTGGTAAGGAAAACAATAAAAACAAAATAAAGTAGACAAGGAAATGAATAATAACAAATATAAGAGGCAGCTAATCTCTCTAATTAAGGAGAAAAATAAATAGAGATTCCTAAGATCCCTCATATAATTTATAACCCTTTAAATATAGAGTTATAACAAATATGAAATATAATCATCATTATTTACGAGATCTTTCAACACTCCCCCTCAAGCTGACATGAAGATGCCACTCATGGCAAGTTTGCTAACTAGATTCTCGTGTTGCACTTTGAAAATGACTTTGTTAGAATATCTGTTGTTTTGCTAGCAGTAGGTATGTAAGACATACATATCACGCCGCTATCTATCTTCTCCTTGATGAAATGTTTGTTAACTTCTATATGTTTTGTTCTGTCATGTAGAACTGGATTATGAGCTATAGAGATTGCAGTCTTGTTGTCGCAGTAAATTTTAATAGGTGCAGGTATAGAAATCTTCAACTCTTCCAGAAGCCTTTTTATTCATAATACTTCACAGAGTTAATGTTCCACCGAGCGGAATTCTACTTCAGCACTACTTCTTGCTACCACACTTTGTTTTATACTTTTCCAATTAACCAAATTTACGCTTATAAAGGTACAATAACCTGATGTGGATCTTCTATCATTTACATCTCCTGCTCAATTTGCATCTATGTAGGCCTCTATTAGAAGATGTTCTCCTTTTGGAACAAAAGTCCTTTTCCAGGAGTTTTTTTGAGATATCTCAAAATTTGGAATACAGCTTCGAAGTGAGTAGGTTCAGGTGAATGCATGAATTGACTCACAACACTCACTGCAAAGGCTATGTCAGGTCGAGTGGGAGCCAAATAGATTAGTCGCTCTACCAATCTTTGTTAGCGTGCTTTGTCCATTACCTCATTAGCTGCTGTTGTTTTTAATTTTATATTAGGTTCAATTGGCATATCTGCTGCCTTGCAACCTGTCATTCTTGTTTTTTTGAGTAAATCAAGTACATACTTGCGTTGATTGACAAAGATTCCTTCTTTGGATCTTGCAAACTCCATTCCGAGAAAATATTTCAGCTTTCACAAGTCCTTAATATCAAGTTCGGCTTCAAGTTTTCTCTTCAAGTTGTTAATCTCCAGAGGATCATCCCTGTAATGATTATGTCATATACATACACAATCACAATGGCTACTTTTTCTTTGATGGAATGTTTGAAAAAAAGTGTGATCATCTTGGCTTTGAGAGAATTCATGTCTTTTGATAATATCACCAAAATGCTCAAGTCAAGCTCTAGGAGACTGCTTTAACCCGTACAGAGACTTTTCTAATTTGCATAATTTACCTTTTCCAAATTTTTCTTCAAATCCTGGTGGTGGGTCTATATATACTTCTTCTCGCAATTTTTCATTTAAAAACGCATTTTTTACATTAATTTGATGAAGTGGCCAGTTAAAGTTAACTGCAAGAGAGAGAAGAACTCTAATATAGTTAATTTTAGCAACAGGAGCAAAAGTCTCTTGGTAATCAATATCATGAGTTTGAGTATTTCCTTTTCATACTAGTCTCGCTTTGTATCCCTTCACACTTCCATCAGCTTTAAATTTCATCGTGAACACCCATTTGCACCCAACCATCTTTTTTTCCTTTAGGTAGATTAATGACTGTCCAAGTGTTATTTCTTTTAAGAGCATTAATTTCTTCCATCACAGCTAATTTCCAATTCGGTTCACCTAATGCTTTCTGGATAGTTCTTGGAACAAGCATATGAGAAATCCCAGACACAAATGCTCTATGATTTTTTGATAGTTTTTCATATGAGAAGTATTGTGTGATAGGATGTTTCGTGCTTGTTTGGATTCCTTTTCTAAAAGCAATTGGAAGATCAAGATCAGGAGTGGAATTAGAGGGAATGTTACTCTGAGTTGTAGGGTTATTATTTGGCAAATGTGATTGAACATCTGCTGAGGAATAACTAGGACTGTAGTAACTTTATGAAATTTCTTCCTAGTATAAACTTGCAGCTCATGTTGAGGATTATGATCCGTTGGAAGTACTTCTCCCCGTCTCTGATAAGGTAACATCTGACAAAACAGAATTAGTATTGCTGACCCTAGTTTCTATATCAAAATTAGTTAAAGAAATATGTAAATTTTCCCAAAAATTATGTTCTTCAACTAAGTTCTCCCCCTGAAGAAAATTATTTTGAAAAAACGGGTGATCGTCGACAAACTTGACATCCATGCTCTCAAAAAATTTCTTTTTGATAGGATTAAAGCATTTGTACACACGTTTATTGGAAGCTTAACCAATAAAAACGCATTTTTCAGTTTTGGGATCAAGTTTTGAGCGAAACACATTTGAGACATGCACATAACAAACACATCCAAAACTTTTAAAGGAAGATCAGTTGTTCTCCTATATGTGAAAAAAATAATTTTTTAAGATTTCTAAAGGTGTTTTAAATTTTAGAACTCGAGATGACATTCTGTTTATTAAATAACACGAGGTAAGGAGTGCATTACTCCAAAGATATTTAGGAACATTCATGGAAAACACAAATGCCCTGATAACTTCGAGTAATTATCTATTTTTTCTTTCAGCAATATCATTTTGTTGTGTTGTGTCACGACAAGTAGATTGATGCAGAATAGTTTTTCCAAAATAAATGTTCTCAAATATTTGTTGAAATATTCAGTCCTATTATCCATTCTTAGAATGTCAATTTTTGTTTGAAATTGATTTTCAATCATGTGAAAAAAATAATTAAATCGTTGTTCAACTTCAAATTTCTTTTCCAATAAATACACCCAAGTACAAACTTTTTTTTTCCAGAAAGTGTGTTAACTTTGGATGTGCCTCAAACATCACTATGCACCAAATAAAATGGTTTTAAAACTGAATATGATTTTATTGGAAATGAAACACGATGACTTTTAGATAAAATACATGCTTCAGAATGAAGTTTTGAACAATCAATACTTTTAAATAATTTAGGAAATAAAGATTTGAGATTTGAAAAACTAAGATGCCCTAATTTCTTATATCATAACATAAGTTGATCATAGTCAAAGTTTGAACTTGTACTACCTAATCCATGAGATGTTTTATTCGCAGAATCAGTTTTATCATAGTAGTACAGCTTATTTATTTCTCTAGCAGTTCCAATCATTTTCCCCGAGTTCTGGTCCTGAAAAACACAATTGGAAGGAGAGAAAAAAATGTAATAATCATAATCTTTAGACAATTTACTAACAGAAAGAAGATTACATGTAAGTTTTGAAACATGTAAGACAGATTTCAAAGGGGTTTTTTCTGAAATTTTAATATTTTCTTTTCTCGCAATAGGTGAAAAACTAGCATCATCAATTCTGATTTTTTCGGAATCGGAACATGGATAATATGAATCAAATAACTGAGAAAAGCTTATCATATGATCAAAGGCTCCTTAATCAATGATCCAAGGAGTGATACTTCCTAGAAAAACCAAAGAATTACTACCTGTTTGTGCTATAGAACCGATAAGAGCATTGGATGATGAGCAAGATTTCAACAGTTTAAGAAAGATAACTTAATTACTCTTTACCAAGTGGAGATGACTCCGGTAGGTGTGCTATGTTCACCAATTTTTTTTCCCTTACCACCATTAGGTGGTTTACAACGCAATTTCCAGCATTTTTCGTGAGTATGGCGTGACTTTCGACAGTAGTCACAGTGCAGGTTGTTTTTGTCTACTACATGCTAGTTGTGAGAAGTTTTCTTGCTTACTTGAGCTTCAGAAATAGCCAACGCTGATCCTTCCATGAACTCGGTTGAACCTGCAGTCTTCTTTCCCAACATCACATGTCTCCGACTCTCTTCTCTCCTCACCTCCGCAAAAACTTCACTAATCGGAGCCAGGTGATTTCTTCTAATTATTCGACCACGGACCTCATCATATTCAACGTTTAGACCTGCAAGAAATTTGAAGATTTGGTCAATATCCACTATCTTCCTATACTGGTTGTCGTCGTCGTTTAATTTCCACTCATGATCGTTGAATAAGTCCAGGTCCTGTCAAATCCGCTTAAGGGAATTGAAACACTTTGTCACAGAAGTCTCACATTGGCAAATTTCTCCAAGTCGTATGGTCAACTCATAAAATTGGGATTGATTTCCAAGATCAGAGTACATTTTTTAAACATTGTCCCGTAACTCTTGGCTGTAGAGTAACACACATAATTTGCTTTTATCTTTTCAGTCATGAAATTGACCAAGCATGTCATACCATTAAGTTTTCTGCATCCCAAATGACATAAGTTACGTCATTCACGTCAGACTGTTTAGTATCACCTGTGATATAGCCAATCTTTACTCTTCCTTGAAGATACATGCGAACAGATTATGACCATCAAAGAAAATTATCACTATTTAGTCAGATTGTTGTGATCTGAATGAGATGGTTTTCAAATGTATTTCTCTGAGGTTCGGATTGAGATGGCTGAAGAGGATGGCTTGTCCTAGACGTGACTTTAGACATTTTAGAGATGAAGGACGATGAGTTTGTTCGAGCCCGAGATTCGCCCACTGAAGCAAAAGATTACCGCCTTCGCCCGCCAAAGCAAAAAAGATTACCACCTTTGCCGCCAAAAAGACTTCGAGATGCGGAATCGCTTTGTCAACCACGCGTGCCATCCTTGCTAGCGAGACATGATCCTTTCTCAGAGGAAGACGCTACTGAGGATTTCCACCTTCAAAGGATTACCGCCTTCGCGAGACGGGAAGAAAGGAAAAGTGGAAGGCAACACAGAGGATTACCGCCTTCGAGATGGATTTTGAGATGCGGACGACGCCACAGAGGATCGGACGCTATTGTAGCTGCCGCAAGTTACCGCCTTCAGAGAATTACTGCCTTCGTGAGATGGGAAGTAAAGAAAAAGCGAAAGACGCCACAGAGGATCGGACGCTCTAATACCATGAAAAAACAATGGAAAAATATAAGAGGGTTTGTTCTTATTAATGCAAAGAGGGGTATAAATAGCCATTACAAGACTTACTGGTAAGAAAAACAGTAAAAACAGAATATATTAGACAATGAAAGAAATAATAACANCTAATACCATGAAAAAACAATGGAAAAATATAAGAGGGTTTGTTCTTATTAATGCAAAGAGGGGTATAAATACCCATTACAAGACTTACTGGTAAGAAAAACAGTAAAAACAGAATATATTAGACAAAGAAAGAAATAATAACGAATGTAAGAGGCAGCTAATATCTCTAATTAAGGAGAAAAATAAATAGAGATTCCTAAGATTCCTCATACAATTTATAACTCTCTAAATATAGAGTTATAACAAATATAGAATATAATCATCATTATTTACGAGATTTTTCACCACTAACACTTCCACAAATAACATTATATTTTACAACATATAGAGCTCATTAACTCCATTCGCCTTCAAGACAAACGATGCGCCGTGCTTATATAAACATAGCCATCAAAATTTGGCTTATATGTAAAAAACATACCTAAATTAAAATTAATGTGATTAGAATTTGTTGTGTTCAAAATCTATTGATTATTATATCTATTATCTTTTATAACAAAAAAACATCATTAATTTCCTAATTAGGAACATTTTTAACAATACTTGCTTTTACTGACTTTTCCTTTTTTACCTTCATTTGTTTTTTGCTCTCTTTTCTTCAAAAAAACAAAAAAAGAAAAAAAAATTGTATTTTTTTAATAATAGAAGTAATTAATCTCTTTACGCTTATTTTGAGATGTACCCCTACCATGGTTTGATGAGAACCCTTTCTCATAGATTCTTATTCTATGTTGCAATAAACCATCACATGATTTGTCACTTTCCTTGAATTTA
>JXCR01087748.1:20461-36847 GCA_002079205.1 Phalaenopsis hybrid cultivar | reverse complement strand
AAATACCCAGCTGTTAGGAAAAGAGTGATTATAAGCTAAAGGTAAATATGATGAACCACAGAGTAGCTACAAAAGAGAGATTATGTGGTACAGCTTGAGTTAGTACGTCCACAGCCATGTAGAGATCAAATAATCCACTAAGCTTTAAAAGAAATTCATGAAGAATTACAATTTATATAGAATTAAAGATAATGACAACGATACCACTTTGTCTATCTAAGAGAAAATATAGTCACTACAAAGATGAGGGCTAGACATCTTCTTCCTTGATGAAGTTAGAACTCCAATTGCAACCATGAAAAAAAAAACTTGTTTTCTTTTGTGAATGTCACCCTTCTTTTCTTTTCCTCTTCCTCTCCTCTCTTGCATGTTTTTTTCTTGTGGATGCTACATGAGTAAGGATTAAATAATTTTATATTATGAAGTATCCATCGTCTAATGTTAATTATCAACCACTATTGAAGTTTTTTGTAACCTTTGTTGTGGACTTCTATGATAATCTCCATTTAGAACGTGATGATACTCTTCATTTAAAACTTTTTGGTAGCATCTATTTTTGAGTTTTTGGTGGCCATCAATTAGGAGTTTGTGATAATAACCTTTTTTAAGATATAAGATGAAGTCTTTTTTAAGATAATTATTGAAATTTTACTTTCACGCTTAGAAATGCACCCACCTTATCAAGCTTCAATGCAGCCATGACTCATCAAGGCTTATAAACTATCATGGTTTATTTAACTTTTGAGTCCCAACATCTCCTCTAAGTGCCTAACAGCTATCCATGCTATGCCAACTGGTTACTTTGTTTATTGGTTACTTCATTTACAAAAGCTTTATCTGAGAGTAGGTAAATATCATAACTTACATTATGAAATCTGATAATTTTAAAATTAACAGCTCTAAACTGTATATATACAGGCAATCATGCCAACATTAGGCTGGAGGTGGCTGCTAGCACTTTCCTCTTTGCCTTCATTTCTGTTGCTCATATTTTATGCCTTCACTCCCGAATCACCAAGGTATCTCTGCATGAAAGGTAGAAAATCTGAAGCACTGCATATTTTAGAGATCATGGCTAGAATGAACAAGAAAGCACTTCCTACTGGTGAACTTATCTCCGATCATAAGGCGGAGCCTGACAAGCTTGATGCGAATACTGATGGCTCTCAAGCAGCTCATGCTGGTCAAGTCCGCAAGATCGGAACTTCATTTGGTGAAGATGTGGCAGCTAAGGTTAAGTGTGTAGGCTCTCTGTATAAGCTTCTATCACCTAAACTAATCAGAACCACTCTTCTTCTATGGATGGGCTTCTTTGGGAATGCTTTTACCTATTATGGTGTTATCTTGTTAACCTCTGGGTTAAGTGATGGAACTTCAAAATGTCAGTCATCATCACATAGTAGTTCCAAAGAGGGAACCCGTCTTTACAAAGATGTTTTTATCACTAGCTTGGCTGGTAAGGCGCCAGATGGTATTTCCTCTTTTTTGTTGGATTTTGCTGAACAGATTTGTTGTTTGCATTAAGTGGGCTGTTTAGTAACATTATATTTGTAAAATTGCAGAGCTTCCAGGGCTCCTTATAGCAGCTGTGATTGTTGACAGAATCGGTAGAAAGCTTTCAGTTGCAGCCTTACTATTTGTAACTTTTGGTTTTTTGCTTCCATTGATCTTTCATCATAAAGAATTGACTACAACAGCTCTTCTATTCGGGGCTCGGATTTGTATAACAGGAAGCATCACCACTCTTTCGATATATGCTCCAGAGGTTAGCATCTAGAACACAACTCTTCTGTTGGAATCATTTTTCAAACTCCTAATGCTGTGTTGCTGTTGAAATTTAGTTTCCAGTCTTATTTTTGTTTTAGTTGTCTTTTTTTAACTACTTTATTCCATATGAATGGCACTAGTAGTTTTAAACATGAAATTTTGAACTAGTTGAACAAAAGAAATTTAGAACTGAGGCAATTATGAAAGTTGTGCAAGGAAAAACAAATTAAAAATCTATTCAACTTAAATCTACCAAAAAAGAAAAAAAAGGACATTTTAATTCCTGAATTTAGTAAATCTAATTTCTTCTCAATTCCTCTCAGTTTGTTTTTAAATCCCTCAGGATTTAGTAAATCCGGATTTACAAGATTTACTAAAGTTGTTGCCAGACATCCCCAGGGGCGGTGATTCAATGTTAAAAAGCTCTAAACTCATGCAGTCCTCTCCTTAACTTTAAATTTGGTGTTCAAACTCAAGTGGACTTGTCCTTTGAAGCAATAAATAGAAAGATACAATGAAGCACATGAATTCTCTTTAGCTATGATAACTTCAAGGAATATTTACATACAAAACACTCAATGCTCATGTATTTACATCTTCAACAGCTATACTTTAATTTTTACATTGATACCCCCTTACCTATGCATGAGAAGGTGAATTTCACTTTTCAAAAGTTACAATTGTGGCATTTTTGATCTGATATAAAAGATTTGGCTAATATAAATGTAAAAAAAGCAAAGCTTAGGCGGTAAATATGTAAATACATAGGAATTGGGTGGTATTCATCTAAATTTAAGGGTCACTGACCTCCGTTCATCTTCATATATTTCTGTTATGTAGATTTATCCTACATCAGTAAGGAGTACCGGTTACGGAACCGCGAATTCGTTTGGTAAAATTGGCGGGATCATATGTCCCATTGTTGCGGTTGGCTTGGTGGATGACTGCCATCTGTTAGCAGCTGTTCTTCTGTTTGAAGGTGTCATATTTCTTACAGGCCTGGCTGTAGTCTTGTTCCCTTTTGATACCAAGGGCCGGGACCTGAAGGATTCTGTGGAGAGCTCGGTCTCTCCTGCCTGATTTTTCTTCATTTCAGCTTTCTGCTTTTTCTTCTCCAGATTTTGAACTTTAATGATTGTCGATAATATGAGAATATGCAGCATCATATTATCGTTACGATCAAGAATGAATCAGCCACCTTGGAGCAGTTTCTCTTCCAAGAGATTTCATTCGATATATATATATATATGTTATATAGATATGCAAGATTGTTGATGCTGTTTGAGTGAGGCTTTGCAAATATTGGGCCTTTATGTAAAATGCTTTAATGCTTAATTGCTTACTGGCTCCACATTTCAAGAATCTGGTGACGAAGTGCAATTTGGGTGCTTATGAGATGGCTGTTTTGTAATTTTGTTTTGCTGATTGTTATCATGCATTGTTTGCTTATAAATTTTTTTATCGCTGTGTGTGTATATATATATATATATATGAAAGAAGTAGTCATTCTCTTTTATTGACCTGATATAATGTCAAGTATCTCATCGTATAAAAATGTTGATTAGCATCTCTTCGCCAATGAATTAAGTACATAATAAATTTTAATTAATTCCACAAACATTAAAGAATCTAAATAAGCCTACTATCGATGTTTTATCGCTTGTCGGTCGCCTGTCGCTTGCCTTTGTCACCACTATATGCCATGCTCTGCCGCCGCAACCGTCATCTGTAGGCCACCATCGTTCGTTGCTTACAACCGCCTTCGCAATCATCTGTCACCTTCATCACTATCTTCGAGCATAATTTACTTCCATTTTTTTTCAAACCAAACAATAAAAAAAATTTCGTATTTCTTTTACAACAAACTTAATAACTTCAATATTTGAAATAAATTAAATTTCAATTATGTTATTTTTCTTTTACATTACAACCTTTTTTTAACAAATTAAACAGCCCCCAAGTAAAAATGTAATATGTCTCCAACCTAAATTCAAAAACTTCGTTTCTTAAAATCCTTTAAAATATAAACATACATCACTCCTTACTTTTCTGCGTCCGATACACGGAAAAAATTTGCATGCAATAGACGAACGCAGCGTTGTGTATGATATTGGGTTATACCGAAGGTACAAGGGGTTTACATCCGCGGTATAACCTCTTGTAACCTCCCTGTAACTTACTGGTAAATTCTTAATATATGATAACAAAAGCGCAAAACTTATATTAGGTTACAGGTAGGTTACGGGGAGTTTACAAGGGATTATACCGTGAATGTAACCCCCTTATAACTCTAATATCGTATGCAGCGCTGCGTACATCTTTCGCAAGCAAATTTTTTCCCCNATAACCTCTTGTAACCTCCCTGTAACTTACTGGTAAATTCTTAATATATGATAACAAAAGCGCAAAACTTATTTTAGGTTACAGGTAGGTTACAGGGAGTTTACAAGAGATTATACCGCGAATGTAACCCCCTTATAACTCTAATATCGTACGCAGCGCTGCATACGTCTATCGCACGCAAATTTTTTCCCGGATACACAATCAAATAATTACAAATTTAATTGCTTTTTTAATCCGAATTATTGTTTATATATTAACTAATAATATTTTTATCTTAAAGTCCTGATAATTTTTAAAGGCTGATAGTTTATCATAAAATATAAATCCTTTTCTAGATAATTAATAAAAAAAGGCAAGGGTGGGCTATTTCATCCAAAAGTCCTTTCAACTTTGCTTAATTTCGCAGATAGAATTCGTATTCAAAATCAATGTAATATTTTTGGANTTTTTAAAGGCTGATAGTTTATCATAAAATATAAATCCTTTTCTAGATAATTAATAAAAAAAGGCAAGGGTGAGCTATTTAATCCCAGAAGTCCTTTCAACTTTGCTTAATTTCGCAGATAGAATTCGTATTCAAAATCAATGTAATAATTTTTGGTCCGACTTCGGAAATCATTGCTTGTTTTACGCTACGAAACTATTGCGCAGTCAATGTCAATTAACAATAACTTATAGTTTAATGTAAAGAATGGCAACGTGTCCTACAAATAAGCAGCAATTATTGGTGTTATTAACTTATTCTCATGAAATTGATGCCTCAAGCCTTGACTTTTCACCTAAAGAGACGAGANGCAGTCAATGTCAATTAACAATAACTTATAGTTTAATGTAAAGAATGGCAACGTGTCCTACAAATAAGCAGCCATTATTGGTGTTATTAACTTATTCTCATGAAATTGATGCCTGAAGCCTTGACTTTTCACCTAAAGAGACGAGAAAATATTACTTTGGAGTCTTAAGGTACGTCCGGATTACACCAGAGATTTTTTTTTTTCTCCTCCACTGTTTCCAGTGTATCACAGTTGTTTATATTTAAATATAATAGAATGATCGATGATGAAATAAAAAATTTAAACGAAAAAATTAACACCAGAAAACATTACACAACAGAACACACAGATTTACATGGTTCAACAAATTGCCTACGTTCACGGAGTTGTAGAGAATTTTATTACTTGAGGAATTTATACTAGTTAATCACGTTTACAATTACAGGAGAAAGTCTCTCACTTTCTCACTCTCTCTTCTTCTCTCTCTACACCGAGATACATCGAAAAAGAAGAAAACATGAAAGAAATATATGGGAGAATCAAACCTGCTGCTATTGCTTTTTCCCCCAATCTAAGGCCTCACCGNCCTGCTGCTATTGTTTTTTCCCCCAATCTAAGGCCTCACCGAATTCCTACCAACCAAAGGGAGGAGCAGCTGAAGCCTTTAGCTACGTTCCTTTTCTTCTTTTGTTTCGAAAAAGACCCTAACCGGCTGGGCTCCTGTTCGCGACTTCGAGTGAAGCGGATCGAAGTAGCAGTTCGTGAAATATGAGAGGCGGGGGGCGGAAGAAAATAGCGAGAATAGTTGTAGCCTCCTTTTTTTTATTTGTTTAAACCGGGTCCCACCTCAATAAATCTCCCACTTGGAGATCGGTACACAGACAAACGTCTTTTTTGTCAAACTAATATCCTCCACTAGCGACGCCCCCCTTTTCTTCAAACGTGATATCCTCTATCCCTGTAACTTAAGATCACTGTCTTCAAATTAGAATACCAACTGAAGTTGCACACAACTTCAGTTTCTCAAGAGTAACACCCTTAGTCAACATATCAACAGGATTCTAGCTTCCATAAATTTTCTCAAGCAACAACCGTCCAACATCCAACAATGATCATATGAAGTGATACTTGATCTTAATGTGCTTAGCCCTGGACTGAAACGCTGGATTCCTGACAAGGAATATGGCGCTCTGACTATCACTGTAGAGAATGCCATTCTGATTCTTCTTGCTCAATTCTTCTAAGAAGCCCTGTAGTCATATCATCTCTTTTGCAGCCTCTGACGCTGCTATATACTCTGCTACTGTAGTAGACAAAAAAACTGTCTTCTGCAGATTAGAGCCTCATGATATTGCAGTGCCACCAACAGTAAAAATATAGCTTGTAGTACTTCTTCTTGTATCAATGTCTCCAGCTAGATCAGCATCAACATAGTAATGTATCTCTGAACTCTTTCCTGAGAAACACAAGCAAGTTTCTGAAGAGTCTCTTAGGTATCTCAAGATCCACTTCACTGCTTCCCAATGTTCCTTTCCTGGATTACTCATGTATCTGCTAACAACTCACACTGCATGGGCAGAATCCAGTCTGGTGCAAACCATATAATACATAAGTGAACCAATAGTTGAAGCATAAGAAACCTTACTCATGTGGTCTTGTTCCTCTTCTGACTTGGGTGACTGATTCTTATTGAGTCTGAAGTGACTTCCCAAGGGTGTGCAAACTGATTTGGCCTTATCCATGTTGAACCTGCTAAGTACATTTTTCACATACTCAGCCTGAGAGAGTCTTAACATACCTCTGACTCTATCTTTGACAATTCTCATACCAAGGATTTGCTTTGGCGCTCCCAAATCCTTCATTGCAAAGTGTTTTGACATCTGCTCCTTCATATTATTGATCTCATCAATATTAGTCCCTGCAATAAGCATATCATCCACATGCAACAATAGGATGATATAAGAATTGTCAAAATACCTAACATAATAACAGTGATCTGCCTGACGTCTTCTGTACCCTGCACCTGTCTAGGAGCTTGCTTCAGGCCATACAAGCTCTTCTTCAATATACAAACTAACTCTTCCTTTCCATATACCACGAACCCTTTAGGTTGGTGCATGTAGATGTCTTCTTCAAGATCCCCATGAAGAAAGGATGTCTTCACATCTAACTGCTCAAGGAAGAGATCTTCAGTAGCCACCATAGACAGTACCATTCTGATGGTTGTAAGCTTCACCACAAGAGAGAAAATCTCAGAATAATCAATATCATGCTTCTGCTGAAAGTATTTTACAACAAGTTTAGCATTGTACCTCTTACTGTCATCATGCTTAGTTTTCACCTGGTACACCCACTTGTGTATTTCCTTCTTAGATGGAAGTTCTGTCAACTCCCAAGTCTGATTTTCTAGCAGAGAATTCAACTTCTCCTTCATAGCTAGCTCCCACTTGCTCGAATTTTCATCTTGCAAGATTTCTTCATAGCGTTGAGGTTCTTCATCATCTGTCAGCAGAATGTAATTCAAAGTTGAAGAATAACGTCGTGGAGAACGTCTATCCCTCTCTGACCTGTGAACTACAACTGTAGGGGTAGACTGCTCTGAAACTGACTGTGGAACAATAGGAATGGGTACCCCAGACCCACTCTCCTCGTCACCTGCATCTCTGCCCTGCAATGTGACCTCTCGTAAATCATCAAATCTTACCAACTCGATTTCTGCAGTACTGTTTCAGAAACTATACTGGACTTGTACTTGTACATAATATTCTCATTGAAAATCACGTTCCTGCACCTTATGATCTTCCGACCATGATCATCCTAGAAAAGATACTCATATGCCTCGTCTCCATACCAAATGAAATAACACTTCTTTGACTTAGCCTCAGGTTTACTTCGATAAGAAAGACATCCAAAAGTCTTAAGGTGAGAAAATTTGATCTCTTTCCCACTCCAGACTTCTTTAGGTAATTCATAGTTTAATGGAACAGATGGTCCCCTGTCGATCAAATAAACTGTAGTGCTAACTGCTTCTGCCCAGATAGTAGGTGATAGTACAACTTGCAATCTCATGCTTATAGCCCGCTCATTAATGGTCTTGTTCATGCGCTCTGCAACACCATTTTATTGTGGTGTTCCTGGAATGGTCTTCTCGATTCAGATGCCCTGAGCTGCACAGTACTCCTTGACCCACCATCAATGTACTCACCACCATTATCAGACCTCAGACATTTCAGCTTTAAGCTTATATCTGTCTCAACCATTGTCTTCCAAGTCTTGAACACACTAAATACTTCAGATTTATGCTTCAAGAAATAAACCCGTACCTTTTCTGCTATGATCATCAATGAATGTGACATAGTAATGAGAGCCTCCAAGAGATGTCACTGGAGAAGGTCCCCACACATCTGTGTGTAAACCCGTACCTTTCTGCTTTCCTACCTTTGGTGTCCTGCCACTTTTCAAGAAGCTGATCTTCCTATGTTTCCCCATAATGTAATTTTCACACTTGCTGAAATCAACTAACTTCAGTTATGGTAGCTTACCTCTGGACTGAAGTTCTTTCATACCTCTCTGACTCATGTGGCTTAGTCTGCAATGTCATAACTATGTTGTGCTCTCTGTAACAATAGTATCAACACTGTTAATTAAACCAGTAGTCATATATAGCGTACATGTTTTCTTACCCTGAGCCAGTACTAGTGCTCCTTTAGTAACCTTCCTAGTGTCATCTGAGAACACTATTGAATGTCTACACTCAGCAAGCTGCCCAACAGAAATAAGGTTCTTCTTCAATTCAGGAATGTGTCTGACCTTTTGCAGAGTCCACTTGTTCTTATTTAGAAGTGCAATTTCAATATCTCCTATTCCTACCATGTTTAGAGCTTCTTCATCTGCCAGATATATTTTCCCAAAGTCACCTGCAACATAATTTCACATCAATTCCCGATGAAAAGTTGTATGAAAAGAAGCCCCTGAATCTAGTATCCAGTCATCAACAAAACTATGAACTGCCAACAGTAGTGCATCCTGGAATTCTTCAGTTATCACATTTGCAGTGTCATTCTCTTTCTTCTTAAGATTCCTGCATTTCCTCTTTATGTGACTAATTTTGTCACAATTATAGCAAGTTACTTGGTTATCAGGCCTTGACTTGCTCCTACTTCTGTTCTTTGATTTTGATCTTACTCTATTTGAGTTTCTGTCATGTGATCTCCCTCTGAAATCGACATTTAATGCTGAACTCGAACCTCAGATCTCGCCATAATCTTTCCTGCGCACCTCCTTAGCCAAATCAAATCACCAATATCTTCATATTTCAGCTTAGATTTACCTACAGAATTACTGATAGCCATCATCATAGCTTCTCAACTATTTGGTAATGAAGCCAACAAGATCAGTGCACGTATCTCATCATCAAATTTAATTTCCACATATGATAATTGATTTATGACAGTATTAAAATCATTCAGGTGTTGTACAACAGACGTACCTTCCGCTATCTTCAAATTGAATAACATCTTCATCAGATATATCTTATTATTCGTCGTTGGCTTTTCATACATACCTAACAGGGTTGCCATAAGATCTGCAGTCGTCCTTTCCTTGACGATATTGTGTGAAACGGACCTAGATAGGGTCAATCGAATAAACCCAGAATCTGTCAATCCAACTGATTCCATTCAGCTTCATCCATCCTTTTAGGTCTTTTCCCCAATAACAGAAGATTAAGTTTCTTCCTATAGAGGTTGCATTCTCCAGTAATCAAAATATGTGCTGTCAAATTTCTCGATCCATGAAACATTCACTTCATCTACAGTCATTGGCTCTGATACTAGTTATTGTGGTACATTTAAATATAATAGAACGATCGACGATGAAACAAAAAATTTGAACGAGAAAATTAACACCAAAAAACAGTACACAGCGGAACTCACAGATTTATGTGGTACGACATAAATCTCTCACTTTACCTACGTCCACGGAGTTGTAGAGGATTTTATTACTTGAGGAATTTACACCAGCTGATCACGTTTACAATTATAGGAGAAAGTCTCTCACTTTCTCACTCTCTCTTCTTCTCTCTCTGCACCGAGATACACCGAAGAAGAAGAAAACAAGGAAGAAATATATGGGAGAATCAAACTTGTTGCCATTGCTTTTTCCCCCAATTTAAGGCCTCACTGAATTCCTACCAACCAAAGGGAGGAGTAGCCGAAGCCTTTCGTGTTCCTCTTCTTCTTCTGTTTCGCAAAATACCCTAACCGGATGGGCTCCTGTTCGCGACTTAAGGCGAAGTGAATCGACGCGAATCGAAGTAGCAGTTCGCGAAATATGAGAGGCGGGGGGCGGAAGAAAATAGCGCGAACAGTTGTAGCTTTTTTTTTTCTTTTTTATTTGTTTAAAGCTTCACCTAAATATATCACATATGTTGTCCGAAAGTAGCTTAAGTTCTGACTCTGGACATATTATTTTTAGTAAGAGCCAGTAGAATTTAGATGTGAACCCGTAAAAAGCACTTAAATTTTGTTTTCTTCAACGGTAAGTTATCGTTCAAATATATTTTCCACTGAAAATTATAAATTTAGGATATTTACCTATTATAAGCCAACAAACACTATATGAAAAGCTGCATTCAGAAACTTAATCAGAAATGTAAAATTACCCTACGCACCCTTATGGAATTTACGAGCTAATCCTCTTATCTACTATCTAAAGGCATGTAGATGAAATTGNTCTGCTTCTTCAGCTTTGGACAATCTCTCTTCATATGACCTGGTTCCTTGCACTTGTAGCAATGAATTTCCTTTTTGCTTCTAGACTTTGATCTGGAATTTCGTCTTCCAGAACTCTCCTTCTGTTTCTTCCTTCCACGATCTTGCTTACCCTTAACATATAAACTGTCTCCGTGAGAGCTTCCCCCTGCATTCTGCTTCCGCTGGTTGTGAGCCAACAACGCTGNACCAAACCCAGAATACATCCTTCGGAAATTAATAGATCATAATGTAGCCATTGCAATCCTATCAACCATCTCAACTCAATCCTCCTGTACATGGGCAACACTCTAGCAAAATGTTTATAATCCACCAATAGATCCATAGTCATACATTTAAAGAATAAACTCCACCATTTCACCGTGGGTACCACCGCAATGACACAATAACTCGCCACATTCAAAACTCTAGTGGAAAACACGACGTCTATGAGATTCAAACCGATAAAGAAGACATTTTTTTTTTGATATCTTGAATGGACTTACACCATCATGCATTCCCTTCAAAACGAGAATTAGACCCAACTAAACCTCATAACCTTTGATAATTTTTACTCAATATTAAACGGTAAGAAAATTAATCTACCACTGAAAATATCAAACTTAACTGACCAATAACTATCAACACTACCAAAAATTGAAACTCATTCCACCAGAATCGTCAACCCAATCACACACAAAACTCCAAACAAATAATACTGTCAACTCCAACATAATTAAAACCCCAATTACCTACCAACTATGCTCAAGTAAAGCACTCAGCAGTATAATGCTAGCATCGTACCAATTGCAATATAGAACAGTCAAAAACCAACACACACAATTTTTCTTGAAGTGAATCATGGCGCCGGTCCTTCAGTCAAACTGTTTAAGTGAGTGGCGCCTAGGCGCCGGCCACAGAGCTTCTAGGCGCCAGAGCTGAACAATGATAGTTTTGAGCAGTTTGGTATTTGAGTTCAATAAAGGAAATATAAAAAGTGGGATGACAAATTTTGAGGGGCTTCTCTTACATTTTCTGTCATTCTAAAAGGAAGAACTTGGAGGGAGAAGACAACAGAAGTTCAATTAGGAGTTTTAAAGCAAGATTAAAGAGAGATTGTAAGATTGTGGGATTGTGGGTATGCGTGTAATTCATCTGCAAATTCTGGATCTTAAGGAGATAAGCATACTGAGTTTTTGTTTGTTTTCTTCAGAAGACAATTGGGAGACTCCTGTGTATGATTTCTACTCTGAATTACAATGTTGATGTTGATGAAATTTGGCATGCTTAGTGAGTAGATTTTGTGTTCTCCTTTATTGTGGAATTGTGAGGGCAAACCAACGAACACTCCCATACAAAAGCCCTCCAGAACCTTCACCAAACATTTAAACGACAAAACTCTCCTTTACGGATCTTACCCTCCAAACTATATAAAAAACATCCATACAAAACATGAAAGCCTATCAAATATTATACATATCCAAATTTAGTCATTTAAAATTCCCAATGCTTTACATACATACCACCCCAATTATTGACATAACAAAGCTCTCATGGTAATTATAAACTAATTTAGATACAATTTCAGAACGTACGCCAAGACTTCACCTGATAAGGAAATTGGCTCAGGACAAAAATGCAAAAGTCAATAGCTTCATCATCCAACTTATTATCATATTCACCCACCAAACATTTTAAACCCGCTTACATATTTGAACTACATGATTTTGTTCTAGCTAATCCAACAAAAGAGGCAACTCAGTAAAACACGCAACAGAAAACTCATTTTGGAAAAAAAAAAAAATTTTTTTAAATCTTCCTTTGAATTGATCCAATATTTCTCTTTCGACTAGGAGAAATNTAATCCAACAAAAGAGGCAACTCAGTAAAACACGCAACAGAAAACTCATTTTGGAAAAAAAAAAAAATTTTTCTTAAATCTTCCTTTGACTTGATCCAATATTTCTCTTTCGATTAGGAGAAACTCAAATCAAATATCCAATGATAAGTTAATGGTACTGTAGTTGGTGGCCTAATCCATTGTGTCATATGAAGAAGAAACCCATTAAAAATATCAAGTAATTTTACTGTTCATAGGCGAATTTGTGGCCGCAGATTAGAAGATGAGTCATGCAAGCGAAGTTTCATTGATCGGAAACTTTTGCAATTTTACCTTTGTTTACTCTATTTTTATTTTTTTTTTACATTTTGTGATTGACTGCAAATCATTACCATTTGGAAGTTTAATAATGTCTCAAACAAACTTTGTCGTTAAATTATACCATTTTGCATCCAATATATAACTTTAGTTTAGTTTTTTTTAATATTACTATAAATAATAGTAATCTCATAAATTATAAACCATAAGATAATCTACTTAATGTTATTTTGCGAGCCTTCTAGGAATACTTGTATTGTACACTTTCATATCAATTAGTGAATAANTTTAGTTTAGTTTTTTTTAATATTACTATAAATAATAGTAATCTCATAAATTATAAACCATAAGATAATCTAATTAATGTTATTTTGTGAGCCTTCTAGGAATACTTGTATTGTACACTTTCATATCAATTAGTGAATAATTTTTCGCTAGTCAGAACACAATGGACATAGAGCACATGACAAAGTACTTGAAAATCTTTTTTGCGTCATTGTCGAGTATCTTAAGTATAATTCTTTCTTAAATACTATATTTTCAAAATCTTGAGCGACCTAAATCCTCTCATCTTGTTGAGAGCAAATACCCAAGACTCTACTAAGATTACTCCNTGAATAATTTTTCGCTAGTCAGAACACAATGGACATAGAGCACATGACAAAGTACTTGAAAATCTTTTTTGCATCATTGTCGAGTATCTTAAGTATAATTCTTTCTTGAATACTATATTTTCAAAAACTTGAGAGACCTAAATCCTCTCATCTTGTTGAGAGCAAATACCCAAGACTCTACTAAGATTACTCGAATCTATTTGTATCTATTGGGTTGGCTAGATAATCCATCTTCATATTGTTATAGTTGTTGCCTAATCATTATAACATATATAATTAATGTTATTGTAAATCAACCCATATTGTAATAACAAAATAACAAAAAAATTATTCATATTTATGTAATCACATCTTATCCAGTTGGAGAGAAAAGTTGATTTCTATCTTTAAATATATAATGGATAATTATGACTAGATCTCATAGTTATTTTTTTCTTCATGTAAAATTTTGTTCTCCTATTATAGTTACATGTTTGTTGAAATTATTTTTATGGGGCCTTTTACATTCATTGCACCGAAAACATTGCTATTTACAAATCAAGCAGCCTCTTCCATCCATTTTGCAAATTCTCATTCAAAGATCAAAATTCATGAAAATTAAAACAGGGCCCAACTTAGCCTTCGTTTGAATACGTGTTCAGGCTCCATTCCATTTAACATAAAGCTGACAAAACGAAATGCATCGTTTGGGCATTGAATTTTTCTGAAAAATTTTTCCCACTGCAAGCTAAACAGAATGGCATTTTTTTCCCATTCTAATAAAATACAGCAATCGTCAAGCGAGGCCTTAAACGCCTAGTCATCTCATTGTGGCAAGTGTTCCCAAAAGTCCAAAATTTTCTCCGACCAACTGCACACGTGCATGAAATTCATACTTCTGACCATGAAACTTTACCTTTCTTTTGTTTATCTGCAGATAACAAGACCAAAAAAACTTACTAACTACGTCTACATTTGTTTTACATTTGAGATGTTAGTATACTAAAGTTCTAATATCTTATAGGATAAAATAAATGATTTTCCGACTATTTGAAGNACATTTGTTTTACATTTGAGATGTTAGTATACTAAAGTACTAATATCTTATAGGATAAAATAAATGATTTTCTGAAGAGTTATTTTTAAATAATATTATATGGATTTAATGTTAAATATTTTTAAATATTATTGAAGTAATTATCCCATAATAATAATAATANGGGCAACGAACATAACAGAATCATCGCTCGATCTTCATCCTCAATACTCACATCAAGCCGTGATAGATCTGTGATTATTTGATTAAAGTCATTAACATGCTGCGCCAGATCAGAACCTTCCTGCATCTTCAGCCCATACAATTTTTGCTTCAGATACAACTTGTTCGTCAGAGATTTAGCCATAAACTGAGTTTTCAATTTCTTCCAAACTTCTCCTGGAGATTTCAGATTCATCACGTGATACATAACTTCGTCTGTCAGACATAGTCGTATCGTCGCTGTCGCTCGCTGTTGCAATTCTTCCCAATCTTCACCCTGCATGGCATTTGGTTTTGTTGCCCGCAGAGCTTTCAAGATTCCCTGTTGCGCCAACAGATCTTTCACCTTCCTTCTCCGCAAGGGAATGTTTTGGAGTAAATATTTCCCGTTTAGAGCAAATATTTTCCTTCCCAGATCCGTAGCAAACGACAAAGGAAATTCTTTCGCCTTCCTTTTCTGGATGTCTTTCATCAACCCGAACGGGAAGCCTGCCTGTTCCACGTCCTCCCTGAGCCGCTGCGATCTCGTAACTCCCAAGCCGCGAATATCTCGGAAGCCTCCTGCAATAAAAATTAGAAATAGCCTCCAACACTAGAATATTCCTTTGGCACAAAGCAAATATTCCATTCCAATTTTAGCCTTCAATCCGCCAATTACTCTCCCAGCAAAAACCCAAGATTCTCTCCGCCAAAATCGGTTTTCCTTTCCAGCCAGAAAAGGAAGTTGCGCGCTTTAGGAAGCCATGGGAATCTCTCGCCTCCTGCTATCTTCTGCTTTGGAAAGTGAAACTCGGCCAAAAAAGGAAATAAATTGCACAGCCACCTCCAACAGCCGCCGAACTTTTCCTTCCTCGTCGAAAAGAACTATAGTTCTGCGACCTTCCAGTCGCAAATCAGCTATTCCCAAACGTCACGCCTCTCGTGCGAACAGGGATCCCGCCAGGTGCGTCCTCCCGAGCCGCGAACGGGAAGCTACTGTCCCTCCTGTTCGCTCGCGATCCGTCTCCCTTAGCCGCCGCGAGATCGAGAGCCTCTCCTAGCCGCGAACTCCCTCTCCTTCGACAGAGATCGCCGAGTCCGAAAAAACCGCTAAAGCTTCTTCCTCGCTCTGACGAAATTTCTTCCTCGCCCTAGAACCTGTCTCTGATACCACTTGTTGAGAAAATTTGGGCGAAGAAAACAGTAACGACACAAATCCAAAAGAACACAGAGATTTAACGAGGTTCGGCAAAGATGCCTACGTCCTCGGTAGCAGAGCGGCGAGTTCCTTCAATATTCAGAAAAGTGGTTACAGAATAGAGGATACCTCCTGGGGTTACTAACAGGCCTATTTATAACCCCAGGAGTAAACCTAGACACAATATGTAATTACAACATTATCCCTGTACCAAACCGCGGGGCTTTGCCCCCACACCCCAACCCACGTAACTTTCCAATTTGGAAAGATTCTTCCGTTCCGCTCTGCTCCGCTTCAATCCAGCGTCTGTCCCGATATGGTATATGAACCATACCATAACACCTTTATTGTGGAATTGTGAGGGCAAACCAACGAACACTCCCATACAAAAGCCCTTCAGAACCTTCACCAAACATTTAAACGACAAAACTCTCCTTTACGGCTCCTTTACGGATCTTACCCTCCAAACTATATAAAAAACATCCATACAAAACATGAAAGCCTATCAAATATTATACATATCCAAATTTAGTCATTTAAAATTCCCAATGCTTTACATACATACCA
>JXCR01087748.1:6762-19338 GCA_002079205.1 Phalaenopsis hybrid cultivar | reverse complement strand
TCACAAATGTATGAAGGTAAGCTTGGAAGACACGATGAGATGACGAAATAGTTTCGCACAAAGACATCTAAAACTCTAATCTTTCTCCTAATTATGCTCCGCTTGATGGGATCACAATTTTCGAAGACCTCCAAAACTCTCTTGTTCCTCTTTCAGCCCCGATGCTCATTTGATCGATCACGGTGATGGAATCGTGATGTACAAAGGTCTTAGACTGCTCCCACGAAGACAACAAATGCTAATGGGAGTGGTAGATAAGATGGAAGGGGATGAATTTAATGCTTTATGTAACCAGCCAAGTAATGGGACCCATGGTGCAGCATGCAAGTAGGCTTAACTCTTTGTACTTGACCCATTACTTCTGACGACTTTCTCTCTCCCTCATCTCCTCACTGAAGTGCTAGCAAAATTTTGATGTAAGTCATAAATAATTTTGTATCCAAGAATTTAAATTATTATCTTTATAAATAATCTAGAGGATCTTTAGGCAATTGTTGACTTATTTCATACGATTAATTCTCTCTGATTTGTTCAAGGTGTCATGAACTGACTGAAATAGAAAATATAACTACAAATTTAAACATTAGTGGTAGAGTTGGAGGGTCAATAAATTTTGCAAAGTAATATTATATTATAGTTACAATTCTATGAAACATGGAAATTTTTTACATGGCATAATTTCACCTCTTTTTAACTTAAAAACCTAATTATTCCTACAAAAATTGTAGTTGTTCATGGCATAATTTCACTTCATATCCCCAATTTAATGCAGAGATAGCCTTTTATGGGTACAAATTCTACATCATTTAAGTTTTTTTCTTGGTATTGGCAGAATTCCTTGCAATTAATGAGAGGTTGGCATGCCCTATTTTTTATTTTTTAGGGTTTGCCATGCTTCATGCTTGCCATACGATTTTCCTAAATATTATTCCATCAAAAAACATTTGTTGCTTTCTGATTTATCTTTAAAAGATGGATCTCTCACCAATANATATTATTCCCTCAAAAAACATTTATTGCTTTCTGATTTATCTTTAAAAGATGGATCTCTCACCAATAATTTTTATGCAACACCAACTAGAAAAGCTTCTGTTCTCCATCAGATTTTATTTATTTCCAATCCTCCCTAAACAACAACTAATTTCTAAAAGATTTTAACAGAAAAAGCAAAAGAAACAGTAAAATCTGAACAATTCTCCGATATCAACAGATCTGCACATCGATCCTTCACTGGCTTCGACAACCCAAGCCATCGCCACGAGGCCCAACCAGATCGCCGTGAAAACTGTACTCCCATCACTTTCCCCCTTTAAAAAAGGCTCTCCGATCTACTTCTTCTAGATCTGTACAGTCAGCTCGGCCCCCAGCAGCTTAGATACATGGCCTTCTTCACCGANCCAAAACAAATTTAGTTGGTAAAGACTTTGAAAGTAGGTGTTTCTTGGATTGAATCCTCTTTCCCCTTCAAATAAACATAAGAAAAAGCTGTATTGTTTTTATTGTTTAGGGACTTGCCCCAAATTTTGTTCATAAAAAATAAATAAAAAAAATATAATGCATTAAATTTGCATTTAAACTAGCTTCCGTATTTCATTTACTCTATATTTCTAAAATCCATAAATTTTAAAAATATCTACCCTACATGTATTTGACTTTGAATGAACTGTTATTTTAACAGTGNAGAAAAAGTTGTATTGTTTTTATTGTTTAGGGACTTGCCCCAAATTTTGTTCATAAAAAATAAATAAAAAAAATATAATGCATTAAATTTGCATTTAAACTAGCTTCCGTATTTCATTTACTCTATATTTCTAAAATCCATATATTTTAAAAATATCTACCCTACATGTATTTGACTTTGAATGAACTGTTATTTTAACAGTACACTCTTAATTGTTAACATTGCTCATACATCTTAGCATTTTACAGAAAAGGTTTCATCTTTACTGCGCTGGTTACCAGCGGAGCTGGTTTTCTCAGCGCTTTCTCCCCCAACTACAGTACTTTCATCATCCTTCGGTTTTTAGTTGGAATTGGGTTGGGGGGCGGACCGGTGCTTTTCTCCTGGTTTTTAGAGTTTGTTCCTGCCACCAACAGAGGTATATGGATGACTATCTTTTCTTTTTGTTGGAGCTTGGGCACCATTCTTGAGGCTTCACTTGCTTGGGTATTTTTTTTTCCATTGTCAATTTAGGTTCTCTTTGTCTGATTTTGTTCAAATATTTTATTCATTTGTGTGTTGCTCTCTATTCAGATTTCAAGATTTTTTTCATATTATGAAATAGACTCATCNGGAGCTTGGGCACCATTCTTGAGGCTTCACTTGCTTGGGTATTTTTTTTTCCATTGTCAATTTAGGTTCTCTCTGTCTGATTTTGTTCAGATATTTTATTCATTTGTGTGCTGCTCTCTATTCAGATTTCAAGATTTTTTTCATATTATGAAATAGGCTCATATTAAGGATTCTGAATTTATGATCTCTTTATATTTGAAACTATTCATGAGTTTTAATAGGGTGTTTTGTCATCAAATGATTACTTCTAGTCAAAAAGAGTTTATAAAGCAAGCTCCTTTAGAAGGTAAAATATGAGAATTAAGGCAACCTCTATTATTGATTTTTGGCTTTTATTGTAATTAGGGGTAATTTAGCCTTTTGTCTTTATTTACTTGCATGCCCTAATCCTCCACTATAAAATGGATTTAAGGTTCATGAGAGAGTCATGGTGAGAAGTGTTGAAGTTTTAACCCTAAACTTTTTTTTTCTTTTCCCCCCATTTCGTGCTAGTGGAATCTCTCCCTCCTTGAGGAAGTGGGTGAATCAATTCAATTCTAAACCGTGTAAATCATTTGTATTTAATTGTTGTTGTGTGAATTTCTTAGTTTCCGCATTGTTATCGCATAACACCTATTTCAATCACTAAGTGCAAGAAACAAATAAAATAAATAAATAAATGCATAAAGAAGTAAAGAGTTTTATAAAGGTTCACCCAATTGATTTCAAGTTTTGATGTTGGAGTTTTTACAGCTCTAATAAATTGATCTAACATAGTAAATAACCTAATAAGCTCTAATATCTCAAATTAAATGACCAAGTCTATGTAAAATATTTTTTTTGCTTCGAGTTAAATTTAAACCCTACAATTAAAAGATCATGATTTTTTTTAGTTATGACTAGAGATAGCATACAACTATAATCTTCTTCTAATAGATTAATTTGCTCATGTTTGACACATTTCTTGGTGATTATAATATATTGGGAATAGCTTTATGCCTACTTTATGTTTCACACCGTCACCGTAGTTCTGTTTTAGGAATTGTTTTCTTGGTGACTTTTAAAAATTTATAAAGCGGAAAGCTGTTTTTTTCAACATGATTTGTTGAAATGTGTAGTGGCTCTATNTAATATCTCAAATTAAATGACCAAGTCTATGTAAAATATTTTTTTTGCTTCGAGTTAAATTTAAACCCTACAGTTAAAAGATCATGATTTTTTTTAGTTATGACTAGAGATAGCATACAACTATAATCTTCTTCAAATAGATTAATTTGCTCATGTTTGGCACATTTCTTGGTGATTATAATATATTGGGAATAGCTTTATGCCTACTTTATGTTTCACACCGTCACCGTAGTTCTGTTTTAGGAATTGTTTTCTTGGTGACTTATAAAAATTTATAAGGCGGAAAGCTGTTTTTTTCAACATGATTTGTTGAAATGTGCAGTGGGTCTAAAAAAGATATTGTCTGATTTTTCGAAAAAAAATTATAATTCCCACCCCAACTTTATAACAAATTATTTTTTCTACCATAGTTGTACAACTACTTTTACAAAAACGCTAAAGCCAGCCCAAACAAACCCTAACCTTTACTAATGAAACCGATGAAATTGAAATATTGGCTTAAGGCAGAAATCCTTTCATCAATTTGAAACTTATTTGATGACTTAGTTCTCATGATGCTTGTGGATAGCCATTTAATTGTTTGTTATGTATAATGAAGAATGAAATAATGTCAAGAAGGTTGGCGTTTGTTTCATTGCCATCCTGAATTCTTGGGGGAACCAACTTCAATTGTAAGGGTGGGCAAAATTATGGATGTTAAAATATATTTTTGGTATTGGGCAAAAAAATCTTTNATTTAATTGTTTGTTATGTATAATGAAGAATGAAATAATGTCAAGAAGGTTGGCGTTTGTTTCATTGCCATCTTGAATTCTTGGGGGAACCAACTTCAATTGTAAGGGTGGGCAAAATTATGGATGTTAAAAATATATTTTTGGTATTGGGCAAAAAAATCTTCTGAGATCGAGCAAAAATACTAAATTTCTTAAAATATATAGAAAAATATTAAATTTATATCATATATAGAGAAATCTTAAATTTCAGCATATGCAATTGCCCACCCTAAACTTAACATAGTTACTCCAAAACCCGAGGCCCTGAGTTTATTTTTCTCAGTTAGAAGTGTTTATTTAATTCAAGAAAACTAAATATTTTGAGAAATTTTCAAATGCCATAAGCACTCCATAATGATAGAATTGCAATCATTTAATGCAAAGCTGATTCAAGCTAAGTGTTACTATTTATAGTGAAATATGGTTAGCAGCACAAATCTACAATCAAAATAGTACTATTTTTTTCAGTACCACACCATAATTTTTTTATCCCTTTTCATAATAAATTAACAATGCCTATGTACCAATCTAACTGTATATCCACATAAATGAGTTCATGTCTTTGTAGAAAATCTTNATAGAAAAATATTAAATTTATATCATATATAGAGAAATCTTAAATTTCAGCATATGCAATTGCCCACCCTAAGCTTAACATAGTTACTCCAAAACCCGATGCCCTGAGTTTATTTTTCTTAGTTAGAAGTGTTTATTTAATTCAAGAAAGCTAAATATTTTGAGAAATTTTCAAATGCCATAAGCACTCCATAATGATAGAATTGCAATCATTTAATGCAAAGCTGATTCAAGCTAAGTGTTACTATTTATAGTGAAATATGGTTAGCAGCACAAATCTACAATCAAAATAGTACTATTTTTTCAGTACCACACCATAATTTTTTGATCCCTTTTCATAATAAATTAACAATGCCTATGTACCAATCTAACTGTATATCCACATAAAGGAGTTCATGTCTTNGAGTCAAATATGAACTGTTCGCGAACAACGAGCTTTTTTGACGGCTCTACTCCTAAGTGTGAAGAAATTTAGCCTGGGCTCTGGTTGGCATGATGCTACAAGAATATANGTATATATATATATATATATATATATATATATATATATATATATATATATATTTTTTTTTTTATTATTTCGAGCTAAATCGAGCCGAGCACGAGCAGACGAAGAGTTGTTCGTGTCTGGCTCGTTTATAATTCAAACTTTAAAAACTTGTTCTTGTTCGGCTCATTTACTTAACGAATGAGCAGAACACGAGCTACTTAACGAGTCAAATATGAACTGTTCGCGAACAACGAGCTTTTTTGACGGCTCTACTCCTAAGTGTGAAGAAATTTAGTCTGGGCACTGGTTGACATGATGCTACAAAAATATAATTAGAATTTCACTAGTAGGTTTCTAATTTTTATTGAGTGATCGTGAGAAATCAACGTCTTAATTAAAAATGAAAGCCCGGATTACAAGGTTTCACTTATCCTCTTTAAAAGAAATGAATTAGAAAACAATAAAGAAAATCTGCCTACATATCACTTTAATTTCTATGTATTTATAAATCTNTAGGTTTCTAATTTTTATTGAGTGATCGTGAGAAATCAACGTCTTAATTAAAAATGAAAGCCCGGATTACAAAGTTTCACTCATCCTCTTTAAAAGAAATGAATTAGAAAATAATAAAGAAAATTTGCCTACATATCACTTTAATTTCTATGTATTTATAAATCCAACAGCTAAACTATAATTTTTACATGTATGCGAGGTTAAGTATTCTTAAGAAGATTTTTCTCACTTTTTAAAAGTTAAAAAGATGATTTGTTTATTGTGATATGAATTTTTGGGAGGTATGAATATAGAATGCAAAGTTTAAGTATCAAATATACAAATACATGGGAATTGAGTGGTATGTATGTAAATGCTCTAAATAATAAATGCAGATTAGAGCAAACATATGACAATAAGTGGGTGGGTTACAACAATTGTTGGTGATGGATGAACAATGTTGATTCTCTACCGTCAGTAGCTTGCTTCTACTTATTTTTTTCATTAGTTCATAATTAGCTTTTAGCTTTTTTTTTTTCATGAGGAAAGAATGAGGCTTTTTTATAATTTCTAAGAGTTACATTTTATAAATCTAACTAAAATTTTAAAATTCTACATTACCCGTGGAATCAGACTTATTGATGACTTCAAATTGAGTGACTTGATGACTTCAAATTGAGTGTTATCAGACTTATTGATTTTATCTCTGTAAACCATTCAATTTAACTATAACCATACCAAATTCTATATTTGTTTGATCTCTTCATTAATTCTATAGCTTTTAATTGGACTCATATAAAATTGGATAGTGGATTTACCCAAAATATATCGAGATTCAAGTCTGGTCATGCAAATTTTTTGGTGACATATAAGTTGCCCCCTATGTTCATATATAAAAATTTTTTGCTCTCCAAGAAAATATATAAATTCTTGAAGAAATTTGTTTACCAAATATCTAAAAGAAAAAACCGCTTACTTGATGTCATTTTTTACCTCTTTTTAAGGCCATAAATCAAAATAGATCTTATTATTCATAATTTAAATTATTCTTAATATTAGCACTTAAATTAAAGTTAGAATTAAAAAATCTCAAATATTATATTTTCTTAAAATTTATTTTTGAGATATAAAAGTATCAAAATTTAGTGAAATGTATCAAAAAAAAAAATAGTGACATAGATATATCAAAGCTCATGGTAGGTTTTACGTTGTTGTTATTACAGTTAACTTTAGTGTGCATGTGCATAGGTGCATCCATGTCCACACTTGTAGAGGTATGCATAAGTGCATGTAATAGTGCCCATAAGGATGTATTTACATGTGCAGACATGTGCACAGTGATGTACCTATGCACATGCACACTATGTATTTTAGAAGACATACAAAATTGTGCTTTGCCCACGCATGTTGGGACATGGCTACATGGGCGCGTGCATGCGAATCATCGTGTGACTACTACAATACTCTAATTATTTTTCAAGTATGTATAGTACCTTTAGAAGGTAGAATATTCATTCATCCTTGTTCTATTTGCAAGCTTCACTTTTTCTATCTCTTAAAGGAATATTCATTCTTCACTATTTTATATAGACACTGAATAACTCTTCCTTCATAAGCTATAATCTTCTTTTATTTAAAGACATAATAATACTTTGAATGGAAAGTTTGTATCATTCTTTTAGGCTCTCTTACTTTGGCACCATGAATACCAAATTTTCTTAGATTTAAAAGATGAGAGTGATTTTACTATCATCTATGAGTGATTGTCCTTCATTTGAAATTGAAATACCAGAAGGTTCTTGAATGATTCTTATATATAATTNCCCCTTCTATGAACTTTTTTCCGAACCCCGACCCTTGTGGAGTCCGACATGACTACGCCTAGAATGGGTGTAGCCATGTCTAACCTCTGGCGTGACCACAGTCGAAATTAGGTGTGGCCACAACAAAGCCTCCCATCCTTCATCGTTCAGGCCAGAGCATCGGCTGCACACTTCGACCCGATCAATCATGTTTTGTCCACTCGATTGATCGACCACCACCGACCAGATCATATTGATTGACCATCCTTTGTCAATTGACCGCACACTTAGGTCTGATTGAACATCTTTGATTCACTCGATCGATCAGTTGTCACTAGCCTGATTGTATCGATTGACCATCATTCGTCGATCGACCTCACACTCCGACCAGATCGACCATCTTCAGTCCACGCGATTGATCATCCGTCACTAGCTTAATCATATCNCCCCTTCTATGAACTTTTTTCCGAACCCCGACCCTTGTGGAGTCCGACATGACTACGCCTAGAATGGGTGTATCCATGTCTAACCTCTGGCGTGACCACAGTCGAAATTAGGTGTGGCCGCACCAAAGCCTCCCATCCTTCATCGTTCAGGCCAGAGCATCGGCTGCACACTTCGACCCGATCAATCATGTTTTGTCCACTCGATTGATCGAACACCACCGACCAAATCATATTGATTGACCATCCTTTGTCAATTGACCGCACACTTAGGTTTGATTGAACATCTTTGATTCACTCGATCGATCAGTTGTCACTAGCCTGATTGTATCGATTGATCATCCTTCGTCGATCGACCTCACACTCCGACCAGATCGACCATCTTCAGTCCACGCGATCGATCATCCGTCACTAGCTTAATCATATTGATTGGCCATCCTTCGTTGATTGGCCGCTCATGCTTGCTCGATCTATCACCTTTGTCTATTTGATCAATCGATCGCCACCGACCCGATCATATCAATCAACCATGGATTGGCTACCCACACCAGCCCGATAGAACACCTTGATCAACTTGACCAATCGACCACCACCGTTTCGATCGAGCGGTCCAAACAGGGTCTCTCACATAATTACATTGGGGTATGAGCGTGATCATGCCTAATACGATAGGAGGCGCCCGAAGCCCTCAGTTGGCGTGACCATGCTAAAAGGTGGTCTGGCCATGCTAGCTAAACAAAAAGCCTAATGTAATTACGCCGGGTCTTGGGCGTGGTCGCGCTGACCCNGTTTCGATCGAGCGGTCCAAACAGGGTCTCTCACATAATTACATTGGGGTATGAGCGTGATCATGCCTAATATGATAGGAGGCGCCCGAAGCCCTCAGTTGGCGTGACCATGCTAAAAGGTGGTTTGGCCATGCCAGCTAAACAAAAAGCCTAATGTAATTACGCCGGGTCTTGGGCGTGGTCGCGCTGACCACCTTTCCGACGCCTTTAGTAGAGGCTTGACCACGTTCGATCCTAGGCATGGTCACGCTAGTTCAACCTAGTTGAGAATACTATAATTTGATATGATACACTTCATTTGTTCCACTTATTGCTCTTGTATTGAACTCCTCTTAACAAAATAGAATGGTTGTACAAATGTGTGTATTGGTCTATACCTTATGTTTGAATCATATGAAATCATGTTTTGTTATTGTAAACATTAATATATTTTGATGCTGTAAACTTCATTTGTTCTATTTATTAATCTTTAGTTTAACTCATCTGAGCAAGCATACTGGGTGACATATAAGTATATTAGTCCCTATATTATTATCGAATCATACATAATCATATTTTTTATTGTATGAAAATGTATTTTGATTTGATTAGCTTCATTTATTCAATGGATAGTTGTTTTACTCAACTTCTCTGGGCAAAATAGAATGGGTGTATAAAGGGGTATCTTCGTCCATATCTCATATTTAAATCATATGTAATCATGTTTTGTTGTTGTAAACAATATTTTGGATTTGATAAGCTACATTTGATTCGTTTATTATTGTCTTTTTAACTCACATCAAAACACTATTTATGCATGAGAGAAAGGGACAATATGCTCTTCTGTACACTTATCTACACACCAATTTGTCTAAAACATGTTAACAAGTAAAAAAAAACATCAATTTTTAAACATGAAAATGCAAAATTTTAGAATATATTGTTTCTCACATCACAATTGCAAAACTCTTGATTCAGAAAATGGGGCAATATACCTAAAATTTGTATATTATGTTAAGCACAACTTCCCAAACTTAGCTATAATAAAGTGTTTCAAACATCACAACATCAAACTTCATTTTATCCTTTAGACAACATACGTCATAAACAGGCACAACTATAAATTTACAGTAGATTGTCACAAACATCACAACACTGAAATATATATTTACCCTTGAAGTGAAATAGACTATAAACAAAGATGATAAACAAAATCAACTCTAAATTCTATCACTCTTACGTGCTAGTTATATTATTGGCTTTTTTATGTACAATTATTTTCATGTATTCATAAACAAACAATCTACAATCAACACTATTTATTTGAGTAGAAAGTCCTTTACATGTAATAACCGACCAATAAAATGATCTGATTCAAATGCATCATCATTATCTTGATTAAGTGTTTTGACAATCGAATTGAATAATCTAATAATATTATACTAAAAACTTTAAAATTAATAACAACTAAAAAGAAAATGACGAACTAGTGAAGCATGTATTAAGAAAATTTCTTACAACTTTAGGAATTATATGCTTGTGTAATTTTTTGGGAGTGAATCATATAAACGTCATCCTAGATTTCAATTCCCTAACCAACCAATGCTGATTATAAATTTTGAGAATCAATAAAATTTTAACCTTTTGAACATTTTCATTAGTTATATGTTGCACAAACATCTTGTCATTTATTTAAGACTAAAATATACTTGGGAAATAGATCATTTATGTCAATTTGATATAAATAAAAGGACAAATTATTTATGAATAATATACACAATGAGGCTACTTAGTACAAGCATGATATGCATAAATATTATACATTCAAATTTAGCATTTTCCTCCAATGTTTAAAGCCCTTATGTCAATATCCCAACCACTTAGAATATATATTATAAGAGTATTTTCTTGTTCGTATGAAGGCATCTTAAAGATTTGGTATATATTTAGGTCCTTTAGAAGGCTTTTTGTTTCTTCATTAAAGTAATGGATAATATAATCACATATCAATCTTACTATTGAAGGCATGCATCTACAAGTATCTATTATTGAAATGATTTCCCTAAAAAAATAATGATAAAATAAGAAATATTAGATGAATCTACTTGTAAGAAAAAGTAGACAAAATCTGACCTAAAATAACAACTTTTTCTATTGAATAAAACTACAAAATGAGACATAAATTAAGCTTATTACATNCATCAAATCAACTTCAAAACAACTTTCATCCTTCATGAAAATTGTTCATTATGATGTTCTTCACCAAATAAAATTCAAAACAATTTTCATCCTTTATGAAAGTTGTTCATCATGATGTTTTACACCAAACACAATAGTTAAAACAACTTTCATCCTTCATGAAAGTTGTTCATAATGATGTTCTTCACCAACCACAACAACTTCAAAATAACTTTCATCCTTCATGAAAGTTGTTCATAATGATGTTTTATACCAACCAAAACAATCGACTTAGCCCATGGCTAGCCCAAGTTTGACCCAAACTTAGCCCAACATGCTTAAAATGGGTCCTTCAAAACAACTTTCATCCTTCATGAAAGTTGTTCACAATGATGTTTTACACCAAATAAAACAATCAATTTGAGTTTAGCCCATGGCTAGCCCAAGTTTGACCCAAACTTAGCCCAACATGCTTAAAATGGGTCTAAAATCGCCCATGGCTAGCCCAAGTTTGACCCAAACTTAGCCCAACATGCTTAAAATAGGTCAAAAATTCTTCATGAAAATTGTTCATTATGATGTTTTGCACCAACCAAAACAATTAATTTGAGCTTAGCCTTTCATGAAAATTGTTCATTATGATGTTCTTCACCAACCACAATAATCAATTTGAGCTTAGCCCATGAAAGTTGTTCATAATGATGTTCTTCACCAACCCCAACAATCAATTTGAGCCCCTTCATGAAAGTTGTTCATAATGATGTGTTACACCAAATAAAACAATTAATTTGAGCTTATACCAAAATAGCTCAAGTTTGACCCAAACTTAGCCCAATATGCTTAAAATGGGTCAAAAATCAAAAATCCTAGCCCAAGTTTGACCCAAACTTAGCCCAACATGCTTAAAATGGGTCAAAAATAAAAAATCCAAAATTGATTAACCAATTGACCTCAAAATGACTTTCACCCTTCATGAAAGTTGTTCCTCATGATCTCTTGATTAACCAATTGACCTCAAAATGACTTTCACCCTTCATGAAAGTTGTTCCTCATGATCTTAACCAATTGACCTCAAAATGACTTTCACCCTTCATGAAAGTTGTTCCTTATGATCTCCTACATAACCAATTGACCTCAAAATGACTTTCACCCTTCATGAAAGTTGTTCCTCATGATCCTCTACTCTACCAATTGACCTCAAAATGACTTTCACCCTTCATGAAAGTTGTTCCTCATGGTCTCTTACACAAAATTGACCTCAAAATGACTTTCACCCTTCATGAAAGTTGTTCCTCATGGTCTCCTACACCAAACTTGACCTCAAAATGACTTTCCACCCTTCATGAAAGTTGTTCCTCATGGTCTCTAACACCAAATTCCATATTGACCTCAAAATGACTTTCACCCTTCATGAAAGTTGTTCCTCATGGTCTCTTACACCAAATTTCATATTTAATTGGGCCAATTATGACCTCAAAATGACTTTCACCCTTCATGAAAATTGTTCCTCATGATCTCCTACACCAAATGACATATTTAATTAGGCTAATGGACATGCCTAACTTAGCCCAAACATAAGATTTGGTCATGAACACCATTTTGGACTTATGCCCAAATCCAAACCAATTAAGCTTGGTATGGTCAAATGAACCTTG
>JXCR01087744.1:6648-21893 GCA_002079205.1 Phalaenopsis hybrid cultivar | reverse complement strand
CAAAATTTTCAAGGTCCATTTTGCTATGTATCTTGTGGTTTAGTTTGTAGCTCAAAGCTGCAATATCCCACTTTAGCACATGAAAAGGTGGTCATTTGACAACGGACCTCTAAAGAGCGGTGTATGCAGCTGGACACATTTGAAAACTTCACTGCTTGTCTAACTCATTTCTACCTCATTAGGTAATGAGTTTTCTTTTTTTCTTTTTTTTGATACAACAGAAATTGCATCAGGAAAGACCAAAATACCTTGGAAAATAAAACAAATAACAAAAAAAAGAGGGTGAACAAAATAAAAGGGCTCAGCTGAAATAACAATAAAATAGTAGCAATCAAAGCGGAAGTGGAGCTGCAAGTACATGAACTGAGAAGAAGGAACCGGAAGATAATGATAAATAACCAAAAGGAATTCTGCTACAAAACACCTAAAGAGAAGGCTGATAGGAACAAAACAAACATTAGCAGAAATAATAGATTCTATTCCGCCGGTGCCCAATTAAAGCGATATAATCTCGAATACATAAAAGATAAACACCGACAATTTGAAAGGCATACGATATCTCCCAAACCCTAACTCTAAGATTCAAGACAAAAATCACACATAACCTGACCCTAAATATATTAAGCCCTATTTATACCCCACAATAATAACTACAAAATTCTAAATTACCCTATCTAACATAAGTTATCAGAATATTTGGCGAACAATGTCGTTGGGACCAATCTAACATTACTTCCCTCCTATAAAGACACATTATCCTCAGGATGGAAGAGAGAAAATTGTTGTTGGATCAAGTCGTATGAATCCCATGTGGTCGTATAATCTGAAAGTCCTTTTCATTTAATCAGCACTACTTTCCCACAAATTGATTCCTTGCGCACACCTTTTAACTCAAGTGGCTCCAAAAGAACTTTAATACCATCATCCTCTCCTCAAACGTGTCTGATGCATAAAATATAATTTATTGGTGTAATCATGTTCTTGTTGTGCATAATTAATCCGAAGATTATTTGATCAATTGTAGCACCATTAGTGACTCCCACTGAACGACATCAACAACTGCATTACAAATTGGACATGTCCATAGATGTTGTAGCATGTCCCTTGCTAGAATTCTTCCAAAATCAGCATTTGCATACTTGTATTTCCATGGAAGTAAGTTCTCCTGATGCTTGAAATGGAGACCTAGGAGCTCTTTATGTAAAATACTTGAAAGCATGCTTCATACTATAAACCCAATCCATGTTAAGATGTTCTGACATCGTAGCATCTACTCTCCATCGGCAAAACACAAAAATATCTCATTTTCTACTGCCAACTACATTGTATTCCCCAAAATTACCATCTAAGATACTACCATCACTTCCACTATGAACAATAATGAAATTTTTTTGGATCATTGCAAAGTGTTGTCAATGAGTCTTTTAAGTTTATGTAAACTTTAAGCTCCATTTCCTTAATTTGATTTCCCCCCTCTTCTGCTAGAAAATTCAACCAGCTATGTTAATGTTGAATTGAAACCTTATTAGCAGCAATAGGGACGCACACTGATAAGAGAATCCCTCAGTCTCGGGGTTATTGCATGTTAGTGTTCCCTTTGAGGCGGCAATTATCGTAGCAACTAGAAAACTTTTGTAGATTGTTGGAATTGTTGGATTGGTGTCAGAATCCCTGCCAGCTGTGTTATACGTCTCTTCCATGTTATGTAACTAGATTAAGAATCTCAACTCTGCTTCTTGTATTGCTCTAACCATGGCCTTGAGTGTCACCAAGGTTTTGCACAAACTAGAGTCATCGTGAAACACCACCATCTTGTCTCCATTCTAGAACTCAATGTCAGGAGTTTCCAATTCATCTTAGCTTCCCCTAAAGACTGCAACTATTTCATACACAATATCATACCAAAACTCAATAAATCCAAGGGAATAAAATCCTTCATCACCTGAATACCTTTCAGTGTTAAATCACCCATTTATAAACTCCCATACTCTTATCCACATGTACTGTTCCCATTATTACTCCAAAACTTCCTATACCAACCATCTCAAGCCCCAATTGCTTCACTACTTGAGTAAAGATGAGTTTGTGGGAGGCCCCACTATCTACCAACACCACTTATCCTACTCTCGGTTGTGTCCCCAAAGTTTCATAGCATGGTTTCATGTTAACCACACCACTGAGTTCAAAGAGATTTCTGTCACATCCAAGAGAGAGTGTTCCTCCTCTTCCACCACAATCTCCTATATTTCTTTATTTCATGCCTCCTCCTCATCATATACTGTGAGAACCTGTAAGGTTTGATCCTTGCAACAGTATCCTAGGGCAAAGTTTTTGTGACACTAAAAACATAATCCATTCGCTCGCTTCTCCTAAATCTGTCTTTGTAAAGCATTTCAATGTTGCCCTCGGTCGTGGCCCATTATTCCTAGTCCCGTGGAGCCTCCCGTGAAATCCCATTGCTTGAGTTTTTGGTATCGTTGCCAATATATCATTTTGGTAGGGCACTCCACGTATGTTGCTCCTATTAGTCACTTTCATTGCATTTTTATCTTCAACGAACTACGCTAATTCCACAATTTGCCTCATTCATCGTGTTCTCAACAGACGAACTGCAACTCAAATCTCTGACTCAACCATTTTATGAAGTTTTCTTCCAACACTACTTTCTATATCTCTCTCAAACGGCTAGATAGCATATCAAAAATTTTCCCTATAATCCATGACAGACCCTTCCTGGACCAAAGCGAAAAAATTGCTTGTGTATATCCCCTTCCCACATGGTTCTGAAGTGCTTCAACAATCGTTTTTTAAATTCTTCACATGTTCTGATTGGTTGAGGTTCTCTCCATTGATACCATGCTAGAGCCTTCACTTTCAAACACCGGGCCACTGCCATCAATTTTCTTCCTCCGTCAGCCATTAATAGCAAAATATCTCTTCATGCGATAAACCCAACCATAGGCATCATCTCTTTCAAAGATCAACATTTTCAGCTTCCTTATGCGTGAATGCCCTCCCCAATTTTCTCGACAGAAGTTCATTTCACCCATGAACTGGGTAACCCATATTGATTTCCCTTCTTTCATAAGGGTAACCCGACCCATCATCAACTCGTCTATCTCTATAAGCTCTTGAATCACCTTATGCCCTGAAAATTGCCTCAGCAAAAGGTACTTACACAATTGGATGCAGCCTCATTTGAGGTTCCACCAACTGTAGTTCCCTGTTCTAGGCCGAAATCCTTCGAATTGATCTTCTCTAGCCTTGAACCACATGTCTTCCCACTTCGCCTATTGCCGCTCGTTTTAGCCATCTAGATGTAATGTTATTCCTTTCAAATGTTGCCTCTTAGAGTCTGCTCTCAATTCCTTCGCTTGATCCCACGGCTCCAGATCTTCCTAAGGCTGCGACATTGCCCTAATGTCACGTGAATCCTTCTAATTACTGTCGCTAGTGTCCGCTCCAGACACCGTTCTTGATCCAGTGGCAAACGATGGTGAGTTTGCGTGAAACTCTACAATCTTCTTCATCATTTCTTTCAGGGTTGTGAACCTCCCACTATGGATAAAAACCAACCCTCCATAGACAAGAAAAAATCCTCCATTTCATATCTGATTTGACTCAACTATTCCTCCAATTTCTCCTCCAAAACATTTATTTTTTTAGTCGTCATTACTCCCATAATGGTTTTTTGTATCACTAAAGTGGAATTTTTGTACATCGTGATCTCAACACTGGCTTCTTAGCTAGCTTGAATCGTGATTGTAGGCGACCCACAATCCCATCGTTGGCTTCCCAGCTAGTTCGAATTGCGATAGCATCAAGATTTCCTCACGACTATGACCCGTTATCTGTCAGTGGCTTCTTAGCTAGCTAGAATCGCGATTGTATCATGAGATTCAGTCATGAAGTCGACCCGTGACCACGTCGTTGGCTTCCCACTAGCTTGAATTGTGATTGTATCACGAGCTTTTGTCACATATGCGACCCGCGATCCCGTCATTGGCTTTCCAACTAACTTGAATCGCAGTCGTATAGCATGATTTGGTCGCAAAAGCGACACAACGACAATTTTGAAATGATATGAGATGGAGCAGCGACCTCAAATGCAACGACAAAGATTTCTAGCAGAGCGGGGATTAGGACCTTGAATTTTCTGATAACAATTAGATAGAAACGAGACAAATTTCCGCATAAATTAAGGCAGAAAAAAATAAATTTTATTCCGCAGGTACCAACTCGAAACACTACAGTACCGAATACATAAAACATAAACATAGGCAATTCAAGAGGTAGGCGAATCTCCCAAATCCTAACCCTAAGATTCAAAACAACAATCACACATAACCTAGCCATAAGTATATTAAGGCCTATTTATACCACACAATAATAACTAACAAATGATTAAATTGACCTTTTAGTCTTTGCACCTAATAAGTTTTCAAATTATTTGACGGACACCGCCGCAGGCACTAGTCTAACAAAGCCCTACGGTGCTGAATTAGCCAATAAACCAACTCAGCAGCAAAGCACCAACCTAGGTCCCAATTCTCCAAAGTTGCATCAGGTTTAAAAGGCTGCATCATTGCCCTCAAAAATTGTAAACTATAGCAATCCCAATGAGAATGCGATAGCATGTTTCAGGTCCCAAAGGAAAATGCCATCCAACATCCCAAAAGGAGCATTCAGAAATAAAGAAGCTAAGATGTTAAAGATAAGCCTTAATAATATCTTCCCAAATTTGATTCCTTTTCCAATTCCAGAAATTAGCATATGGAAGTTTTAATCTTGAAGAGAACGGTTGTAATGCTGCTAAAAAAATTGCAAAATCTCCTCGCATTCCTTTCCTTCAAGGAAATGATAGATATGCTATAAATTTTTTTTGCAGTTTAGATATGCCCTCCATGGCAGTAATGTGATCTAGAATTTGTAAAGGACTTGGAAGAAAGGTCACTGTCAAAGGCAGCCAACCCTCAAATTTAGCATTGGAGAACGAGTGACTGAAATATAAATGATTTATAGTTTCTTTTTCAACATTGCAGAGAAAAGAGTTGCAAGAAATATTCCTGCCAAGAAGATCAACAGAAGTATTCAAAGCCCCTTGGACAGACATCCAAGTGTAAATAAATATCTAAAAGCATAGTTTTATGCCAAATGCAATTAGCCCAGGTCATAATAGAGTTGCCAGAAAAGCAGTCCTCACAAATCATGGCAAAAGACGGATTTACCATGCCTTTTGAAGCGTCTGGCCAATTATGAATAGAAATATCTTCAAAAGTACTGATAAAGGGTAAGTGAAGGCCTGCACTGATTGATTCCCCATTATTAGAGTTAATAAGCAAATTAAAAGGAGCATTAGGAGGGCATAGAAGTTAGTGAAAAGCATTAGAGTCCAATAGTTCCCATAAACATTTCTCTTTGAACCAAAGAACCCAAAGGAGCATAATGCTGGAGTCATCTCCAATGAAAAATGACTAATGTGGTTTAGCCATGTTGACAATATTTCTCAGATTTTTTCAAAAAAAAAGGAGCTATTTTTGCATTGAGTATTCCAAAAGGAAAGATAATAGCCACAGAATAATTAGCAACCAGAAAGTGGGCTTAACATATGTTAAGAACGACCCAAAGGAAAGGGTATGAATATGAAAATGACTAAACCCCATAGCACCCAGGCATGCAATTTTTGTGCCATAAAATCGTACGAAGTTCTATTTTTGAGACGCTGCCATGAAGAAGAAATTTAAAGCACCGGTCATCGATGATTTTAATACAACTTTTGGGAAGAAAAGAAGCTTTGACCCAATACATAAGATGGTTGGTGTTAGGTATGACTCATATACTAGATAAGAGACAGATGTTGGAGCGAAACTGAGCGAGCCAGCGAAGCGGAGCTCGTGAGCGGAGTCGAGTGGAAGCATCTGTCCAACTAGAGGAGTTTTTCGTCATGTGGGTTAGGGGTGCGAGGGTAACGCCCCGTGCTACGGTACAGGGGAAACTTGCCCCCGTGGTACGGTATAGGGGTAACTTTGTAATTACATATTGTACGTCAGGGTTATATATATATATATATATTGTATTGTAACCCTAAGGGGATTTTGGTACTCTTTTTTTGTGAAATCTAAAGAAACTGCCGCTCTGCTCCCGAGGATGTAGGCAAGTTGCCAAACCTCGTTAAATCTCTGTGTTTTCCTCTTGATTTGTGTCTATTCTTGTGTTTATCTTTGCCTAATTTCTCAATAGTTGGAAGGCTAAAGGCCACTAAATAAGTTGAAACCTGTCAGCTAGTGAAAGGACCTTAGCCTTCCAACCAACAGGAATCAGACAAACTTCGTCAATCAAAGTTTCCAAGGATAAGAGCATATGTCTATAAGCAGATACCAGAATTCCCAGGTACGTGAAGGCAAAGAAAAAGCAAAACGAAGAAGTTCTTCAATGCTTGAATAGCTTGAGAGCATTTAGAAAAACTAATGAGGCCCTTGCAAGAGTTGATCATATGATTGGAAGCTTTGTGGAAAGTCTGAAGGACGTTATGGAGGCTATTCAGGTTTCGTTGGGAAGATTTACCAAATACAATGACTTCATCAGCATAAGATAAGATATGAAATGAGAGGACCTCCATCAAGATGCATAGGGTCGTATTCTGTTTTAGATATTCTCTGCTCAATAAGATTAGACAGCCCAACCATAATAATGCAAAAAAGAAGGGGGATATGAGGCAGCCTTGTCCTAGGCCAGGAGTTAAATGAAAAACAACAAAAAAAAAAAAACCCAAAGTTCCATTCATGGATACAGAAAAATTATTATTAGAGATACATGCCTTAACCCATGAGATAAAGAAGGGCGGGTGTGTATGAGTGTGGCGCATAACAGATTTGAAGGTTCTTTTGATGTTGAGCTTTTATAGGAATTAAACACCTCATTAGTTAACATAATATCATCAGTTACAGCCAAAAATTCAGTTTCGGCTTCATGAATAATGCAATGTAATGTATCTTTAATCAATTGGCCAGGATTTTAGCAACCACCTTGTGAAAGACATTGTATAAAGACATTGGCCTATAATCTGAGATGGGATGGAGAAGATTTAGGAATGAATGTAAAAACAATGGTTTGACGGAAGATGGAAGCTTCTTAGAGTGGAAGAAGTGTTTCATTGTTGCGCAAGCATCCTCCCCAATAATCTTCCAAAAAAAGAAAAGAAACTGGAATGCGAAACCATCCAAGTAAGAAAAAGAATTTCTTGAGGCCATTAAAATGGTATGTTTAATTTCATCAGAAGAGATGGGGGCCGTAGAGAAGGGAATAAGTGGGTTGGGATAAGGCCACCAGCTGGGATGAAGTCCTAGGATTTCTCTGGATCAGCACATGCATGAAAAAGATCTTTGAAATGGTTAACAGCAGCCATGCAGATAAGCTCCTGATCATGGAAAAGCCCTTCAGAAGTGGAAATATAATTGATACCAATAGAATTCCTTCTGCCCTTAATTTCAGAGAAAAAAATCTTTAGGTCATCCTCACCCTCATAAAACCATCTGGCTTTAGCCCTTCGAAAAAACCAAGAGGCATAGAGATAACTAAGAACATAAACCTTTTCAATGGTATCCTTCAGCATTGAGTTTAAAGTATTGTCCATCAGCTAGCTATCAAGGCATTGTAGAATCTGTTCTTGTTGCATGGTGGTAATGTAAATAACTTTCCTAAGAGAAAGATCTCTGACTTGCCATTAAAGCATTTCAGTCTAAGTTTAAATTTTTTAAGCTTGTGATGCATTTCAAAAATCTAATACATCACAGTTTAATTTGTGCAGAAAATGTGTTAGAAAAAGCACTATGCAGCACAACATCTTTTCATGATCACGTGCGGAATTTACTGAGAAAAGCCGTGATTTCTTTTAACATATCAAACAACATAGCATGGCATTACCAAATGAAGCCTTATCGCCCTACTTAAACATAACTTTTCAGCTGTTACAGAGGACAATTTTTGAAGCAAATATTGCCCTTTATAGGAATAACAACTCTCCATCAGTAAGCACAAATCACCATTAAATATTTGAATTTTATATTGAATGTAAATTAAAGCAAATTCTAGCATACTTACTATTCATTTCCATTTAACTATTTGTCTGAAACGCCTTTACTCCTAACAAGCATAAAAATTTTACATTTTTAATGAAAAACCTACCCTTTCAAGATTAATTTCTATTTCAGGGGGAACCTACCTCAAAGAAAAGAAGGAAGCTTGAGCAGCGTTAGCTGCCGCCTTAGCAAGGGAAGTCTTGGAGCACCCAGGAGGTCCATGTAAAAGAACACCACGTAATGGAGATATCCCCAACCGTGCAAATGCATGGGGATGCTTGATAGGCCATTCAACAGCCTGTTGAAGCTTTTTCTGTTGCACAGACAAGAGGATTTTGATAAGAAAATTTTAGTAATTTCAAATTTAAAAGGTGCAACAAAATTTCCGACCTTCAAATCTTTTAGCCCTCCAATTTCATCCCATGAAACCTTAGAATATTCTTTTGTAACACCTCTTGTGATACTCGGACCCACTTCAGATTTTGCATCCTCCCAATCTTCCATTTTTAGTGAAACTACCTCGCCAGTTATAGCCCCATTTGATGCCCTGCGGTATGCCAACCTAGCAGCTTCACGGCATAATGCCTCCAAATCTGCACCAACGTATCCATTGCAGGATTGAGCAATTACTTGTAGGTCAACCTTCTGATCTATTTTTAGATTCCTTGAATAGAGCTGGAACATATTGAAGAAAAAAAATTATAAAACAGTGAGAATAAGGAGAGCATTTAAATTGCAAAACAACATAAACATATGCCTTAACCGCATCCCCACTTTGTGCCATGATGATGTAGGACAATCAAAGGTAGGGGTTTCCTAAAGCAACTCGAATAACGTGATATATATACATGCCCAAGTCTTTTTAGATCCACCTCTACCTTTCTTAACATAAGTTGAATCCAAAACCAAAATGATAAAATAATGATGGAGTAAATCAAAGAAATCAATAGAAAATTTTCACCATATAAACAAATAACAATTTATAATGTAATCACTACAAATAATTTTTCAGTAGTATCAATTTTGAACAAACTCGTACTAGCAAGCGAAGAACAAAATACGTACAAGAAATCAAAATTCAAGCTTCACATAGATACAAGGAGAAGATCCCCTGTTTAATTTAGGAGGCCATATTTATATCACTCTCAAAGGAATCACAAATCAAATTTGCACTGATAAGATTGAAAGCTGGAATATAAATTTTAATTCAATCAAAAACTGGAAAATTACATGCTGCAGAGTATCTATTCATAGACCACTCATCCGTAAGCTATTATGATTGGCACAAGGACAGCACAAATTGATTCCAGATAACCTTCAAAAAGTTCATAATTCAACCTTATAAAAAAATCAATATTTTAAGTATCCATGCATCCATGATACAAAACCCTAAGAATTTTTATAAACAATAGCACAAGCATGATTGAAAGAAAGTATTCCCATAAAAAGCAATAACCACAATAAGATACCATAGCATCATGGAGATTTCCATCTATAGCAGGCAAGAGAAGAGACGGTTATAGTTCCAAGGGAAAAAAACCACAGTTACACATCACTAACACACAAGAACTTCTCCCAACACTCTAATTTGTTCTTATTTAAATTGCATGATGCTAATGAGCACGAAAGAAAAATGATTGATTTGTAATGAAATGAAATCAATTGTATCAAACCTCAAGAATCATTAGCCGTTCATCAGGAGTTGGAACACTGACTTCAATTTCAGTATCAAAGCGCCCTGGTCTTCGCAAAGCAGGATCAATCGCATCAACCCTAACAATGCATTGTTTATGAACAATTTTCAATGTTCCTTTCTTTTGCATGAAACAACCAATAAAACTAAACCGAAGTAAGTAAATTTAACTTCATGGCTGGCCTCCAGATCATTTTCAAGCAGGTTTACCTGTTAGTAGATGCTACCACAACAACATGTGGAAGTGATTTTGATGAAATTTTGCTTCCATCCATCAATGTTAGAAGTTGGCCAACTATCCGAGATTCATGTTCCTTCCTGAGTGATAGAGTTAGTGAAAGGGTTACAATGAGACAACTTGGTCTCTCCAAGAAAATGGCTACACACATTTATGCATCCACCCAAAAAAGGCATGTAAAAATTATACCGATTGTCACGGCGTGGACAGATAGCATCAATTTCATCTATGAAGATAACAGATGGCTTCCCTGATGATCCATAAGAATATGCTTCAGCAAAAGATTCTCGTAAGAACTTCTCACTTTCACCAACATGTGCTCTATGCATAGAAGATGTACTGGAAGAATATAGATAGTTAGACATTCAGAAAATTAAAAAGAACACATGAAACCTGGTGAATAAAAATGAACTCCTGGAATCAGCTTACCAGCCTATTACAAAAACATAAAAGACACATAAGTTTGTCATTGATTGAACGGATTACCTTATTGTAGTCAAATGTGCGCCACTCTCTAAAACCACAGCTTCCACTAAGCTTGTCTGGCACATAGCTGAGAATCAGATTAATGTATAAATTTTGGCACATTTATAAGTAAGGTTCATGCAGCTGCAATCATAATTGTAGTGAAGCCAAGAATTTGATCTCCAAAAATCCATGATTACATCACAGACAAGCTTGAGATTTATACATTTCATCCTGCAGTGGCTTCCTCAAACACGACCTTTTATTAAAAGTTATTTTCTCTGCTCATGATTCAGCAAACAGTTATTATTCCAAAGCATGTATCAAAATTAATTAAGATAATCCAAACTAATTCATAAATTGCTCCCTACAAACTGTGGGAAACATTGATTCATAACAACATATTAGCAAATAGATTGCTAAAATTTATCTTTTCATGATAAATAAGCATAAATTTGTCCGCAGTAAACTCAAGTTACAACATCCTTTTCTACTTCTAACCAATCCATGCCATCCTCTGTATAAAACATAAAAATCCAACAATTTACAAAGGCTAGTCAGTTTGTCTGTGTGCAAGCGCATTTAGGAGAATTGCATCAAGCAAACAACCTAAAATTATGTTATTTAAATTTTCTATTTTGGCTTGGTTAATATTTTTAGATAATCATTGTATTTTTGAATTTGTCAATCCCTAAAATCAAGAGATTTAGATAGATATTGGTAAATATCCAATTGGGTACACATAACCAAAAAAATCTAAGAAGAACAACTCAATCTCACAGCTGATAAATTATGTGGAAACTATAATTTCATACACTTCTAATAGGGTATGATCTTCTCAGATATATTAATGTAGAAACCCTATGACCACAATAAATTAATCAAGGTTATCAGTCATTAGATTCACCGAGAACACCTCATTATGAAAACAAGAATTTGTTCACTTTCTCGATCCATGATCTTGATTAATTCTAGGACAACCATTGCAAATGAGGCTTGGGACATTCTTGGCCCCACACCTATGTCAAACCACTCTTGTGGTGAGCTACTACAACCTTGAGGCAAAATGGACATACATCTAAAAGGTTGTCAAAGCATTGCTGAATAAACTTGCTCGTCAATCAGTAACTGGTTGGGCTGATGAACGTGTTCTTATTTGAAAATCAAGTGCAAAATACCTAAATGGCCTTGGCCCTGAATACAAGGATTTCCCCAGCCATTACCACCTAGGTCATTTTGATCTATTTCAAAGACTTACAAGAGAAAAATCTTCAATTTGATGTCAGCCAACATAAAATAGCAATTATATAATTTGAGCGCTTCAAACCCTACCTCATGAAAATTTAATTCACGCTCAGAACATCAAGGTAAATAGTGACATCCCCAGTCTCTTCAGAAACCTTGGTAGTCTTGATCATCATCATCGCGATCGAACTTTCTCAAATCACAATGCAAAGCATCCCCATCATCAAAAGCTCAACTAATTTCCATATTATACATTCGTAATTGCCAAATATGTAGTTGCATCCAAGTTCTTTATGTTAGATGCTTCCGACACCATGTCAATCTTCAGCCACAATACCAAAAGTAATCATATTCCCAGATCATGGGTAACCTTTGCAGCTCACGCCAAAAAGGCTTCCGACTGATACCCGAACTAATAAGAAAAACAGTGAAAACACAAAAAATAAACTTTCATTAATATCGAAATAAGGTTACAATATGACACAAACGAGAAATAACACAAAATGACACAAGCAAACACCTCTCAAGTGTATTCCAAGAGTGATGAAGGCCGGCGAGGTTGGTCGGGATGGCTAGCGGGGGTGGTGGTAGCGAGGTGAAAAGTGCAAAATTGAAAAGATAGCAAATATGGAGGTGGTCTAGGTGGTCGGCGGCAACCGGAGGGGTGGCTGGAAGGTGCTGGACAAAAAGGGTAGCGGTAGTGGGGTGAGGAACTGTCGGTTAGGAATGCTGAGGAGGGAAGATGGTTGGACAGTAAGGTAAAGGTGCGGGTATGAGGCGGTTGAGTGCAAGAAATGAAGGAGGGGAGAGATCGGCAGCTAAGGAGAGGGGATGAGATGGATTGGGGAAGATGAAAGAGAAATGATACAACACCACCTCGGAGTAAGATACGGCCGGAGTAACACTACCTCCTCAGATATAGCCCTGGAACAAGGAAAAAGTCTCTACACAGCAAGAATTGTCTTCCACACACAGATGACAACAATTTACAGACTCCCTGGAGAAGAATCCAGAGAATACTCCATGGGTGCAGCAACATGCGTAGATTTCCCCCTAGATCGTGATTCTTCCCGCCTGAGGGTTCCGCGACAATTAGCGCCTGCTTCTAGGTGTTGTTTTAATGCGTAAAGCGTTGTTAGTGCCTCGCGTTAGGGCGTCATTAGCGCCCACATCAGTCTCCATGGATCGGGGAAGCTTCAACTTCATAGGTCAAAACTTATGTATCGTCGTCAACCGCTTTGGATCCCACTGGCGAGTGCACTTTTTCCCGAGGTACCTGACAGTCCTCTCCCACGTACGAGCAAACAGCCATCTTAATCCCCATCTTTAAGAACCGTGCGCCCGCTTGTACTGCTGAATTTTCCCAAAGTAGTTCACAGGAGGTATATAATGAGACGATAGAGGTATGTTGGTCAATTGATCGTTTAAAGTGGGCAATTCTTGAGCAGTGGCAGGCATGATGGGTGTTGGCAAGTGTGATGTAAGGAACAATGGCCTGAACCCTCCCACCCTAAGGTGGAGTTGGTGATACAACATCGACTATTAGGCCCTAAAATCTTCTTTGTCATATTTGTCCCATGTTAGGAGCCGGTATCTTGGTGCATTCATTTTATGTTGCCACTAAATTTGATTCCACTAACACTGATCTACTGATAAGGGACCCTGTGACCTAGCTTTGTCAAAGGGAGTAGGGTGATGTGTTTCGCATTGTTGGTGAAGGAAAACGTGTTTCCATATCGATCGTGTTGAGTCCTTCGGTCAAACTGTCACGGTTGTCCCAACAAAAGGTGGTTGGCATCCATGGAAATCATTTCGCACCACACTTGGTCCTGTAGCTGGCCTCAGATCGAAAGCTCTACCAAGCATCTTCGGTTGATGTAACTCAATTCTACTTCTTCAGCCACCAAATAAGGCTCGGAATGTCTTTGAGCCGCAAGTCTCAGTTTTTCTACCATTAGTGTTGATGTCATGTTTTTCCTGCTTTCGCTGTTGATGAGGAGGTTACATACCTTTCTGTTTATTGTGCAACGGGTATAGAATAGGTTGTGGTGAATCCACTTCAGGTCCCTCGTGTCCTCGGTTTTGTCTGCTGCCACACCCATGAAATATTCTCTGGATTCTTCTTGCCTTCCCACCCTCTTCGTTTTGTGTAGAAATTTCCTTGGAGTCTAAAAATTATTGTCTTATGTGTCTGGGAGTCTGTTTTTTCTATGTTTATTTTCAGATCTCTTGTGTGAAGTTATTTTCCCTGTTTTGGGGCTATATACAAGGAGGTGGTAGTGCTCCGGCTATGTCCTACTCCTAGGTGGTGTGTATCATTTCCCTTTCATCTTCCCCAATCCGTCTCCACCCCTCTCCTTTGTTGTCGGCCTCTCCCCTCCTTAATTTATTGCAATCAACCGCCCCTACCAACATTTTTACCTTGTTGTTCAGCCATTCTCCTTCCTTCCCAGCACCTTCTAGCCACCTCTCCCTTGTTGTTGTCCAGCATCTTCTAGCCACCTCTCCGCTTGTCGCCGGTCATCTACAACCCTCCATATTTGTTGTTTCTATAATTATGCACTTTTCCCCTCGCTGCCAAGACCCCCGCTAATCATCTTGATCTACCTCGCTGGCCTCCATCACCCATGGAATACACTGGGAGGTGATTGCTTGTGTCATTTTGTGTTTTGTGTTGTTATTTCCCATTTGTGTTATGTTGTAACCTATTTTAATATTAATGAAAGTTTGTTTTGTTGTGTTTTCACTATTTTTCCTACTAGTTCCGATATCATTGTGTATGAGAGTTAGCCCGACCCTAGTTTCATTCTAAGGTTTTTAGCACTTGCCCCACCCAAGCTACATCCACCCAATCTTTTCCTTCTAATCCCCAACCCTAATCATGCCACCATAGAGAGATGCACCTGACCCTACTCGGGAAGAGATCCAAAAAGAAATTCGTCGTCTGCAACAGAGACTAGTCGAGTTAGATGACGAGAACCAGGAAGAGATTACCTTCGACTGTGATCGGGAAAGTTGAGGGGAAGACAGGGACGATGATCTAAATCTGTTCCACTGAAAATATCACAGTGACGAGAAATATCTACCACGTCATTTTGATATCCAATATCAAAGGAGGCCAAATCAACGAGACTTTGACATCAAGATAGACCTAGAATTTAAGAGAGGAAAGGATCTCAATGATTTTATCGACTAGCTGCAATTCTTCGAACCGATTTTTGAATATAAAGATATACCTTAGGACAAACGGGTCAAGCTAACTGCTATTAAACTAAAGAAAAATGACTCCTTATGGTGGGAAAATCTACAAAGGTAGAGAAGAAGATAAGGCAGTGAGAAAATCACTAAGTGGGAGAAGATGAAGAAGGAAATGCTGAAAAAGTACCTTTCACCCCACTATCATTAGGATATGTTTCTGAAGTCCCACAACTTGCAATAGAGGGATCTTTCAGTGGAAGAGTTCACAGCCCAGTTCGATCACTTATAGCTAAAGTGCGAACTAATATAGTTAGAAGAACATACAGTA
>JXCR01087735.1:182893-195067 GCA_002079205.1 Phalaenopsis hybrid cultivar | reverse complement strand
ATAATGACTTCCTCATATGTTATGTCTGGGTACTTATCGGCAACCTCACGGCAACACTGCCGAGGAAATTTTTTTAAACATATGTTATTTCAGAAGAAAGGCAGCACAAAAGAAAAATGCATGCGTTTTTTCAACGTACCTTAAGGAAAAGACCATCCGTTTTCCTCATGATATTGGCTTTATGTATAGCAGAAACTCTCTTTCTTCCATTTGTTCGAGCATAATGAAAAGCATATTCAGCTACCCTCAAACTAGCTTGACGGGTGATGATCTTCAGGCTTTCCACAACTCCCCTCACCACCTGGACAACATGCATATAAATTACTCTTAAATAACTATATTATCAAATAATAATATTAAAAAGGTTAATGGACAACAACTTTAAATCAGTATACCTGATGTTCAAGACCACTATATTCTCCTTCAGTGTTCTCACGGATAGTGACAAGATTAACATCATCATATCTAGTTTTATAGCCAGGAAGGCTGAAACAAGGTCTTACATTGGCATATAAGCCAAGTTCTTTTCTCAATGTAAGGTTCAAGGATCTGTGACCCTTCCCAATAGGCGTAGCCATGGGTCCTTTCAGGCCCACACCATTTCTTCTAACAGATTCCAGACTCTCCCAGGTCAAAAAGCTTTCGGTTCTAGGATCAACTGAATCCCCAACATAATGTTCTTCCCATTCGATGGGTACTTCTGCAGCATTGAACACCTAAAAAGACTTTTTTTTTCAGACTAAAATGTATGTTAACAAATACAAGAAGGAGAAGCTGAATCTAGCTGTGATGCCCCATTTCTCAAGAAATTTCTATCCACATTTCCTTATCCTACAATATCTTTCCTACATTCTATGTACATGCTTCATAGGTAAGATAAATTCGAAGTACGACATAGATTTTCTAAGACACGAGGAAGGCAACACAGAACTAGCCAGTATATTGTAACAGCATACAAAATTCAACTGCACTCATAGAAAGCAAAAACTAAGATGCATCATTCAGCACATTTGTAGTAGTGCCATAATATAAGTAGCAACAACATAAGTAGAATAATTGAACATCAACATATCCCCACTTATTTTCATTCTAGTTGAGTGCTACAAAAAACAATAAATCAAAATTGTGCAACTCTATTTGCATAAAGTTTGAACATGATATCTTTGATCTACCATTATAGGGCTTTGGTTGCAAGTATTTTGTATTCACATGTCAAGTAAAATGCAATGCAAAATAAACTAAAGCCATTTGAAATAATTTTGGTTGTTTGGTTGGCTGTAGTTAATTTAAAGATAAGAAAATTTTATGTTCGGAATGAAGCGAATCAAACATTTTTATTTTTAAAATTATTGTTTTTCCTGTTAGGGAAAGGATTTGGGCTACCCAAGTTGAGCTATCACAGGTTAAGGTAGGGTTGTGGCAAAGGCATCACAAGTGGATGTGGAGCTGGCGTCATGGAGCGATCGCCCAATAAAGATCACAGGTGTCGCAAGTATAGGTTTGGATAGCAAGGTAAGGTAAGTGGTGGCCGCAGGGTCACTCGTGCATGGCAAATGGAGGTGGCCATCACAGCTGTGGTGGGGATCAAGAGTAGAACAAACTTCGTGATGCGTGTTTCATTCTAGATTTTCCCGAATCAAGCAAATTCATAACAAACTAAAAATGATTTACTAGGAAAGTTTCAAACTTCTCAAAACATGTCAGATCTACTTTCACTCCCAACCAAACACTAAAAAACTTAAAAGGTGCTCCATTTCAAGTGTAGTATACTCAAAACACCTAACCAAATAGTCCATTAATTACCCCACCTTTTCAAATTAATCGTAATTACTATGAATTTAAAAATCAGATTGGACTAGCCAATCTGACCGGCTCAACTGTGAAGTGATCCTTCGATTGATGCGATACAAACATGAAATCACCTTTGCAGTAGAATCGACTGGAACGGTGGTTTGACCCAATGAGCCAATCTGATTACTGATGAATCTGATTCTAACATGTATCAAAATTTGGACTTTCGATTTTTATTAGATGACTAGAAAAAAATGATTTAGTTAAATATAAATTAAAAAGAGAATAAAATATCACGCCACAATATTTTAATTTAGAATCGTCTTCAAAGAGTATATTTTATGAATTAAAATGTTATAGAGTGAATTGATGAAAAAATAAGTATTGCGACAACATTGCATCATTTAAATCATGCAAAAAATTATTAAGAATTCTTACATCATCTAGTTCAGCCTCAAGTAGAGCCTAGAATGTTTTGTTCCGGCATGGTGTCTACTTCGATTTTCAACATTTTAAAATTTACTCTTCTTACAAGTAAATATAATGTTATCTGTTGTAAAAATCCTACCTTTCTATGAATATTTACAACTAATCATCACATCTAATATTCTCAAAAGACATACTATAATCAGTCAGTAATCTTATCGCAACATACCCAAAAGACAATCAACCATCTTCACTGAAGCAGTGACTTACAAGCATCATCCAACACAAATTAAGGCGTTAGGTTGACTGAAAACTAAATCCCAATTATTTCCTAAAAAAAATTTAAATCTAATTATTAGTTCATTTTTAGAGTACTCTGAAATCATTGGAATCAAGTAGTTTTGAAATACAATGTGACTTGCCCCTAACAAACTCTAATCAATCTCTTCTTCACCAATGCATCTTGTCAATCCCGTCAATCCCGTCAATCCCGTCAATCCCGTCAATCCAAGCCTAAAACAAGTTTTTCTCAAAATCTTTTCTTCACCTTCAACCAGCATAAATCATATTGATGCCTCCACCAAGTGAGCTCCCAATATGCTTTCCTCATTTTCTTCATACCACACCAATCCTTTTGGAGCCTTCCCCCCGTCACAATTCATTCACATGCATTGATCTCGTTGATGCTTGCCAAACAAAAGCCCCATCATGATTTCTTTACATGTTGCCAATCTCATCGATGCCCTCCCTAAGTGAGCTCATTGTGTGATTTTTTAACCTAGGTTATCTTTTAAAATGATAAATTCATTTTAATTAACTATAGCGGAAAAAAAAAAGATCTTATGAATTACAAATTCATTGCATTCAATTTAAACTACAATTAGAATATTCCTAAAATTTAAATACTTGCAATCAAAGAACCCTCCATCCTTCCAAATTTTATGAACATCCATCGTTACATTCTCACTACAACCACACTCAAGCTACCTATTATTGAATTTTCAATCCTCAAAACTGAAATGCATATATTATAGTTTAAAGTATAAAGGTGAGCCAAGTGCTTCTTAGGTGCCTGTGAGAGGGAAGACAATATAGCACCTCATATATGTCAGATGGCCACTAAAACTAAGCATTATCTATGTGAGCGCCTTCCCATAAAGCATGAGGCAAGGTGGCGAGAGCATACTTTGATTAGAGAGATGAGACTAATATTTAAAAAATATATATGAAAAATGAGATTGACATGGGGTGATATAAATAGAGAAATAAGAGTTGGGGGAAGTGTGAAAGGATGATAAAAAAGAAGTTTGATCAAATGCATTTGCAAAAACTTCAAGATCTATAGTAGTAAATCTCAAGAAAAAGGAGGTTGAATCATAGGAGAAAAGAAAAAAGATAAAGGGTTATAAGTTTAGCGATGGAGAACAGAGTAGATGATGATTAAATTGGAATAGATACCAATGAAGATTAAATCAGCTATATCATGGAAATCTCAGAGTTTCCAATCACCATTAACACAAGTTATGCATGTTAAGACCAAATTAAAAGATTGCTTTCGTTATTCACAATTTTTTTCCAGCTTAAGTTTTAGTTTTTGCGTTTCTTTCATTGAAACCTCTATTTCTATTATTAGTTTTTTTAAAGACGTGTGGTTGGGCCTTAATTTGTGATTGGAGTCTTGGAGTCTTTGTTCTACAAAGGTTTTTTTGAGGCATCAAATTAGGTCTATTGCTGGTATGGCATTCCAAGAAATTTTAAATACAACCCCTTGCATTATTAATTTAATGTATTTTGCACCTATGTGCAATTAAACTCAAATAAAAATGAGTTTCCATGCTCTAGTCTATGATGGCTTATTTCTACTGTAGTATTTCAAAGAGAAGAATTGTGGTACTTTCGATTCACATGATTTCTACTGGCGAACTTTTATTTTTGTATTTTCTATTGCGCTGGAAAATCTAAAAGCACATTGGTACTACAAAGAGGGGTACAAAGTATTTAAGAAATACTTGACTTATTTTTTAAATAAATTGTTGTGGATATACCATTCCTTTAGGTCTATACATTAATCTTGTAAAAGACTAAAGACCATTGGGAGAACTTATCTCGTTATATAGGCAAAAGGCTTAACTTGGCAACTTATTTTCTCTTACTTGATTTCTCTTTTAAATATTATCATTGATTTACAAGAATAATTAAATGTATTCAAGTCAGATATAATATGTTTCTCTAGACACGAATGGCTTTCAATTAATTATATAAATTTTGTGATTCCATAGTTTTAAGCTTTGTTTTTACATAAAGCTATTTAATTATCATTCGCACAAACATTCTCCATGCTTTTTCAACTTCATATCATGTAACGAATAATTATCCAAATAAAATTTTGTGGCATACACAATAATGTGCATTTACATGATGATATTGATCATCTCATTGTAAATCTGCATTAACAAACTATAGCCCAAATAATGCTACATCACTTAATGTTAAACATGCTATAAATTTAAGCAATTCAATTGTTTTGTTTGTTTAACTTGTTGTTTGGATAGATTGTTTAAGGTTTAGCATGACCTTGAATCATATAAAGCAAAAAATAAATAATAAATAAAAGAAAAGAAAATAAAATAAAACAAAATAAAGGAAGAAGTGTTAACTACTCGATACAATTTAATATCGTGGTTATCATTTTATATTTTTCAAAATACTTATTCATATCTAAATATATTTTTTTATGTGAAATAATTTTTTTAGCGCCTCACGTTGTTCAAGCCAATGCCTAGGATGGCACCTAGAGTGTTAGGCAAAGCATAAACATCACATTGAGAGCTCATAGAACTTTGAATAGACTAGTCCCTTCAACCATACTTCAAAAGAAATCTTGCCTAACAACACAACAATCATATAAGCCACGATTCTTAAATTTTGTAAGCAACAACTCATTCAATAAAACAAATATATGAATGTAATTATTAATCTTGATGTAGTACTACCGTGATTGAAACTCTTAGATTACCTGACAACTACTTACCTTTTAAATGCACATTTTTTGGCTTAAGGCCTACTAAATTAATTATTATGCTATGCTATCATAAGCCTTCTCAAGAGCAATGAGCATACTATATGAAGATCTAGGTATTCTTCTTCATGGTTTTCCATTATCCATCTTAGTACCAAGTATCTTCTATAACAAATCTTCCTGGTATAAAACCAAATTAATTTTTCATTCAAATATATGATATTTCTAAAACTTAAAGATTTTATTTAATGAAGTTGCCAACCAAACTATTCCAACATCTCATATTAACCAAATCTTAATAAGTACCTCGTATCACAACATTCCCTTATGCATCTACTTTAACTATTATTTACTTTTTTTTTATCTATATGAATTATCACTCAAACCAAATTTTCATTCAAACATAAAATTTACAACAGTTTTTGTAACCTTAGCTTGTATCAAATTCGTAATAATTTGTTAATGACCTACATAAATGCACAAATTTTTTATTACATATATAACATGTTTTTCTTTTAAAATTTTTAGTGATTCAAATATGAGCCGCATGTCAGACAAAAAGTGTCCTGGGCTGCCCACCACCCCTAAGGGCTCTTTTGGGAGGTGACACGCAACTCACTTAAATAGCATACAATCGAGTTGTTAGTATAGTCTAAGATGAATTCAATCTACACTTGGAGGCTATTTGGTTGGAAGAATTTAGAGTGTATTGTTCTAATTTTACAAGGATTTTAGGAAATTAAGCGTTTCGTATGAAGAATTACAAATACGAAGTAAAATAGGAATGAATTTAAAATTTGCACCTAGGTTCCTTTTGGCTGAATTCAAAATTCAGTAGGTTTAGCGGAATTTGAAATTTATACAATTCATTTATTTAAAATGCTACCGGCGCCCCGCCGGATGAAATCCTCCACCCACCAATACCTTATATATTTTGAAATATATTGTTTACAATCTACTTCAACAACAACAATAACAACAAAGCCTTAATCCCACTACTTTCTAGCACCGGCTAAATGAATCCTTTTCTCCATTGCATCGTATTTAGCGTCACATTTTCATTTAGTTCTAATAAATTAAGATCATTTTTTTATACAATAAGCCCAAATTTTCCTAGGTCTACCTCTACCTTTCTTAACTTAAGTCAAATCTAAAACATCTACTCTCCTAATCGGATCATTAGATGGTCGAAGCTTAATGTGACCAAATCATCTAAGGCGGCTTTCTCTAATTTTGTTCGTCACAANTAAGACGACTTTCTCTAATTTTGTCTGTCACAGGAGCTACACCAACCCTATCACGAATATATTCATTCCGCATTTTGTCTCTAAGTGTAAAGCCACTCATCCACCTAATCATTCTCATCTCGGCAACACTTCACTTAGTATTATGCTTCTCTTTTAAAGGCTAACATTCAGCGCCATAGAGCATTGCAGGTCTCACCACAGTCTTATAAAATTTTCCTTTCAGTCTACATACTTTCTCTCACACAAAAGGCCTGAAACATTCCTCCACTTCAACCAACCAACTTGAATTCTACTATTAACATCACCATCGCTTTGCACAACAGACCCGAGATATTTAAATCGTTCACACCTAATAATTTGATCACCCAAAGTTACACTTCTATCACTAGAGCTACTACAACTAATTACATTCCATGTATTCAGTTTTAGTTCTACTTAAACGAAGGCCTTTAGACTCCAATGTACACATTCCATGTATTCAGTTTTAGTTCTACTCAAATGAAGGCCTTTAGACTCAATGTAGACCTCCGTATTTAGTTTTAGTTCTACTCAAATGAAGGCCTTTAGACTCCAATGTAGACCTCCATAATTAAAGTTTTTCTTGGGTTTTTCCTCTCGTCTTATCCACAAGAAGGATATCATCAACAAAAAGCATACACCAAGGTACATCCTCTTGTAAATGTCCAATAAGATCATCCATAATAAAAGCAAAAAGATATGGGCTCAAAGCCGATCCCTGAAGTAATCCAACAGAAATAGGAAAATATTTGTTCAATCCTCCTTCAGTTCGTGGAAAAGTAACAGCTCTAGTATAAATATCTTTAGTGACTTGAATATAAGTCATATCGACACCTTTCTCATCAAGAACACTCCAAAAAATATCCCATGGAACCATATCGTAAGCTTTTTTTAAATCAATAAAAATCAAATGTAGATTCTCCTTGTTATCTCTGAACGTCTCCATCAAACCTTTCAATAAATGTATAGCTTCCATAGTAGCCCTGCCCGGTATAAATCTAAATTGATTATGAGAAATCTTTATAATACGTCTTAATTAATAAATGTATAGCTTCCATAGTAGACCTGCCCGGCATAAATCCAAATTGATTATGAGAAAAGTTTGTGATGCGTCTTAACCTATGTTCTACCCTCTTCCATAATTTTAAAGTATGACACATCAACTTAATTCCTCTATAATTTGCACACTCTTAGGCAGTATCAACTTAATTCCTCTATAATTTGCACCCTCTTGTGCATCCCCTTTATTCTTAAAAATGGAGGATCTAAATACTCTTCCTCACTCCTCAGACTCTTGTGCATCCTCTTAAAAATGGGGACCAAAATACTCTTCCTCCACTCCTCAAGCATCTTTTTAGTTTTTAAAAAAATATTAAATAGTTTAGGGAGCCAAGAAACTCTCAAATCTCCTAAATATTTTCATACTTCAATTGGGATGATATCATCAAGTCCTACAAACATTCCACCATTGGTTTTCTTTAAAGCCTCAACTTCTTTTTTACTAATGCGATGGTAAAAATGAAATATTTTATTAATATTAACGATCTTAAGATCACTAAGGCCGATCATATTTTCAGAAACTTCATTAAAAATTTTATCAAAATAGCTCATCCACCTATATTGAATATCTTTTTTCTAAGAAAAACTTGATTTTTATCTTTAATACACTTTACTTGAGTTAAATCTTTACTTTTCTTTTCTCTTTGTTTGATTAGTTTATGCATATATTTTCACCCTCCTTAGTATCTAATCTATCATAAAAATCATTGAAATCAGAATTTTTAGCTTCACATATTTCATTTTTACTCTCTACATGTTGTTTGATATTTTTTCAAATTCTCTAAGTTTTTACATTCAAACTAATTTTTATAACATAACATCTTATATTTTATCTTTTCTTGCAAATTATTATTCCACCACCAACTATTTTTATTTATAAAAATTTTTCTTTTGATTTTCAAAGTACATCTTTTGCTATTTGTTTAATAGTGTTTGTTACTTTATCACACAACATTTGTTTCATCATGAATATCCTAAATTTTAAAATCTTGAATTTTATTAATAAAAATGATTTTATTTGTGTCTTTTAGGTTCCCCCATCTAATTCTACGATGATGAGTCCTAGTATTTTTTTTATTTTGCAACTCTTCATCTTAAAATCTAGAACTAATAAACGATGTTGGGTACTTAAATTCTCATTTGTAATGGCTTTACAATCTTTACAATCTCGACTATCTCTTCTTCTCATAAGAAAATAATCAATTTGTGTTTTATTAGATCCGTTCTTATAAGTAATAAGATGCTAATCTCTTTTCTTGAATAATTTATTAGTAAAAATAAAATCATACGCTAAAGCAAAATCTAAAATAGCTCTACCTTCTTAATTAGTCACTCCAAAATCATAACCACCATGAATATTTCTGAAATCTTCTACCACTTTACCGACATGTCTATTTAAACCTCCTCCAATAAGAATTCTTTCTTCAAAATGTATCATTTTTATTGAGTCTTCTAAATCATTCCGTAATTTATCTTTAGACCATATATTTAAACCTACTTGAGGAGCATAAACACTTATAATATTAAAAATATTAGTATCAATGATAATCTTAAGAGCTATAATTTTATCTCCAACTTAATTAATTTTTACAATGTTATCTTTCAAACTCTTATATATAATTACACCTACACCATTTCTAGTACGACTCTTGTCAGAATACCAAAGTTTAAAACTTAAGTTACCAATCTCCTTAGTCTTTTCTCCAATCAATTTAGTTTCTTGAATAAATAAGATATTAATCTTTCTATGAATAATAATATCAACTAATTTCATTAATTTATCATTGAGAGTACCTATATTCCAAGATCCTATCATAATATTAATTTCATTAGATTCATGGACTAACTTCTTTACCCACATTCGTCCGTAATGTGAGAACTCTTGCTTATTTGACACTACACCCGGGCGTCAGTGTAGCGGCCCTTGCACACTTTTAAATATATTCAGTCTATATAGCGCGTCGCTTCCAGAGGACTCCCTAAATTTTACACAATGATTAAAGGATTCATGTCATAATTTTTTCGACAAATTTTACGATGAATGTCGACTACCTAACGCAACCTTCCACTTTCACATTCGGGCTTGGGACCAGCAATGGCAGTATTTATTTACAATCTACTTCAAACCAAACAAAATTCTACGTTTATTTTACAGTGAACAAAACAACTCCAAAGTATTTCAAAGATAATACATTACTTTTATATAACATCACGTGGAAAAGTTGACAACAAATTTTAGAAAAATTAAAACCATATGGCCTAGCACAATCGAGATATTTCAATGAAAGTATATTATGGGTTACAAAGGACATTTATTCCATAATTGGAGGTGCTAAAACAATTTAGTAGATATTACCCATGAAATGTCTCCTATGGTGGTAGTAAGTAAATACTTGATGTGTTTGTATTGTCATTGGTGATGACAGGTGGTTGGCTTGTCATTCTCTTGATAATAGAGAGACAAAGTGACCACTGAAAGTTGCGTTGAATGTTCGTGCTTAATGAAGGCATGTTTTAAAAAATGAAAAAAATGGAAATAGTAAAGGAAATAAATTGAAATTATTTTTGAGTAGCTTGTTTGGTTGAAGAAAAATCAAGTGGAAAGATGAGTTTTTCTTTGTCAAGATGTAAATACATATTACCAAATTCCTATGTATTTACGTATCTAAAACTTAAAGTTTAATTTTTACATTTATACCACTTTACTAATATTTGAAAAGGTATGTTCCACTTTTAAAAGTTAGTAATGGGGGTATTTTTGATGCGCTATGAAATATTTGAATTTTATAAATGCTAAAATCAAAGTTTGGGTGTTAGATAAGAATTGTATGTAAATTTCCCTTTCCTTTCTTGTTTTATCCGATTGAAGAGCCAACAAATTGAAAAAAAAACGAATGCATAAAACCTTATTAAAGCTTTAACGTTACATAAAAATTTTATTTATGTAAATCTTCCAATAACATATGCTATCCACTTAATTCCTCCACACAAAAACACAGACTAATTAAGGCTTCAGATATTTGCTGGACCTGTACTCTCCGCATCAACACTCACTTAATTAGAAGGGGACATAGCATTCACAGGCACAGCTAAGAAAACCCTATTTTCTTTACTTCCCAAGCCACACACATGAAAAGAAAATCCTGGGCATGTTCTTGCACAAACAAAACCCTAGAATCACTGGGTGTCCCGTCCTCAATTCGAATCGGTAACTTAAAACGGAATAGAAGTAAATAATGAATGAAAATCACCTGCTTGACGGATTCAGCGATCTCAGGACCGATACCATCGCCAGGAAACAAGGTGGCGCGAATCGGATTTGTTTGGGAAGCAGATTCAGCAGTGGTGGAGAAAGAAACAGATCGAAGGGGGTTAACGATTGCCCTGCTAGAAAGGATTCCGATCGATCTCCCAAGTTGCCGGAGGGGAGCCATCGGCTACGGTCTCGACCGGAGAACTCGTGGAAAAATGCAGAAAGCTATGATAGCTATACCGGATGATAGCTAAGTAACTTCACATGTTCTTAAAACGTGTACTTTATGTAATCAAATTAGCTAAGCCATTTAAATATTAATTAGATAACATAGTGGCCCTGTTTGGCACAGCTTTTTCATCGACGGTGGCGTTTTCAGAACGCCGCCTACCCGTTTGTTTCGAGCGTTCGTTCGGCGGCGTTCTGAACGCTGCGTCCCGCGGTTCGGTTTTTCTTCATTATGCGGATCGCGGGGCGCCTCCTGCGTTCGGCGTTGGCTGTTGGCGTTAGGGCTGCAATTCCTTCTTTTGCCCTTGGTGATCTCCCTCGCGCTCTCCCCTCGCTTCCTCCCTCTCCGAACGAAAGCATCATTAGGGCTCGATTTCTCGTTCTTTTTCCCTCTCCGGTAAGATCTGGATTCGTGAGTTTTATGGATCGATGAATTTTTTTTGGTTCTTCTACATGTACCTGCTTCTATTGCTTCGGATCTCTGAGTTTTGCGAGTGATTGTTTGGTAGTTAACATATTCTTCTAAAACTTCTCTTGATTTGGCATCTGTCTCACAAAGAACTTCCATTACTGGGAAACGTCTTACAAAAAAATTGTTTACATTATCCGTTGCATCTCTATTGAATGCTACAATATGGATTTGGGAAAGGAGTATCTTTATTACATGCTACAATTCGGCCATTCTTTTCTTCATCTCTACCCGATTTCTGTTGGTTCAAATCAGATTATGCATATGACCTTGACATTATGGATTATGCATATCACATTGCAAGCATGACATATGGTAACATCAAATTATTGCTTAGTCGTCTATACATATGATTAGTCAAAAAACTATTGCTTCTGAAATATGAAAATAGTAAGATTACTCATATCACCAGGCAAAATATCATTAGAGAAGCAATTGCCAGAACATTTCTCCATATCGAAGATGTTTCAAATTTTTAAAAACCTGAGACAATTTTTCTGATATGGGGAATGTATGAACAACAAACGAATGCTTCTAGATGCCTTTGAAATTTCAGCAAATATGTAAAGAATCAAGTGGTATGTATGTAAATATTCAAATTTCTGTAATAAGTGTATGACCATATAATATCATCCATATGTTCTCCTCAAAATCTGAGACACAA